>BJBW01003163.1:0-127367 GCA_004320125.1 Scolopax mira
CATCCCCAGGTCCTTTTCTGCCAGGCAGCTCTCCAGCCATTCTTCCCCAAGCCTGTAGTGCTGCCTGGGGTTGTTGTGACCAAAGTGCAGGACCCGGCACTTATTGAACCTCATTCTGTTGGTCTCAGCCCAACCAATAGGTTAGAGCTAAACCATGTTTGTTGTGTGCTAGGAGGGAGCACACGGACATCAGCAGAGCTGAGCTCATCTGGGATAACTTGTTTGTGAGGCCAAGTGTTAAGAGAAAATATTTTTAAAAAGAGTTCTAGATATCAGCAAAAAAAAATCCTGACTTGAGATCTACTGGCTTTTGTTATTGTATCTGTGGGAAGAAGTGGAAGGCTTCTTGCTTTGGTTGTTTAAAAGAAGACGGACAAAATACAAGACAGTGTAGTAGAAGGGATGACTCTGAACCAGAAAAGGAGATTAGTTATGTGTTCCAATGATCTGGACAGCTTTCTTAATTTCTTATTTCTGTAACTTTCAGATGACCTTCTGTAGAGTATTAGGTGAAAGAGTTTAGATAGAACAAAAGCCCCTCAATTTCCCTTTTGTTCTAAGATTCAGTTTACTGGACCATTTATTGAAGCTTTCTGATGCTAGAATAAATGTTTTCCCACTTGCTGCCTTAAATTGGAACTGACAAAATACCCCAAGAAAAGATCTTCTCACAGCATTTCCAGCTGGGCCAAGACACAAAGGTTGCCAAAAATCTCATGAGAAAGTTTATTATCAAGAGACTTCCAAACCCATCTTTCAAAGCTCTGCTCAGCACTATAATATTGCCAAAACTGACTCCAGGCTCTGCTTCTCCAGACAGCTGTCCATCACTCTCCCCCTGCAATTTTAGGCAGGACCACAACATCTGCAAAGGGTGAAGCTGCTGGGCAGTGTCCAGGTGGTACTGGGAGGGGGAAGCTCTTCCCTGGAAGGCACTGGGGGCTCGGTGAGGGGAGCAGGCAGGTCAGGATACCCCTCAGCCCTGGGCTGCCTTCGCAGTGTGGATGCAGCAAATCCCCCCGACTTCTGTGACTGCAGGAGTGTCAGCACAACTGTTTTATGTCCATAGGGGTGAACTCTTGTAAAGCAAACCTCTTTCTTTCCTCCCACTTCCCACAGGATATCTCACATTACGGAGTGGTCCCAGAGCACACAAACTCCTCCTCACAAGTGAAATGAACTCAAAAGTTGTGCTCGAGAGGAACACCTAATGCAACCAGTGCAACCACTGGCTGGCTCCCTGAGACCGCACAAGACTTGGTCCAAAGCAAAACACCCCATAACACACACAGGTGTAGACAGAAGGTCCTTGGCACTCACAGAGCCCTCCTGTCCCACCACAGCACTTGCTCATCCTTGCTAATCATCTGACGGCTTGTGTTTCTACTCGTGTGAGCACCTCAGTGATGCCACCCCTCCTTGTTTTATTTCACATGCTTAAATTGGTGGGAAAGTGTAGTGCTTCCCCACCAGGTACAGTCTTAAAGATCTCCTTCATAGCAAGTGCCTTGAGCTCTTCAAACAAAAAACATCCTGAAAAATACCACAGAAAAAGTGGAATTAGTACTGAAGTGCCTCAGGAGCCTGGGGGTGTTTCAGCTCCATGAGATATATATATATACGCACACACACATATATTATTGAAAAAGGAAACTATTATCTCCCAAATGTTCCCATGTTTAGTAGAATAACAAAGCTCTTTTTTTCCCCACATGAAATGAAAGGCTTTTGGTCCTCATGCATTTCTTCTCACATCCCTTTCATAGAGATAACATGGAAAAAAAAAAAAAGAACGAAGAGGAAAAAAAGGGAAAAAATAGAGGATGAAGATTTTTCGGTTTTTATCTTTTCATCCAAACCAGAAAATGTAAACATAAAACTGTTATAAGATTTTCACTTCTGCAAAAGACCTTTACCTAAAAGATTAACATATACATTAAAAAAATCAACTACCTACAACACATGGCCAAAGCCTTGGCCTTAGGGCTGCACAGGTTTTAGTTTACAAGCATGAGAAGTTTAAATACAAGACTGTAAATGTTCTTTGATACTGCAGTGATTGGAAAAATCCCAAAAGCCTTGCAGCAGAGAGGAAAGATGTATATTTAGAATTAGCAAGGAAAACAGTAATTAAATAAAGTAAACAATAATTAAAATATTGCAATATAAAGACTAGGATGTTGAAAACTCGCATCAACTAAAGATCATGTGAAGAGAGTGCTTTTTTTGGCTCAAACCACTATGCCCAAGATATCATTAAAGTTAGACAAGACAATGTGGAAGAAAACCCACATTTATACCCATGTTAGTCTAGTTTTGTCTCAGTGTAGTGGTTTAGTCACAACTGATTTCAGTGGAAATGTACTGGCTTAAAGCTAGGGGAATGGTAAATCAGGACCTTTTAGGTTTTATTTCCTGATAAGAAAGCATCTGACCTTTAAAAAGTGTGATGGGCCTGATCCTTGGCTCTCTGGTGTTATTCTAAATTATACCACCTGCAAATCCTGTTGAAAATACTTTCTATTGCTTGAATTTACTCAGAGGCTGAAAAGGTCGCAATCCATGTGACAGAGACAAACAGAAAATTTACGTATAGAAATATCCAAGAAACACCCCAATTCTATTTGAACTTAACAAGTTTGGCAACAAAAAGACAAGTCTCAGCTCCGGGCCATGCAGCCTTTGATTGCCAGCAATGAGAACATGTAGGTGTGAAATCACCCACTGCAGGGCTGCCCCACAGCTCCCTTTGGGCAAACCCCTGCACTTTGATCCCTCCCCTGATCTCAATGGGAGTTCCCGGGTGGACCACGGGAGCTGGAAATGTTCTCTCTGAAGGTGAAATCTGCCTCCCAGCTGTACCTGGCTGTACCTCACGAGTGAGTTGGAGAGGAGAAAACAAGGTTTTCCTTAATTTTTCCAAAGGTGAAATGGGACATCTGTCCAAACGCTTGGTGAGCGATGTGCCATGGATGGGCAGTGGGAAGGAAATGTCTACAGATCAGGACAGGCAGTGACACAAATTGGCATGTGCCTGCTATGAGTTTCGTTGTATGTCATTTTATCACGGATCTTCCTGAGATGATACTCGGATTTCAAAGGTTTGGACATAAACTTTGAGTTGACAGGTTCTCCTTATGTGTACTTACATGCATCGAAGATCAGCCTTTCTTAGGAAAGTATCTCACAATGTTATATATTATGACTGCAGTCTTTGGAAGAGTCCAGATCCACCTCCCCCATAGGCTTGTGCAGATCATTGAGGGGATTAGACTCATACTTCTGTCGTACCCATTTACCCTGGAAGTCAAATGAGACTGCCTTTACAGTATATCTACTAGAAGAAATTTAGAGGAATGAGTACATTTGATGTTTTCGGAGATGCCACGTGGGCACAGCCCACAAATGGGAGTCAGGAATGAGAAAGAAAAAACCAAGAGACATCTCAAGCTTTTACAGCAAATCAACACCACAGGCAAATCAGCCCCTTTGCTTTTTCACGTGATAAGGGTGCAGCACTGTCTGCAAACATATCTCAAAAAATGTAAAAAATGTGTAATAATTAATTGCTCAAGGAGAAGGTAGTCACCTTTGGTATGGGCTATTGCCGTTGCTTAATGTGCTCAGAGTATCAGTATAGCATGAAAACCTGTGATGGAAAGAAGGAAACAGAGGAGAGGAGGAAAACCCCCCAAACCAATGACTTTAACATACTTTGGAGATTTTAAAATTATGCCTATTTTTTCACTGATAATTTGGATACAAATGCAGGTGTATAATTCCAGCCACTGGCTGCCTTCCACCCACCCAGCCCATAAGAGGGAAAAGAAGTCAGGAATATGAGCATCAGTTTTCATCTGTGGTCTTCAAACAAGTTTGATGCCTGTCACTTAGAACAAGAATAACAAATGCTGCTTTGACTCTCCTTCTCAGACCAGTCTTTATTTCTTTTTTTATTTTCTTTTCTTATCATAGAATCATAGAATGGTTTGGGTTGTAAGGGACCTTAGAGATCATCTAGTTCTAAACCCCCTGCCATGGGCAGGGACACCTCCCACTAGACCAGGTTGCTCAAAGCCCCATCCAGCCTGGCCTTGAACACTTCCAGGGATGGGGCATCCATGAGTTCCCTGGGCAACCTGTTCCAGTGTCTCACCACCCTCACTGTAAAGAATTTCTTTCTGGTATCTAATCTAAATCTCCCCTCCTCTAATTTAAAACTGTTGCCCCTTGTCCTGTCACTACACTTCCTGACAAAGAGTCCCTGTAGGAGCTCTCCTATGGGCTCCCTTCAGATACTGGAAGGCCTTTATAAAGTCTCCCCAGAGCCTTCTCTTCTCCAGGCTGAACAACCCCAGCTCTCTTAGCCTGTCTTCATAGGGGAGGTGCTCCCTCTGATCATCTTCGTGGCCCTTCACTGGACCCGTTCCAACAGATCTCACAATTCCCCTTCCTTTAAATTGTAAAGAACAGAATCAGAGCCCTGTATCCCTGTGTTTTGTATCTTCTAGAGCAATGGATGAAGTAGCCTAATTCTGCTGCGACGCCACAACGTGAATAAATGTGGGTGCATGTCAAAGCATTCAACACCAAGCACCTTTTGGCAGGCTTGCTCAGAACCATCTGCCCTGAAGGTTATTTGGTTTGTTTGCACCTTTTCCTGTAATACCTCCACTACTTGCTGTCACGGAGAGGGTGTTTCGGTAAATTTTTAGTAGGTTAATTTTTAGGCAGTAGGAAATGTTCTGATGAGTGTTCAGTCGTCATCCCAGCACTAGCAAACGGCAGCAGAAAAAAAAAAAAAAAGCCAGATAAACTATGCAGCCCAAGACCCTGGAGTATTTTAGAAATGGGTTGAAAACCTACTGGGCCAGATCCTCCTCTCTCATTTACATTCACACAGCAAACCACATCCTGTCATTGAGAACTTGGTGAAAGCGAAAGTTCATCGAGCAGAAGAGCCGCATGTGATCATTAACAGCTCGGAGCAGGGACTGTGTCACAAGGCTCCTGACGGAGCTGGGGGAGGGAGAAATAAAGTGCTCTAAAGAGCACCAGAGCTGCTACAAGTTCTACCCAGGGAGCAAAGCTGCCCTCTGGTAGGACAGCTTGAATGTGCAAGAAGGCAAGAAATGGTTTTTTTTGATTCTTCATTTGACAGAAATTCCTTTTTTTTTTTTTTTTATTATTTTGGATACTTGGAACCCATTTCCAGCTGGGAATAAGGTGAAAACAGCAATGCAAACCACAGGCAAAAGAATGGATCTTCAAATCGTGTAAACTGATAGGGCTGCGAGAACCTGGCTGTCTGATGCTTTGGAGATACCTGGGGCTTTTATTCCATTTTACTGAGAAATTGATAAGTAATTATCACATAGTTTAGTGAGGAAACTTTTTCTGCCTTCCTCTTCCAGCGTATCAGACCTGGACTACACGCACAGAGTTTGTATACACAGGAAACTAAGCCAAATTACAGATGTGAAGTTAAAGTAGATTAGTTAAAGCACATTAAATCCTTATATGGAAGGTTTCATTCAGAAATAAAGTAACTGTAATTTGCTTTAGGAATGAATCAAGCAAACTAAAGGCTCCTTTATGCCTGAATAAAAGCATCCACCCAGGGGTTTAATAGGTTTTACCTCAAACACTTTAAATTCACATTTAAGTTATTTTGCCGTATCTTCCAAGCCCAAGCAGTACCACTTTAACTGAGGTTTTGTTTCAGGTGCCAGCTTAACCTCTGCAGCCACTCTTAAACCAAAATATGGGGATCTATACAGGGCTTTGCACTAGCTTTCCTAAATTGGTTTACAAAATAAAACTAATTCAGCTTCTGTGTGGAGATAAGGCCTAAATAGCTGAGAGAATGGGATTTATAGATAAATGAGGAGGGATGCCAGAAAAGCTTCATTGATTTCTGGCTGTGCTTCTGTTCTAAATCCCATTCTCTCCTAGTCTGCTGCCTCTGCTGAAGACTGTTGGATCTTTCTTTTTTTCTTTAAGACTTCAGCACTTCAGCTGAGTTTCAACTTGCTTCACCAGACTGACAATGAAGACTTAATCCCCCTTGGAATTTGCAAGATGTAAAAGGCTGTGAGTGTGCCGGGCTTGACAAGACTCTGATTGGGAAATGGCAAGCACTGTTTGCTGGTACAGGTTGTTCCCATTCATCGGAGCCATCCCCACCTTCGGCCGGGACTCTGCAGAGCCAAGACCATTAAAAAAACGGGTGGTATTTTGTGGGGCAATGAAATCCACCCCCCTTCGCATATGAATCTGATCTCACTTCAGCTCCTAGTTAGAAGCAGACCTCTAGATGGCCACAATTTCCCTCCATGGTTTGCAGGCTCTGTGCTGTTCAGGAAAATACTCCAGATGGACACCACAGGCTTTTGGTTTGTTTTTAGTCGGTGGAATAAAAATGTTAGGAAAAAACTAATCGGATCCCATTCAGACACTTTGGTTGTGCTTAGTAGAGATGGAGTCCTCATTGTGAATGACACCACAGCTGGTAAAGCATTTAGAAGATGCTAACAGCTAACGACAGTGACAAACACCTTTTAGGAGGACATAATTTACAATCAACTGAGGCAAATATTTATACATGCCATTATCACTTCCTGGTGGGATTATTGTAATCCATTACTTGCAGGCCTCCATGCTACTGTACTTCCTTCAGGGATTTGAATTTCTGCAGAACTGTGGCTCCAAAATGCTCATCCCAGCCAAGATTCATTACTCATGTTACAGGGAAAGCTCCACTGACTTCCTCTGCGGCACAGAACTGACTTGAAAGATTTTTTGCTTATATGCAGAATAAAATGGTGATTAATCCATCATACCTATAGTGCAAAACTGGTTTGGGTCTGAATTCCAAAGGTATGCTGTAAATTGCTGACATTTTACAGAGCATTTGTGGGTTTACTGACAGTCTAAACATATTAAGGACCAAAATTGCTGTTGGTAACACAGAAGTGACTTCACTAGTTATGGCTGTGAAAAGCGTCCAGAGCTTTTTTAAGGGACTCCATTAACTGAGAAGCAATTACATGCTGAAAACTGGCGAGTAGTTACACATTTATGGTGCTTAGAGACCGGCCTCCCTTCTCTTTTGCTTTAGGGCAGATAAATGCTAACCCTGCGAGTTCCTGTGGATGCCAGGGGCTGCTGCTCAGCACCGAGCTCCCACTGCTCCCCGAGGGGCAGCCGTGTGCCATTTCAGAGCCAGAGGAGCCTTTGAGTCACAGCCACCCAGCACATGGTAACAGGAGTTTCAAGATGTTGCCACCAACTCTTCTTTTCCCTCAGCCACAAGCTCCACCACAAAACTGGACAGAGAGGACCACAGGAGGGGTGCTCAGCCTGAAGGACAGATGAAAGCTGGTCCTACTTGTAGAGGCTGAGCCACAGGCTCCATCCTGCCAGTGCCGAGCTGGGGGTGGGAACCCTGGGAGAGGAGTCAGCAGAGAGCTGCAAGTGGGAGATGCTTTAATTTTTTCAGCGAACTTCATCAGGGTTTTGTCTGTCAGCACCTTGAGTTTTGCAAACCTCAGCCTACAGGAATAGCTGATGTTGGGCAAGGCAGCCCTGATCATTCAGCCTCCTCGGCACAGATTCACCAAGCCCCAATGTGCCACCTCTCCACCTCCCAGAAGAGGCTTTGACAACGCTGCGAGCTAAATACAGAGGGGTTAATTTCCAGGCAACTTCCAGAGACAAATACGAAGCTGTCATCAGCTCAGTGCTAAGCAGATGACTCTGAACACCTTAAAAAGAAGACACTATTTCTGCAACAGTGGCAGGGGGATAATAGCATAAAGGGATCACCTTTAAACTGTAAAACATACATGACAAACACAACAATTTTTGGAACGTCTTCAATGGCATTAGCTAAACCGGGATGAAAACAACATCACTCATCATAACGAATTTTGACTGACAGTCCCAAACCCCATCATTCCTGAAGAACACATAATTTTGAGTCTGAGTAATAATTAGAGCACAACAACGTGATAAACAAAGCTCTTCAGTGCAGTCATTGCTGCCAGCTCAGCACCACAGAGCAGCTTTGCGTGGAGTGCGGGTCTTGGGGTGAAACTGAGTCCTCCTGAAAACTTTATTCCTCTGCAAGACGGAGCTCTTTACACAAGCACATCTGAGCAGGAGACAGCACATACTCTAGGGCAGTCCATAGGGTGGTACAAACCTCCCACCACCATCTTCTCCATGGGCAGGATGCTGTTCTTCAACCTAATCTTGGAAGGATGCTTAATGTACGTGTTGGCATGTGCATTTAACAAGCACGTAATTAAACTTCCTTCCAAGCTCTCAACCACTGACACTTCTTCTCCTGGAAGAGAGTGGCAGAACACACAGTATATGACCAAGGGACAGTCCCCTTTGCACAACACACTACTCAAAAGTGGTCAGATGTGACAGCAATAAGCACACAACTGGTAAGAAGTGAGCAGAGGCAAAGGTGGAGCCTAACTAATTTGTGAGCAGCAGTGATGTTTTGGAGTTCTTCAAAGTCTAGCTCAGGTCCATGTCTCTCTTCAAAAGTAAAAAGAGACAGACCAAAACACCCAAGGGCTAATGTTACTTGGAAAGAAAGATGGAGCTGTAATCAAGCTGACTCTAGCAGCATAGAGAGCTGCATAACAGCCTCTGTTTTCTACATAGACAGAAAAGGTCAGATTTCTAGCTACTAATCAGTAGCTAGAAAGCAGCCTCAGGATTTGGTCTTGGCATCATTTCTGGAAAAGGTTAAGAAGCCAAAGTTTATTATTGTGACATTCTCAAATAATTAACTTATGAACAAGACATGATGTTTTATCAAGTCTAAACTTAAAAGGCATCTTCTCGTACACTCGGCAATCCAGAAATCACAGAAATGTCTGGGAAATAGTTTCCACTGACTTGGTGAATGAATCTGAGACTATGAGAAAATGAGGAAAGGGAAAGAGGAAAGGTCTCTCCTGATATCTGAAGGAATAACAAAGTGGTGGAATCTGTAAAAGATAACACTCTCTTTGTAGATGCCCTTTTCCCTGAAGACGGCAATGGGGCAAGTGCTTGGGAGAAATAATTCCTCTTCAAAGTCTGAAATCCATGAATAAGGCTTCAAACCTCTCACCCCAAAGAAATGCAACTTCAGTTCATATTTAGCGAAGCAGCCTGCAATGGAGAAAGGCCACCAGACATGGTGGCAGGTCTTAGCTCAGACAGTAGGGAAGAAACCAGTGGCTGTAAGAGGGATTTGATATTCGAGTGATAGGCTGCATTGCTTGTATGTTGTTGCTTTGAGTCCTTTTTGCAACCCTAAAATATTCCCCTGCATTTCTAGGAGCAATTTGGAGTGGGGCTCTGACCAGATACTGATAAGTAGTATTTCCCCCAAACCAGGATTTCCTCCTTCTTTCAACAGACACTTAGGGATATTTTAGCAACTCCTGTGTGCAGTCCTGATGTGTACTGAATGCATCTTAGATAAGGCAGAATTCAGCCACTGGGCTTGGGGTAAATAAGATTTGAACATGTTTCACCCACGACTATCTGGCACATGGATGACAAGGAGGTCTTTAATCACTACTTCTGGTTGCTGTCATTGCTGTTGCCAGTGACTCAAATTTTCTCTTAGGTGAAACCTGACAGCAAAGCAAGTTGGAGAATGATTTTTGTGTGGAAAACAGTAGGGAGGAGTAAGGTTGTGTATCACATAACATTAAATCATCTCCTGGTGGCAGACAGTGACTCTGTCTCATGTAATAACAGTCCGTTGGGTCTTAGATCTCGATGAAGCAGTCAGCTGTGCTGACAGAAAAACAAAAAACCAAGAGGGCAGGTGGGCAAAGCAAAAGCTCCTCCGACTGCCTGAAAATTAAGCCCATGTTTCATGAAGGCGACACGAACAGTTAACACATGAGCATTGCTTCCTTCTCCCTGTTGCTCTTGACCTGGTAGCCAAAAAACACAGCGCACATGTGGTGAATTTGATCTCTAGATAACTGCACTCAGTAGAATTGTAACAGTGCATTAGCATGAAAAATAACATTCTGCACAGCTGCATGAAAGTGGATCTGGTGCTTGTCACATATATTTTAATAGAAGATGCCTAGAAGGTGATCTCAGAACAAACATGTCACAAGGCAAAAGACAGAAAGGAGAAAAAACACCCCCAAATCTCTATATGTTCTTAAAGGGGTTTTGACATACAAAGTGTAGGTTTACAAGAGCTGAAATAAAATTGTTTCAAGCTAGAAATCTCTGTAATCCTTTTTATACAGTGAACCTCAGGCACTGAGGGCTTTGGCAGATGGGCTCTGCTGAATTTTCCTGGGGTGGTGTAAGAGAAGAGTCTCGCTGGGATCTCATCCCTCCCCTCTACCAGCTGATGGATGGGAATGTGGGTTGATGCCTTGGCTGCCCACCCCATAGTCTGGTATCTTGGGCTGAGCTCACCCCTCATTAGGGCACTGGAGGCAGAAGGTAGGAGAAGACATTCGCTTCTCCAGACTTGGCTTCCCAGCAGGAGAAACTCCCCAGTGCTGTGGGGTGGATGGCTGAGGTGACAACAATTTACCAGCCCTGCAAGATTCACCAGAGACTATTAACAGCCCTAGAAAAACAAACCCACTGGACTTCCTTGGTTTAGACCAGATTTAGGTAACAACCATAAGTGTGAGTCCCTAATCAGAGACATCTACGTATGAGCTTTTATTTCAAATTCTTGCAAAGTGATTCCTCCCTTGTAAAAGAAAGAGGGATGGTAGCTACATGTAAATAACAAATATTGCCATGAGTGCTTATCTTTCGAAGGTTTCAAACCTAACCTCCTTCAAGGTCTTCCCAGCAAATATTTTAGAGCTGTATCTTCCCCGCAAAACCTTGCATTCCAAAACTGTTTATTGTCCATGTGCTGATAACCTTTACAGTCCATTTTACAAGGTCTCAGCTAAAACTTGGAGGGAGTCTGGCGATCTGTGTGAGCTTTCCAAAACTGTTGTCTTCCACAGTTGTCCATTTTCCAATGCAACAAATCACCGACTCTTTAAAAATCCCTTGTCATTAGTATTTTGGCATGTTTTACTTCAAGAAGAAGACAAGCCAAGAAAACTCAGTGATGATGTTATTAAGCTCGACAGGGAGCACCTGAGGATTTCAGCTCCTCTGCGGCATTAGGAGAGGCTTTATTTTATTGAATGCCACGAGTGTATTAAGATGAATACCTCTGTTTGCATCCTAGAAAGCTCCCTTAACTACCCGGCTATTGGGTAAAACAAAGGCTTGATCTGGCAACTTTTAACTCAAGCCCCAGTAAATATTTTTCATGAAAACTAAGCATAAATGACAGATTTAGCTCAGGGGAGTTATGGTCAGGCCTGAACTGCACTGACAGAGCTCTGCTGGGAAGCCTGAACACTGCCTGCATACAGCCAATATAATCAGCCCTGTGACCTTCTCAGTTCCTAGCATTTGACAAAGGGAAGAAAGTACTGCATGAAAAATAGTTCTCTAAAAACAAATGGGGTATGCTCCTCCTAGGGCACGTGTAACCAGGTACCTCTATTTGGTGGGATAACAGCTGCCCCAGATGGTTTCTCTCAGGGATGCACACTCAGACACTGGGGTGATGGGTGACCTCATTAAAAAAACCAACAAAGCTACCAAAACAAATAAAAAAAACCTCAACCAAAACCCAATAACCCCCGAGTCTGCAGTCACTTAGCCCATTTTTTTACTGTTACCTGAAAGGGACGGATCCTTTCCCCTTGCTGAGGGAGGTGACCTTTCCCCAGGAACAGAGGTCCCTTGCAGAGGGCAGGAGGGGGAAACACCACCCGAATCCAAAAGCTTTTCTTTTTTCCAACAGGGATGGCCTGCAGCCACTGATATTTCCATGAGAAGAGCAAAAAGACCTCTGGAGCAGTGTTTGCGAGGGAGGATGAGGAATCTGCAAGAGATGACGTGGGGGAAGGAAGGAGGCAGCATCCTCTGCCTATACCTGCAGTTATCCCCCTTTGGGGAGGTCCAGCCCCTCCTGTCAGACTGTCAACATGATTAGGGCTGTCACGACGGCTGTGTGAGGGCCGGTGGTGCTGAGCAGCATGCGAGCCCTGCCAAACCTGTGCCCCTCCAGGGCATGAAGCCTCTGAAAGCTGGACCGAGCCCAGACATCAGCTTGGAAAGATCCCATGCTGCGTGGTGCAGAGAGGAGCTGGGCAGCCCCGGGAAGGATTTTGCTCTTTGGAAACTGGACTTTCATGGGGGATTTGGAAGGAAAGCCTACACTTTTCGAAATGCTTCAGGAGAGGGACTATGAGGCTGGCTGGGATTCATGGCCTCGGATAGCCCAGGAGAGCTGGCTCCATCCTGGACACTGGTGAAGCAGGGGAATGAAAGGAGAGAAGGCAGGGAGTTCACTACACTCCAGCAGAACCGTGCCGAAATCAATGCCTCTCCACGTGGCTGCTTGTATTTGCTGAGTCAGGGAATTCCAGCAGAAAAGCATCGTTTCCTGCGTTTTCTTGTGACCTGGCCTGGTGCTGAGCTCTCTCACCCAAGATGAAAATCCCACTTGGCCCCTGGAGCAGGGAATATAGTGTAGGAAAGCCAACCGGGAGAGAGTGTGGGAAGAAGAGGGCATGGCATTGTGAAAGGAGTTGGCATGGGGATAAAGCCCAAGAGAAGAGATGAGTGGTACTGCTGGAAAATCAGACTTCTGAAGGCCATGCTCCTGGTTCACATGCTCATCCCTTCCTTACACGAGGAACACGGCCAATGCCAATGACCACCACAAGTTTCCCAAGTGAGCAAGATTTATCATAAAATGTACAGCAGAGTCTTATTCCATGCGTGGCCATGAGCAGGATTGTGCAGGGAAACCTGGGGTTTTGCTTAAGGACTGAAGCATGGGAGCCTCTGTGAGAGGTGAAGGACCAGTTCATCCTCTGCCCTTAGGGAAACTCACAGCCATACAACAGGAGAGCACAAATCTACAGGGCAGATCCTCCAGGCATCTTGGACTCTCACTGCAATCATAAGCAAGATATCTTAGCCTCCAAAAGCAAACCTCTAGTACCGCAAAGCAACAGCTATTTTACAAGTTACAGCCTTTATATCATTGCCTTGTCCCCCCTCCATTTAAATGTCATGATTTCTTTTTAGAAGGCAGCAGGGAATCCTTGATGGATGTGTATGTGATGGCCAGTGTGCTGGGACTGAGCTCATTTGGAAGACAGGGGTGATTTCAAAATCAGGCTTCACATTAAGCAATGCCATTGATGAAGGACAAGGTGTGGGATCTGTGTTTGCTGAACACGCCAACTAAAGCTATGTTTGCTGAGGAGCTCCAGGGCTCAAAAACTGAACTAAGCTCTCTTAAAAGAGGAGGCACTTCTTTACCTTGAAGGTGTCAGAGCCCTGGAATAGGCTGCCCCAGGAGGTTGTGGAGTCTCCTTCTCTGGAGACATTCAAAACCCGCCTGGACAAGTTCCTGTGCAACCTGCTCTAGGTGGACCTGCTTTGGCAGGGGGGTTGGACTAGATGATCTGCAGAGGTCCCTTCCAACCCCATGGGATTTTGTGATCCTGTAAACTTCATTTCCGCTCCAGTTCAACAGAAGAAGGGGTTGGGGAGCCCAGCAAGAATGGGTCTAGCTGTCTGCACAAAACATCCCTGAGTTGTATGTGCACTTTTGGAAATGCGTCACCCCACAAAACACCTGGAGCGCAGCCCTGCAGACCTGGCTCAGGGAAGGAATTCCTCTCAGCTCAGCAGCACAGTCACTCGTGGGCAAAATTTTGCAGAAGCAGCTCCTGCAGTATTAAGTGGCACCTACAGTAGTTGAGTAACAAATGTAGTTTGTTATGTACATGTAGTTGAGTAAATGTACACATAGTTGGGTAACAAATCATTTCATTTCAGAATGAAAGCACAAACTGTTTGTTTCCTGAAAACCCAGGCTCATATCCTGGTGTAGGACATCACATTGACTTCAATGGGAGATAGATCGTGTCTTTCTGAGTATTTAACCCCATCACAAATTGTACAAGCAGGCAGTGCCAGCCCCAAGAAAATGCTGGTTTTTGCAGTTCTTCCTCCCATCAGTGACCAATGCCCCATCTCTGCATCAGAGCTGGCAGCACAGGCAGCATCAGGCCCGTCGCTGCAGGCTAAGTGTTACTGTGCCCAATGCAGGGCTCACCAAAGTCATCTCACAAAATCTCATTAAGCTCTGCTCAGTTTATTTTACAAATGAGGAACTGACTGCAGAGACCTTCAGATCCCTCAGATAGCATAAATCAGCCCTTGCCTCAAACAAGCTGGAGGTCTGGCTCCCAGATTTTTTATGAGGCTAGGCACAAAAGGCAGAGGAGCCAGAGTAGAAATCGGGAAAAGGATGCCATGGTACCATCTCCTTGCAAATGCTGGGACTGGCAAGCAGCTGGCAACCACCAGGCTGCTCACCAGTGTGACCACATAGATCAACACAGCTGCTGGGACCAACAGTGGGTCTGCTAAGCCCATGGAGATCATCAACATGATCATTGCTCTTCAGCAGCTTGACCACCCCGCAGCCTCCCGAATGGTCCCCGTTCATGCGGTGCCTAAATAGTGCCTTCCTGCCACGGGCAAAATAATTTTTAATTAAATAAAATGGCATTGCAATGATTTCTGAGACAAAATAAGAGAATAAGCACAAGACAGCACCCAACTCCAAAGTAAATTAAGTCATTCCAGCTGCTTCTCCCTCGTGGTTGTTTAAATTGGGTCTGCATTTTAAAGTTATTCTGTAATTAGTAATAAATTTGAGAGTGACCCAGAAAAACGGAGAAGTTAATCTCTTCACTCAAAGTGTGGGAGAAGGGTATCAAGTTCTGGGATTTTCACGTTTTCTTTTTTTTCTTGTCACCTTATTTAATTCAAAAGTGATAGTTTTAAAACACAGTGATGAAAAAATTATGTCGTTCTGGTGTCTTCTAAAATAAATTTCACATGAAATACAGTATGTGTTAAAGGCATTTGGATTCCCAGGGAATGTGGGTATACATTTCACTTGTCCTGTTACAACTTCCTATGAATTTACTCAGCTGGCTTCAATAAAAAAAAAAAAAAAAAAAAAAAGAAAAGAAAAAGAAAGGAAAAAAAAAGAAAGGAAAAATCTGTGGGAATCTTTCTGTGTGTACATTACGAAGCTACTAGGCCTTTACACTGATAATTTAACACCAGCTAAGCACATGTGCATAGATGGGAAAATCTGAGTAATTTGGTTTCATGTGCTTTCCAGCTTCTCGCTGCAGAGATGGACGCTGAGCCCTGCCTGCGCGCTCCACTCCCAAGTACCTCGGCAGGGCTGAGAGCCTCTTCCCGGGGACAGAGTATGGGGCTGGCAGAAGATAACCCCAGTGTCTGGGTGTGAGTAGCTTTTTTTTTTTCCCTAGGTAAGGAACCCATAGGTTGAAAGCTTTAACGGGATGAGCCGAATTCCTGGTGGAGGTGCACAACTGAGAGCCGTTTCCCCGCCAGCAGCATTTTGCTCTTGCTCTCAGATGAGTTTTCCAGCAAGGGAGCTGCTGGTGCTCACCATGACCAAGAGCATCCCTGCTAATGTGTGTGCACGGGAAGCAAGGCCTCTTTTGTGAGACCCAGCCAAGCAGCCTGGCTTTAGCATTACAAAAGCTGACGAGTGCTGTAGAAACTGAGGTCCCAATTGCAAAAGGACCTTCCAGCTTTGACTCATAAACTCTGATAATTCGTGTGGGGCTAATTTGGCACAGTCAGCTGTCTGCCCGGCCCCTGAGCCAGCCAAGGGCTGGTGTTCATGCCATACAACCAGCCTCAACTCAGCCCAAGGGATTCACCTACCCTGGAGTTCATTTTACACTGACATACAGGCAGGGAGCTCGTAGTTCTGGTGCACAGTCAAGGTTGGGTTTACCCTGAATGGCTGAAGGTGTGAGAGTCCCCAGCTTTGCTAATAGGTGCTGCTAATCAGTGCTGCTCTCCAACCATTTCTCCTATGTCAGATAGGCATCATGAAGGATTATAGAATCATGGAATCATAGAATGGTTTGAGTTGGAAGGGACCTTCCAACTCAATGATACCCCTCAGGATCAGGCTTAAAAAAGATGGGGGAACCTACAATGCGAATGGGGGACTGCTGGGTGGTACCAGAGCACCCAGAGAAATACTTTACCCTTCTAGTCTGGTGTCCATGTCCCACTGACTTCTACAGACTTGATCTTTACAAAAGCTCCGTGCCAGTTGGCACCTAGATCTCTTTGGTGTCAACAAGATTTGAGCAACCTGGTCTAGCGGGAGGTGTCCCTGCCCATGGCAGGGCGCTTGGAACTCAGCCAAAACGTTTTATGATTCTCTGATTCTATGATTTGGCTAAAGACCTCTTAATTCTAGTTGCTTTCTGTGCCTTTAGGAAACTAAATATCCTTGCAGATCTAGGCTGGAGGAGGTTAAATCTCGTTGAAGAGGAGTCCAATTGGCTGTGGAGCCGATGTGGCTAGGACACACCAAATTCTCTGGCTGGTGGCAGGCGGGAGTGCTGTGGTTAGCATCACGTCGAATGGCAGCCCAGTCTCCGCTCCTAATAAGGAGGTGCAGCTGGGTTAATTGGAGGCAGCCCTCAGCACCGAACAATGCTTGAACGTGCTCCATGGTCGCTGCAGTGAGACAGCACATCTCCTCTGCCCCACGCCACACTCTGCATGGGAGAGAGGGGTTATAAATTATCAATATTAGGAAAAGTGGTCAGCCTATTACAGGGCCGGGTGGCGGGCGTTTCTGTGGCAGCTGCCACCTTGCCAGCACGCTGAGGACCACAGACTTACAGAGATGAAACTAGGAGGCAGTTACTCTGAGCCAATAGACTGTCTTCTTGCGGTGGCCACAGCCTCATATGGAAACCTACAGCACACACCATCCCGGCAGTACACTGGTGACCTTCTGCAATGACCTCGAGTAACATGTTCACAACGGTTGGAAGCACATCTGTAAAATGTACTGCCTCTGGTTCCATGCTGTGGTCCAAAACAAGCTATTGAGCAGCTGCAGCTCTTGAAGGATCACATAACCAGGTACTAAGCTCTCTTTTAATAATTTTTTAGGCCTTAAAAAACTATTTATAGACCTCCCATTTACAGAATGTATGATTTCTCCACATAGCGTGGCATCCGTTTAGTTGCATTACCATTCTCTGCCCACCCTTTGCACATCTACATCTGTTTTTCAGTCCTAAACCCTCACAGAGGGACTCATCTGCACTTGGGCAGTGGGGAAGGTCATTCCACTTCCTCTGATATTGTTACAACGTTCATGAGATCTCTCCTCTTTTTGGCACTTGCCGTCACTTTTAGAAGTGCAAGAATCTGAAATCCTCTAAGCTGTGCTTTTGGAGATGGCACTGTTACTTCTTGAAAAAAAATTAAAATCAACTTGTGAGCCTCAGTTATATTTTCCTAACATCTTATGAATTACATGCAAGTCTTATGATGGCTTTTTTAATACAGTAAAATGTACATTAGAAAGAAGACCTAACATGTTCCAAAGCAAATGACTCCCAGATCATCAGATCTGCTAATTTCTACAAGAAAGCTTCTTCTCTGTTTTAAAACATGAATCATAGAATAGAATCACAGAATCATAGAATGGTTCAGATAGGAAGGGACCTTAAGTATCACCGAGTTCCAACCCCCCTGCCATGGGCAGGGACACCTCCACTAGCCCATGGAACTCCTGAACAGAATAGTAATACCTTTTTCTCAAAAAAATAATAGAAATAAATCACAAAGAATATTTACTGTTCATAAAGCTATCTCAAAAAAAAACCAAAACCAAAACCAAACAACAAACCAAAAACCCATGCTTTTTTCAGCCCTGTTTAACACCTTATAGACAAAATAGGAATTGGTCTTTCATACATCTCTGTCTTTCTGAAGATCCTTACAGTGTTTCAGTTGTTATTTGCTGAATTGAAAACATAGGCTTTGACCAGAGGCTGTGTGGTGTCATTTGTCTGTCTGCAGATGTCACAGCAGGGGCCAGATTTTCACTACATTACCACAACACAGTTCAAACTGCATCTAATCAGTGGGTACCAAACACTGCTGCCTGACTTCTCTTAAAATCTCAGTAAATAGCCACGGGTAAATGTTTCACCAAAGAGGCACATGAAGAAGTTGAGTTTTCATCAGCTGCCTCAGCTGGTCCCTCTCAGCACCCTGCACCAGCACCCAGGCCAGCTGCACACCTTTCCTGGTGCCAGGATGACAGCCACGGTGGCCAGGCTGAGCGGGATGGGTGCAAGCCAACCTGGTCACTCAACGATTTTGTTTTTCCTTGCTCTCTGACAGGCATCTCTTCCCCCCCACCATGGTCTCAGAGAATGAAGACGCTACAGTGGCAATCTGAGGGTGTTTGATGTTCCCTTCTTTCCGCAAGTGGAATGTGCTGCCTTGCAACCTCCACGCATCTCCAACCTTTCTCTGGGAACGTGTTGATGTCAAATCCTGAATATTTCTGGGGCTTGTGAAATGGTGGCAATGATTATGGTAACCTGAAGCTTTGCAGAGCAGTGAGCAACGTTAAGCTGTGTTATGCTACCCATGTTAATGAGCTAAGTCATATTAAATTGGCCTCTTACCTCACAGCAAGAAGCAACATTGTGTGAGACCTACAGTAGAACATTTGAAACAGGGTCACAGATTACTTTTGAAGGGTATCAGCTCTCTAGCCCGCACCTTACGTGTGCAGGTCACTGCAGGAGGGAGAGAACAAGCAAACAGACCTGCAGACAAAGAGAAAGGGCAACAAAGTGGATGAAAAGATGGGAAGGAAGGAAACTGGAGTTCTTCAGCTTAGGAAGAGAGGACTGGTGGGTATGTCTTCCAACAGCGTCAGCAAATGGAGTTAGGGAAGGCATTTGTAGTATGTTAGAGTTTGGTAACACAGATAGTGTTAGAGCTAAAAGGCTGATAACCTCTAAGATTTATATTTATCGAAGTAAAAAAAACCCTAAAAGCAGCAGCAAGAGTTCACTCTGGGGCTTAACAATTGCTCAAGCTTCATCCACAATATCTCACTACTTGTTAAAACTTCTAGAGCCTTTTCTGCAGACCCCTGCAAGCACCTCCTTCTACAGCAGCTTCCCTGGCACCCTTCTCCTTGGGAGGAGCAGCCTCCCTCATCTCCCTCCAGCCACATCCTCCACACCTCCTTCCCATCACTGCCAGTTCTCACAAAAGTCCTGTTCCCAAAAGACAAGCTCTCCCCTCAAGATACTTCTTCCCAATGCCAGACTTCCACTTTGGGTCAATAAAAGATTGGACCATGCTAAGTAGGGGTCTTCAAAATAATCATAGAGTCCTGAAAATAATCAGAGAATGTGTCTTCAATTTCCTGAGCAGATAGCTGATGGTTTCCTGAAGAGGAGACCATTCAATCCCAGGATTATCAACATAGCAGGGGGCTGGGAATGAGTCCGGGAACTGTAAGAAAAAGAATGACAGATGCTGGCAGGGGATGCTGAAGGTGTTTTTTGGGTAAACCTGAAATTTCATGGTAACCACAAAGAGGACTGAATCCTCCTCTGGACACCTCCTCATCAAAGTCCACAGCTTCATGAGGGAAAATAAGTAACTATATATTCCTAATCAGAACCTGCTTTCATGTTAGTGCTAAGCAAAAAAAGGTATGAGGTTTTCAGATGACAATGCCACAATAGTAATTTAAGATAACTGTATGTACAGCCCTACAATAATGTATATAGTGCTACAGCCAACACAGCTACCTACTCAGGGTATAATATCAGTATATATTTCATAAAATCAGTGATTTGAAAATCTGCCTCCCAGGGCTGTTGCAAGTCTTAATATAAGCCTTGAAAAGCCTCGGAGAAAAGAGGCTTCACAGTGTTTTCATCCTTTTAGATATAAAAATAAGGAAAAAAAACAAAAAACAAAACCACCAACTGTGCAAATCAACTAAATAGTAGTCAAGTCATCACCTAACACTATCGTTTGGAGGTGAAACCATTTTGATTTTTATCTGTCATGCCCATGCAAGACATACAACACTATGCATGTATACTGTCCCTTCAGGGAATTCATAAATCCTCAAAACACCTTACGATGCTCACAATCAGCCCCGTGGAAATGATATTACAAATTGTTCCAGCAAAGAGATGTATCAGACATCTTCATGAGAAACAAAACTAAGGAACAGCACACAATGTGGGTTTGGTTATTTAGTTAATCTGTCTGCAATTGACCAAATTTTCTGCCCCTGAATAAGAAACATACAACTATTTTTAGGTCAAACATTAACAATTGGGGCTACCTTATATTATGGGTGGGAAGACAACAGATCAGTTTTTAAACAGAGAAAATAAGAAACTCATGTTTCAGTCACATTGTGACTCAAAGCCAAGAGAAGCCAAGAAATTCAAATATATTGGCTGACTCCCACAGAACTGCTTGAAAAGCCAACTTTTAGCCCCAAGTGAATTTCTTCAGCGAGTTGTAAGTCCCTAAACTTGGCTTTTAAATGTTACTTGCTGACACAACCTTAATCACAATGGAGCAAAAGCTGTATGTACATAATAATAATGTTAAACTAAATGTTTCCAGTGTTCAGAACTCTTCAGGACTCCTGCAGATACCCACATACGAAACAAAATATTTACAGAAGAGCAATTTAACTTGGATATGATCACTAAAGGTAGTATATGCAGCACCGGTTCTGTCTGAATATAGAATAAAAATTTCAAAGGTCAAAATACCCAGAGTAAGAACTCAATTCTGATGAGATGAGAATAAATGTTTGCCTATCTGCAATGCTCTCTCAGTTAAATGTTACTGCTTAGAGCAAGCACCACGTACCACGGCTCTTGGGGTCTTTTTCTGACGAAGGTCTGTGCCTAGTGCTGGAAATTATTATAAAATGCTCTAAACGCCCTGCTTGAAGGGTCCTAGGTGCAAAGCATTACTGGGGTAGACTGACATTTTTAAAAAGCTTAAGAGAATTCCCCCAGACAAGAAGATTGTCAGGACAGGATTTTCTCCTTGTCTGAATAGGACTGAAAAACCTGCGGTCTGTTACTCTGATACTCTGCCACTGACAGAGCTGGGATTTGCATGGTCATACAACCAGGGAGAGTCTTTGCACCCCAGCACTGATGATTTTCCCAGTGCTCTCAGACCCCTGGGACTTTACTGAGGTCCTGCTTCCCAAATACTTCTGAAAATGAGGTTTCTTTTTAATTGTACTACAGCATTTCTCATGCCAAAAACATCTGGGAAAGGCGGGAGCTGACAAAAAAGCACCACCTTTTTTTTTTCTTTTTTTCTCACTCTCTTGCACATTGTTTGAAAAAGGTTTAAAGCTAAAATAAACTTCTCTGAAGCAACGCACGGTTCACAGACAATGGCAGCAGCTGCAGATAGCAGAGGTTCATTCCTGTTTACTATATTCATTAAAACTGAAGGGAGAACTGAGGCAGCACCAACTTAATGGTCATTTGAACATAATTATTAAGAGAGCATTGTTCTTTGGAAAGATGCAAAGTGTCAGACGGAACTTCACACCCTTGTCATAAAACCCCCACTTATTTCCTACCATTAATTGGATAAAATGGGCATTGTAGTATCGGAGGTGGAGGGAAATGGGTTAATGAGCGTGCGTAGGAGGCAAATGACACTGGAAACTCAGTTGTCTACAGAGAGTGGGCAGAGGAAACAAAATCAGATGTGAGCAAATTTCTGGAAGGGAATCGGGTCGACAAAACTCATGAGACAGCACTTTGTGTTCTGATCATCCTTGAACAGTACGAAAAGCAAAACTCTGGCCAGTTTGCACATGTGTTTCAAACAACAAGTCAAGAGAGAAACAAAACCCAGCCATGAATCAAGGGACTGTATCGACAGCCACAAAGCAAACTCCTTTTGGAACCCAGCCATATCCTTGCATCCTACAGCGTGCGCCGTGTAGGCGTTCGCATGGTGCCTTTTGCTGCCATCAAGCCCTGACTAAAAGTCCACCTGGCTAAAAGCTGGGGCAATTCCTCCCCGTAAGCCCCAGTGAGCCCCCTCAGGGCTCTCTGTCAGTCTGTCTTTCCTTTACTTGTCTTTCTCTTTTACAAATCAACGTTGACTGCCTTGCAAGGGTTGGTTAATGTTAAACGTGAACTTAGTTCTTGCCATTCCCCATAAGCAGGCTCAGTGCCAAGAGCAGCATGAGGGTTGGACTCCATCCCCTCCATGTGCAGGCTGTGGGTAGAGTTGCTCTTTGGGCTCTTTGGGGTCGGTGTGCGAGCTCCCGTGGCTGTGCCTGAAATCTGGGTGTCCTTCCATGGGCAGGCATGGTTGCTAAATCATTTCTGAGTCTATAGGCCACCCCTCAGCTCTTCCACCAGCCAGTGCTCTCCAGGGAGTACGGTGGATGTATCTCTGGAGCAGCAGTGTGAGAATGCACATCCAGACCAAGTGCAACACCATTAGTCTGTACAGAACACCACATCCCACCTACCCCTGTGGTTCCAGATCTGTACATGAACCATGAAGTCCATTCCATGCCTTTGCCTGCCCAAGCACAGATCTGCAGCATGTTACATGCCAGAGCATTGCATGGGGCTACAGGCTCAACCAGGAATTCTGCTCCCTTCTCAGCCAGGACCCCCACCGATTTCTGTGAATGTTTTATGCTTCAGGGAAGGAACTGTTGAGCTGTTCCTGGGCTGTAAAACTTATTTTCCTTAGCTGCTAAAAGAAAATGGCCTTCAGACTAGAGCTGGCCAACACCAACCCCCATTCCATAGCTATTCCCAATGTTAATTTGTATATAACTCCAAAGGCAAATTATTGGACCCTTTGGAAAAATACATTCTACCTTTCAGCAGAACGAACAGTATTTCTTGAACAAAATGCACTCCCTTTTTCTAAGACTGACCCTCCTTTGTACAAACCTGTGTGTCTCTTACTGTAAGTACCAGGAACTTTTGGTACAAGGACAATTGGTCTCACCTTTCGCTCTTACGTTAGCTGGTAATTTTTTTTCTGTTTAAATTTACTCCTGCTACTCCTCACACACAACCAGGTTGTGCATCTAAGTCAAAGACATCCAAAACCGTGGTCTCGCACTGGAATTATGTTTATATGACTGTGCTGCCTGCCTGCCTGTCTAATTGCCTTCTCATCCCTTCCAGGAGTTTCAGAGCAGCTGGATAATTTCAGTTTAATGGGGAGCTGGAGTCTCCGAGGTCACAGCTGAAGCTCTAGGAGGGCTTCCAAGCCCCTCTGAATGACCATCATGGCCCCATTTGACATTGCACACAGATAAAACCTAGGCATGTATCACTTCCCCCCTTTGCTGCTGATTTCCTGGCTCCCCTGCAAGGGCAGTAGGTTGTCCCCAAAGAGGTGCCCCAGCAGATGGCTTGAGGGCCAGAGGTGCAGGTTGATTCCTTAGGTGCTTTAGAAACACCGATCAAATTTATCTTTTGAGTCTACATTTGATTTGGTTTTATCTTGTCCAGCAGTTTGGGCTACAAGGACAAAAGTTTGTTTGCTCCAGAAAACTGAGGGAGAAGGATGCATTCATCCACTCAGCTGGAGCTGCAGTAGCCGTAGTTGCTACTTTTGGCCTTCTCACTAGATCTCAGGAAGTCATTATATGTTATACAAGTAATTAACAGTGTTACAAATGCCAGGTAATGCCTAATTCATTGCTGCCTTTTGCTTGCTGGGCTGGGTGTTGACAGTACTTGGAGCAAGAGACCCATGTATAGCATGTAAAACCAAAGCAAAAGTTCTGGTTGAGGTTCAGATTTGAGGAAATTTTAGATCACAGTCCAAAATTTTGTACTTTGAGCTGCTCTGTAGTCTATGTGTTTCACAGCACAGGGGAATTAGAGTTCCTTTGCCATAATTCTTTCATACATGAAGAAGTGGGAAATTCACCCCTCAGTCCTTTTGAAAGCACACACTGTGCTCTACACACCGTTAGTCCTTCAGAAGGCAGCAATAATGCTGGGAAATCGCCAGCCGGACTCAGAGAAGGGCATCACCTATCAAACAATTTCAAGGTGACCAAAGCTCATTGGAATAGGTATGTACTTGTCTTCTGAGCCAAATGCCATTCTCAGATTGCACATTACGGTCTCTATCAAAATTAACACAAGTCCTTCAGTGACATCCAGAAATCTCTCAATGACATTGTGAAAAGAAGAAATTTACCTTGTGTATTTTACACCATTTAACCCATCTTGCTCACAAGCTAAATTGTGTGCAGAGCTGAATGGGAACTTACTGCCAAAAGAAGAAGTGGGTTCAAAAAATGAAGGGACAAGTTCACAGAGGATTGGTTTAGTGGTGTCCACATCTGGTCCACATTATGTTGGCAACTACTGCAGACTGGCAATGTTTAACAGGTAAATGAGCATCTGATTTCCCACTTTCTGGTCTACATCTCCACTCCTGATCATTAGTAGACACAAGGACCAGGTTAGATGGACTTTTCCTTGATAACTCTAGGGATATCTTTGAGTGCAGTAAAGTGGGCCCTGGTGGATGCTGTCTTAGTCAGAAGAGTTCATGACTTCTTACCAGAAAAAAAAAAAAATCAAAGAAAAATTTGAATTTAGGGTTCACTTTCATCACAGGTAGAAAGGGTAACGTCTTTCAAAATATCATCTGAATTCCCTCCACTTAAAATAGTAACATTTTTAAAATGTATTTTTTTAATTTTATCTACATACCGTAGCCAAGAGGCCTCCAGGTACTTTAAAAACTTCATTAAACTTTTATTAATCTATTAATAAACTGAATAAAGGAGACACAAAATTCTTCAGTAACTCACATGTTTCTTCTATTGACCACTCTTAAATGTAGTCAATAGACTACACTACAGCACTATACAACTAAATGACTACATTGACTACTACATTTAGTCCTAAAAAAGGACTAAATTTTAAAGAATAATTTCAAGAAAAATGTTATTTTATTCTCTTTTCTACAGGGAATATGTGGGTTGTTGAGGATTTTTGTGCTTTTGTCATTAGTTTATTCAGATAGTGTTGTTATTTTAACCCAATTTAAATACAGTGTTTTTCTTTAAGAATAAACCTATTACATCTAAAATCTTGACATATTTTACATGAGACTTAAGCAGTCTATTTCTATAATTTAAATGAAACATAAATAGTATTCAGGCGGTGCATGCTGTTACTGAGGTTTTAAGAAAGTAAAACAACAGGCTTCGGGGAAGTCACTTGCTGAGCACCTGGAACAAGAATTTGCTGAAGTGATAAACCAGCTCTTGACAGATGCAACTTGTTCTGCAGGTGCAGAAAGCACTTCTTCCTCTCAGTTCCTTCAGCTTAGTTCAGTTCAGTAATTACTTCACTCAATACTAAGACACCACTTGAGAATTTAAAAATAAAAGGCAAAAAAAAAAAAAAAAAGCAAGCAAAGTTTCCCTCTCTACTCTAGGAATAAAAATTACGTACAAGATTTTTTCATCCACTCATTCAAAACTGAAGGACAAGATGGCCTGAAATAATCTGTCCAATCCCATTCCTAAAGATGGCTTTCCTAATGGTTAAAAAATAATCTTTAAAAAATAGATTAGTTTTGACATACTTATTCTTGAATTATCTCTCATGTTCGGTTATTAACAGGCAATTTAGTAACCTGGTGTTCTAAGTTTATTTTTGTATTCCAACTCTGTGTATGTGCAATTTGATACAAATTACCAGAAAAATTTCAATAATAAAAATGGTTTTATTTCATAATGTTATTTGCTATAGATAGTATTAGATTTGAATATATATGTGGTAAAGTATGCTATGGTCTCAATATGTATGCATATGTGGTAAAGTATGCTATGGTCTCAATATGTATGCATTATATACCCTCTCAATTGTTAAAACCACCTCAATTTAGTGTAAAATCCATTTTTAGCTGCAAATCAAATATGAAACAATAACTTCAACTTTTCCTTTGGAAAACATCTAAATTATACAGAGCAAATGAAGAATTAAAAAGTTTATTTCAATTAAAGTTATTTCCTTGCTGATTTAAATCACGATTCTGACCAGCACTTTAACTCATTCTGTCTTACATGTGTACCTTAATAACAACATAACTTCAGCTCATAAATGAGATCCAATTTCCAGTGCAGCCAACAAATGTGTAAGATGAAATTTTATAGAAAAACCCAGCAAATTGAGCCCCAAATTGTTGGGTTTTACTTTCTACCGTTGCCCGTGAAAGGAATTTTTGAAGGAATTAATTTATGTTAATACTGAAAAGTATATGAAGAATAAAAATTACATGGTTGATTCTACATTAAAGTGTAAAAAAATTAAAATGCAGAAAAGGGGAAATTAATGTTTCAAATGTATTTGGGGAAGGTGTAGATGTTGATGTAAGTTAAAAAAACTCTACATGGACTTTACTTCTGTTACACAGTATTGAGAGTCTGCTCACATGGTGGGCTGAAGGAAACGTGGGGATTTTAAAAATTATTCCCCTCACCAAAAAGCTTTATAATCTAGAAATGCATGCATAAGAATTTAAAGTTGATGTATCTTTTCCTTTCACTGTTTCCCAAATCACTTGGTTCTCATCTCACAAATACTTCTTGCCTCCTTACGGACTGCAGCACTTCTTTTTTTCACTGCAGCTGCAAAATCTGTAACTCCAAAGTCATCGAGGCACTGCACTTTGAGGGGCGAGGGGAAGAAGGGAGGGAGGGAACCCGTTTTCTTTGAAGCCCTGCGCTCCAGAGGATGTCATCCCAGTTCCTCACTGCCCTATCTCTTAAGCCTGTTAAAGGGTACCAAAAGAACTGTCAAAACTTCCCGTGCAGTGTGGCAGCATTTACTCCAAATCCCATGAAAGTAACTGGTCGGGTGTGATAAAGCAAGCTAGAAACAAAAATGCTCTCAGTTAAATTGAGTTGAGGTTGATGACGCTTTGTGTTGGCCCCTTTCCAGGCCACAAACATACCGCCCTTTCCTGCAAGCACTGGTGATTATAAAGACGACTCTTGAATTGCCTGGTTTGATCTTCTGCTTTATCATTGCCCAGATCCTCCTACACTGACCCCAAAGATTCCAGTTCATTGGTGTCCTCAGGAGAGACCAGCATGTGACCCAGGTGGAGGACAGAAGCAGTCAGATGCTGCTAGTGGTGACTCCTGAAATGACACCTTCCCTCATGACTGCATAATTCAAAAAAACACTTGAGCATCAAGTCTGAATATCATAGTATATTCTGCATCCATCTCCCCATCTTTGCTATAACGTCTAACAGCAAGATGGGAAAATCCATCATGAGGGAAAAGATACCCACTGCATGGGTTTAAAGAGGGAAAATATTTCCTTTTCCAAACATGTACTCAGAATTACCCAGCAGAAATTCACAGAATGCATGGGCAACTGTGCACATGCATAAGGCAAAGGACAAAGCCCCAAAAGTCACAAAAATATATAGAAAAACAAAGGTAGCTGCAACACAATCAATTTGGCATTTTTTTGGACAGCAATTTGCTGGCCTCCTGGGTTATATTTGCACAAAAGATCAAGTTTTTGCACAAAAGATCATATTTTGCCTCCTTTTTCTGCTCAAAACTTAGAGCTACAATGACAGGCAGAAAGCAAGTGCTTCATGGCATAACTTTGTAAACACAAGATTCAACTCCAGTTGACAGAGTCAGGATTTAGTAGGTTTCCTTTGCTCCTCTCACCTCTTTATGGCATCTCCAGATTAGGTAAGAGTAGTCTACGCTAACAAGAGTCTGACTTCAAGGTAAGGTGAAGAAGGAGCATGGCCTGTGTTATAGCACCCAGTGCTGCACAATGACGAGTCCAGTGCATTTTGGGAGCTCAAAGCCTCAGTTTCTCAAGAAACCATCCAAGAAACTGGAGCAAAATGCTATATGGGCTTTTGGATTAAATCCCAACTGCTCACAAGACCAGCATCCAACCTCACTCAGGAGTGTTTGGCAGAGGACCACCACAGGTCCTCGGAAAGCCATGGGTTCACCACTGCTCTCCTCCAGTAGTGTTTAGACCTCTTTCAGCCCCGTTAAAAGCTAAATGCAATTATTCGCTCTCCATAGCATAGTGCCATGTTGTTCCTCCTCCCGTTAAATGACACTTGAGGCAATAAACATTTGGTGCTTGCTGGTCGCTGGGCTAAAGCCAGTCGGCAAACTTCCCTCCATCAGCAGGCAGTGAGGCACGCTTGGGGATGCAGAAGGCCACACCTCAGCATGATGGGGCTTTGGGTTGTGAAAGGAAATTACATGAGTTAATTAAGGAGGTGCTTTGTTTCATTTCATGGAAATTTAGAAAGCACCTCCACTTTCCGCGAAGCTGGAAATACGGTCATGAAAGGGACAGTGCTGGTATCCCTCTATTAAACAGCGTATTGGCCACACCACAAAGAAATCTATGCATCCTCCACCTTTTTATAGGGGAAACAGAAGTCTCTTAAAAGTGTAGTTAGAGTTGTTGTGGGGAGGGTAGGAGGGCGGTTTTACCACTGATGTCATTGCCAGCACAAGCCTTTTATGGTCATCACTTAATAGTTGTCTCTCTGCTTCAAAATCAACAAAGAGAACAGAAAAAAAGACTCGCTTCCTCCTTGGGAAATTGTGTACGTTCAGGGAGGAAGCTGCCTTCCTGTTTGCTCCATAATTGCAGCTTTGCATGGTTTTAGCAAGTTCCACAACTTTAAGCCTCTTCCATATGGAACGTGTTCCTCTAAACATCTGGCTCCCTTTTTATTGCAGTGATAAAACAGATTTATTTTCTACAAACCATATAAAATATTACTTTCTCAGTGTATGATCTACTGTGCCTTTAAAAGTAAAAAATATACAAAGAAACCAATAGATTCATATGTTTTTCTTTTACTAGTGACAAAATGCTTTTCTAAAGATAACTCAAGGATTACTTCTGAAACTGGAAAGGAAGAAAGTCTGGACACCTATATTTTATTATCTCCATGTTTCTTGATGCAAATCAATGATACAAACTTGTATCTAAACCAAACTCTAAATCCAGATAAAGTACAGTTATTAGATCCAGGTCAGATTCAACGTGTCTCTCTCACACTGGTCCTTAGCCTTTACGCATCGTCTTGTAACTATCACTGGAAGAGAATAAAATGCTTTGATTAGTTTAGAAGTCATCTTTCTAATTTGCCTGGATGACATTAGAAAAGAGTGGTTCATGGCAAGAAATTCAGAGGGCTATACAGTAACGAAGAGAAGAGCACTCGTTGATTATCTAATGGCAGTCTGGCTGCAATGTCAAATTTCAGTGGGCAGGGCACTCAAGCAATAAACCAGGAAAAAAGCCATTATAAATCAACAGATCATCTTGGCTTCCCATTCCATTAGCTGTTATTTTTAGATGTACTGCATGCATGGCTAAGCAACAATGCTCAGTGCTGCAGAGCGATCCTCCAGAAGTTTTAATCTTTTTCCCTCCTTGGTATTTCACCTGCTGCTGCCCAAAATGACACGAGCATCCACCGCATGCCACAAGCCTAAAAATGAGCTATAAACAATATTGTGAAAGATCTGGCCAACGCTTGCTGCAGGGATGTAGTCCAACAGTGGCTTCTTTCGAAAAATGGAAAAAAAATAAATGACTCATTTTCTAGACGCTTTGACAAATCCTGAATTGAGCAAAATCTGGCTTTGTGCATCAAAAAATGGTGATGCTTTACACTTTTGCTTCCAACTTTATACCAGTACCATTTCTGGACTCCTGCTGCTTGAGAAGCCCATCTCGCCCTGAGGGGGGAGGGATCAATGAGGGGAAAAGGGATCAGGGGTGGGTCATTTATTTGGGAGAAGAATGGAAGTGAGAAACAGTGATGAAAAGGGTGGTCAACAAATGGGAAAAGGCTTCATAAGGCATGCAAGCCATGTGAGGGCTGCTACCTGGGGAGCCTTGGGGTGCATCCCTGTGTGAGGCTACCACTACTGAAATCGGGGTGATCAACCCACCCCAACCTGTTCTTGCCATACCACATGTGCCAGACCTGCTCCTGTGGTCAGGAGGACCAGGGTTGGGGTGCCTCTCACCAGCAGATGGGACAGATCCTAGTGCCACCCTGTCAGTGCCCTTTCCAGGTCCATCTGCACTAGCATTCGCCACCTCCAACATTTGCTGCAATGTGTTAAGAACAGAGAACACAGCTCTTCATTTAAATGAAGACTGCATCCTTGAACATTGCAAGGGTTAAATCTCTAAATTTGCATCTTGCGGGTCTACAGTCAAAGCCAAATCTGGGCCACCCCGACTGGAAGCTACAGTGAAATCGAGTGCTGTGTGCCACTGCTCAACCCAGGAGAGGAGTAGCTGTAACCGTAAATCCCATGTGAGTGGCACAGGTCCTGTCACTGCGGCTGAATGGAGGGTCTGCCTTCACAACAGATGAGAGCCTGTGTGTTTTTAGGGCCTGATGGTGGCACTGCCACAAGTCACCAGTGCTCCTCAGGCTCTCACTGCCCTACTGAGAGGAGGAGAGAGGGCAGAGACTTGGCTTTACTCCTCCACCATCATGTGCCAAAGAGAATCTCTGCTGACAGATAGGGTCCTACAGTCTCCCTCCTTATTTCTGACTAATAATTAACTCCCAGTTGAACTCAACCTAAGTAAGTTTTCTTGCGAATACTTCCTGGTTTTTAGTGCCTAATAGTGCCTGTGTAAGGCAGCAGTGTAATGCAGGAGGATAATGGGAAAAGTAATTAGCTTGAAATAAATAACACCCCTTTCTCCTTAAAATGGCATTTGCTACTTTCTCCACGTAACTAGTTTTCTTGCAAAATGAATGCATATAGTGCATGAAAGACTTATTGAAAACCATTAGATATCCTCTTACTAAACACACTCATTTTTAAAACTACCTCAAAAGTACTTAATTTCTGAGTACAGTGCAGGAAGCTGCTGGTGGAAAATTACCGGACACAGAGAGACCTCACTACAAAGCTTATGGCTATATTTGTCATAAGCGCTTTAGATATCAATGCTACTTTTTCCAATGTCCACCGTACCTTCTAATAAAGGTGAATGCAGGTTACCCAGAAAAAACAGACCTACACCTTAATGGTTTTGAATCACCAATGCTTAGAGCCTTGTTTCCAAGTGAAGTAAGTGACTGAGTAAAACCACTCATAAAATTGCTCTCTGAAATGTAGTATCCAATAATTTCTTTGAAGGTGATCCCAAGCCACCAAGGGACTAAAACAGAGTAAGTACCACAGGACAGGCTGCCTTCAGAGGATGGGGAATCTCATTGCTGGAGGGTTGCAGGAACAGGCTATACAAGTACCTGAATCTGAAGTTGATGATCCTGCCTTGAGATAAGATGGGAGAAGTTGGAGTTGCACCTCCTCTTGAGGTTTTTTCCTACCCCATCTTCTATTACTCTAGGTGAGCAGCTCTACTTAACATTGATAAAACCCACACACCACAGCAAAAGCCAAGCATATGCTTAAGCATTCTGCCAGAGTGATGCACAGTGCAAAGCAGATACAATATCTCTCATGGCTTTAGGATATATACTTTGTTTTTCTAACACTCAAACTATCCCACAGCAGTAAGAAGGCACAAACCCAAACAAGCACAGCTGCAGGTTCCTCACAGTTGCTGCCCCTTGCTGGAGAGACAATTGGTAGAGAGGGATTTCCATCTGTTGTACACAACTGTCTTGCAACCTGAGCTGGAAACCTTCACTGTGATCAGAGAGAAATTACCCACATTAATTCGTTTCGGTTTGTACAATTTTAACCATCAGCTGCACTGGAGAGGCAGCACCCATGTTCCTGACCCACTCTCTCAGGCAGGTGTGCACGCTCCATTTAATTAACAAGAAGTACAGATTTAACACCTGAATCTCCCCTTCTCAAACCAGGGAACTTCCCTAAGTCATACAAATCATTTCCTACCTGACACAAAGCTTAGAGTCCAAGAGAGCCCAAGTCCTTTTTTTCCTCTCCTTTGTCCTCAAAGCCCAGCACTGCCTTGAGTCCCAGGGTGGTTTATGCATTTCAGAAGCACAACTGCATGTGTCATCCTGAGAAAAAACCTACAAAGAAATGACTCAGCTTGGTGTTCCAGTGCACCAAGTCCTTGCTAGCTACAGCTGCAAAAGACCTGACCTAGGAGACAAAATGTGATCCTCCGAAATATCAGTAGCATTACCAACCAACCAACCAACCATCAAAAAAAACAATGGAGAGCTATATTTGTGGGTGTAGTTGTGTTACTTTAGGTGGGGCAGTTCCTAACAACTAGGGACAAGGTAGGTGGCATTTCCTGTTCAATCCCAGTTTGCACAGGGTGAATCTTTCAGATTTTACTTTCACTGGGTAAGTCTTTCAGATTCTCCATGCCTCGTTTTATGTTTGGGCAAACTTGCTCAGAGGGTTGTCCCACTGATTAACTCATTAACAGTAGGAGATAGCTTTGTATTCCCTGGATAAAATTCCCTGGGTAAAATAATGGGAGCATACCATTATCATGTCTGGGTAATGAAGTAAACAGTCCTCAGCTGGTGCTAATGGCAAGGATTAGGTGGTGTATGTAGAGCATCTGTAATATAAACTGGATGTCTGAAGCCTACAGACTCAGATGCTATAAATCACTTTGCTGTATTTCAGATGTATATTTTAATTCATATTCAGTGAAATGCAGTTAAGAAACTCAGTTTTCAAGTCTGGATCCTGAGTCTTTGCTGCAAATACAAACGGAAAGCCAAGTGTCTGTGAGATGAAGCTGTCCACTTTGCTGGTGTTTCACATTTCCATAGTACCAGTAACAGTGAACTGGGTTTTAAAGCCAAGTGAAGCGGCTGCCCAGGACTCTGATTTCGGAACATGTAGGAGAGTTTGGATGGATCATGAGTGGAAACCCTGCTGGTGAGACAACATCAAGTTGACCAAGTAACCAAGAGGTTACTGCATGGAAGAGGTCCCTGAGACCACAGCCTTTCCCTGTCCCAGGACCAGCATTGCCCAAGCTCTTTTCTGCCAAGTAGATCAAGGAAGAGAAAGGCCAGTGTCTCCTCAGCAGAGGTGGATGATATGGCCCTCACTGTGACACTGGGAGGAGCAGAAGCCAGCTTTGAGGACACATGCTCCAAAGAACTCTTGAGAGAGCTACAGAAAAGGTGGGAATGGTGAGGTTTGTATTAAGCTTTGTCACCTTGGCTTCCTGCCTTTGCTGCTTCCCAGTTCCCTTTCCCATAAGTAAACATTCCTGCATGTTGTGCTGACATCTAACATGGCATCCAACCTCCATCCCTGCCCAGGGCTGCAGTCCTGCAATCAGTGGGGAGAGAAGCACCACCTGAAGGAAATTCAACCCACCCAAAGGCCAGGCCAGGCACTTTCTGAATGTGCTTGTCTCTCAGCTGACTGCAGAGAGAGTCTAGATCAGCAGCTGAGACAAATGGACCAAGTTTCTAATCACTAAAAGGAAATAAATCCCTCTTCCCAGGGATGCTGAGGGGAAATCTGGCTTCACTGAAGTTCATGGGGTTGCAATGGACAGGGATTGCTTTCATCCTTGTCTAGTGCTCCATGCTTTGATACTGTTCAAGTCCAGGGAGCTTGACTTAAATCAAGCAAGATATATTCTATGCTGTTGCAGGAAACGATTGTCTGTAGTGTCACCAATTTTTTTTTCCCTAACAGACCAAAGGTTTTTATTCAAAGTGATAAATCCCTCCTCAAATTAGCTACATTGGTGATAAGAAAAAAAAAAAAGGTCTTTCTTTTAGACACTTCTTCAGTATTTTATGAATGTAGGCAAATTAAAGCACCTTAAAGCCTGCAGAGTCTAAGGGAAGTCTATAGGGCAGCTTAAGTACTGAAATGTTGTGTTGTGGTTTATTTTTTTTTTCTCTCAATCATTTTACTAGTTAATCTTCCTGGGAACAGACTGATATTTACTCATCCCATGAGAGAACAGAGTTGTCAGGAATCCAAATGATACCAGGGATAAGGTTTAAGGGAACTCTACCATTAGTCATCAAATGGGAGGAAGTGGCACAGTTCTTTGCTAATGGACTGTGCTTTTCTCCTTTTGTAGATTTTATCTGAATTTCTCCACATTAAATGGGGAAATGTTATGAATTGTCTGTGGGGGAAATAAATGACAAGCTCAGAGAATGATTCCCCATCACTAAGGCCTAGGGGAAAGTCTGTGGCCATCATGGATGCATGGCATCAAACAAAATGACAGTGTTCCATTAGAAAAAGTATACATGGAAAGGGTCAAACACCACATTTTCCACACTAGCTCCCCCTGATGTTCTCATGGCTCCCAGCATTGCTCCATGCTGTGCCATGCAGACTCTCCAGCACAGATCTCCACCATCACAAACACACCACAGACCACATCCATAATCATTACACTCTTCTAACTTCCAAAGCGGGATCTGAATACACATTCAAATTGTCTATTTGGAACAGTGAGCTGTGACAGTGAAGTATTTGAGTTGGTTTGAGACAGAAGTCAGCCGTAGGCCATTCAAACAGGTAACTTTTTGTGGTGCTGGCTCACTCTGGCTCTCTGTGCTCCATCTATCAGTGAGGAATCATAGCAGTTCTTTCCCTATCATGTGGAGTTAAGATGTCGTAATATGTCATCTCCTCGTGACAGAAATAATCACATATAGACCATGCATGCACATAGAGAACTCTAGATCTCAGCTAAGGTGTTGGGTCTTCAATCATGGTAATTTGGGCCTAAATCTGGTGATAGCATCATTCAAACTAGATCCTAGAAGAAACTGCCATGCATGATGGGTAAGGTTTTTGCCTAAGTTCTGTGGAAAATAAATGGACTTGCATTCACAAGTTTTTTACTCACCAAAATTTATCCTGCTTATTACCATTTTATTGCCTTCCACAGAATTATGATTAATTCACTGTAGCATATATCAGAGAAAAAACAGGAGCACTGCCTTCCCCTTATAGTTTTCAGCTACTAGATCATTGTTTTTAAACTTTGAAAGGTAAGAGGCAGAGAAAATTACCACTCTACACGAGGATACCTGTATTTCATAATCCTATTGCATTTGTAAGTGACCCTCCAGTAAATCAAGATAAAGCATCCATTTAAATCATGTATGCAGCCCCATTTGAGAGACAGAGCCCGTGGGAACTCAGGCAGCCCAGTCGGTCTTAGCACTACCCTTGCTGCATGTATACATGCTGCTTTTCCATAGGGCTCTGCTAAAGTTGAAGAATATTTTTGGACATGCATATATGGCTGTGTGAAGTAAGGCCACTCCAAACCGAGTGGATGGGAGCCAGCTCTAGTCCAGAATTACGCTTCAGCTAATGCGTCCTGCTGATCTGCTGACAGCAAGGAGGAAATAAACAGGAGGTGAAAAAGAGAAGACCCACAGAGCAAGGAGGCATTGGAAAAGGAACCCAGCCTCTGAGACTGGTTACACATGCAAGGAGCCCTGAGTCTATCCTCAAGCTACATAAACCACCTCGACAGAGCTCTCAGCTCCTACACACCTATGTTTGTCTAGTGCTCTCGGAGAGGCCAAAAATGAGATGGGAATGAAGAACCCACACATCAGGAGTATGTGCAGAAAAGCACATTGCTTTTCCATAGCACAGCTGTCAGAGGCATGGAGCTCACCACCAGCCTACCAGTCTGGTCCAACCCAAAGGCAACCAGGATTCACATTGTCTCCTCAAAAGTTTGATTGTTTTTCAAGAAGCCCTGAGCATCACTCCCGAGAGGTCACTCTGGCAGCTTCCAGGGGGTTGACCCGAGGACAGAAGTTGCACTGCTTCAGCCAGGAGGGAAGGCAGATAACTATTCTAAATGTGCACTACAGAAAGAGTTATACCATGGCAAGTTGCTTAAGCCAGGACGTATGTACCATCTGACTCATATGGTGAAGAAGTAGTTGAATATTGGAGAAACCCCACTCAGAGCCAAAGCAGTTTAATGGACCCTAGGAAACGTCCTACCGTTACTGAAACCAGGATAAGTTCTGCACACAAAATTAGGCCAAGCTTCCCTTGGAAGACAGAGGGGAGAAACTCCCAGCACACCGGAAAGCACAAAGTCCGTAACGTACTCCTGTTCATGCACACACTGATACTCAGATCCTCGAGGAGGGGGATGGACAGAAACTCCACACCAAGCTCTGAAGTACCTGAGAAGTCCAACATGGGGGGTACCGTGAGGTTGTCACCTTATTAACCTTAGAGGAAGTAAAATAAGTAAGTGTGGCTGCCAAACCTGTACAGAGGCATCCTTGGCTCACAAACCACACCACAGTGTGAGCATCTTCCTTTTAGCACCCTCAACATCATTGCAGACCATGCTGACCAAAATCACCCTCTGCGCTCCACAGGACTGTTCAGAAAGGAGCCCAGGGATTAATTTCACACCATCATGGCACAGTAGAGAGTAAACAGCTGAGTGCATTGTGTTGGTGCTTAGTGTTCCTTATTTTCTTTTCCTCTACTTGAGACAAGGCAACCAGCTCAACCTCATGGTGATGACAACATCACACTGATTCATGGAGTTACTTTACAGTCCTTTGTCATGGTCACTGCTTGTCCCATCAAGCAAAGTGAAGTCTGCATGAACATCAACAAGTGCTTGGAACAGGTTTTCTCTGCACAGCTTGGCTTTCACACAGCTGTGGAGAATGAATTTCTGTGGTCCTTTGCAGGAAAGTAGTGTTTTTCCAAAACAAACAAAAGCCTCAAACCAAAAGAAACCAAAGAGATGGGTTTTTTTCCCCCCTAAGTAAACCCCAAACTGGAAACTTGCATTGTAAAAGAAGTGCTGACTGCTTCCCAAGCAGGTAGCAAAAATGTTTACCCTCCAGTAAATCAGATCATTTTCATTGTAGAGTAATACAGCACAGCATGAATTTCTTCTTCAGGTCATGTCCTTTCCTCCAACATATTTCTGCTCAGGGCAGGCATAGCATCACCTTAGACTCCTCCAAACTTTCCTGACAGTCCCCTAAAACATCAGAGGTATCCGAATGCAATGCAAAGGCACATACTTCCCCACACTGGTGTCTGGCTGGCAAGCAGCATGTCAAATACAGTAGAGTCACTGAGCTGAGAGGGGCAGTCCTGCAGAGCACTGCTCCATCCTTAGAGCACAGCTACCCTGGCAGCTCCCCACACCAGGGACATGCCAGCTCTCCCAGCCGCACAGGAAGACTAGATTCATCTTCCCAGCTTGCCAATGGCATCCCTTGGAGCAGGCTGGTGGGGACTTGTGGGCTCTCAGTCCCCTGTCCCATTCTCCTCGCCTCCAGCCCTGCTGCTGCTCTGCATCAGCCCAGGCGTTGCCACAGCCGGTCACTGCGAGCGGTCGGAGGCAGCAGCCCATTGTAAGGGCTGTCAGCACTGCAACCAGTTCCAGTGACTCTCTTTTTGATTTACATTTTCTACATCCTTTCTGAGAAACCTCAATTGTCTGTTTAATCCCTTAGCACTGGAGCAAAAGCATTCAGCTGTGCAACCCAGTATAGCAGGCGCAAATTTGATACCCATTAAAGCTGAGGAGTTACCAGGCTTAAAAACCCATATGGGGACAGTATAATCCCTGGTGTAATTCCATTCATTTTCATGTACCAGTGATGAATCTGACACAGCAATCGGGATTTCCAGCTTCCCACATCCCTCTACCGTGTTCAGTAGAAGCAATTCCAGCTTGCATTTATATAGGTGTGAGAAGAATGAGGATTACTCTACTGATGTTCTCTAATGTTCCCCTGCGTGCTCTTGTCACAAGCAGGGACCACAGCTCTGGTCTCTCTGTATGAAGTTCTCCACACCAAATAGATCTTTTTACAACCACACCATTTTTAACCCTGCTTGCTTCCAGGGTGTGATGGGAGCTGGGTTGAGGGGCAGGCACACAGGGCAATGGCATGAAATGCTGTGCTGTGGCAAGAGTCAATTAGGGCACGACTCAACCTTGGTGCACGAGGTGATCACCACTCACCGCAAGGAGCAGAGATGTGCTTCAAAGGACCATCACACAGAAGATCCAAAGATGACAACATGGGCCTGGTGGTTTATAATGTACTGACACTGGGTGCAGCCCAGCATGTGTTTCTCTTGTGAAGTTTTATTGTCTGGATAACAAATTACACATCAGGATGTATGAAAGTCACAAGCATTATACCCTCACTTTACAGGCCTAGAACTAATGTATGCATTTAGGTTTAAAGCACTTTCTTGCAAGTTAAAACGCAGCCCCGCTAAGAACTGGTGTAATTCAATACTTCCTTTGAAAAACCTCCCATAGGAAGATTAGAACAATCTTAGTGATTACAGTCTATCTGGGGTCCACAGATGCCAGTAATCTATGGAAATTGTGAACTCAAAGGATTTATGTCTAAATGTGATTTAAAATCCACTACCAAATCTCCATCATGGTGGGCTGTTTTTTTTTTTTAATCGTTTCTTTCTTTCTCTTTCTTTCTTTCTTTCTTTCTTTCTTTCTTTCTCTCTCTTTCTCTCTTTCTCTCTTTCTTTCTCTCTCTCTCTTCCTTCCCCCCTCCCTCCCTTCCTTCCTTCCTTCCTTCCTTCCTTCCTTCCTTCCTTCCTTCCTTCCTTTTTTCCTTTTGTTCTTTCTCCTCTCTCTCTCTTCTTTCCTCCTCCCCCTCTCCCCCCCAACTGAATTTCAGTGAGTGCCTGTAGGTCTGTCTCACAGACAACCATGGCCCAGGCATAGAGCAGCGTTGGTGTGCGAGCACCGTCCTCCACAGTAGTTGCAGCAGTTGCCCCAGACGAAGGCTCCTCTGTGGAGCCTGTCCATAGCCCCCTCCCTGATGAAAGGCAGCTGTGGATGGGTTTCACTTTATTCCGTTTAAAGACCTATCACAGACTCCCACGTGAATGGGAATGGAAAGAGAAGTCACAAATCAAACCTGAAGCGTGCAGCCCACTTAGGCGAACGCTATTTGTGCCATATGTTTTGCAGGTTCATTTCATCGGAACAGTAAATTGGTCTGAAATTAGGGCCAGATTTTAGAAGGCAGCACCGAAGATGTGTCCTCTGAGCACGCATGTGCGTGAACTCAACCAAAGGGCTAAGTCACTCCCAACCTGCAAAGAGGCAGGACATGGCATATCCCGTGGACCTTGTTTGTGGAATGCTCCTGTACAGCTCCTCCAGGGGGCCCCTCAATGCCCATCTTCAGGACTCTGACCTTGACACCAGCTATCCCCATGCCGACAGAGTTTTTATTTCCCGACGTTGGGTACTTCACACACAGATCCTCACATATTTAAGTGGACATACATTCACAAATCTTTAGTATAAGCTTTTCAATTATAGGGCTTTAAACAACAACAATAACCTCATCTTCCCAGACTCTTCAAATAAACTGTTGCAGATTAAGGGCCTGAGTTTTTGTCAAGTTTAAACAAATCCGTGGAGCACAGGAGCTCTGCAGTATTGCATTCCCATGACAGCCGGTTCCCAGCAGCTCACCGAGGCAGAGCGACGTTCTGATGGGACCACTCGCCCATCAGCTCCCCTCTCACCAGCTCAGAAGATGCAGATCCAGCGGGTCCTTAATCCAAACCAGGGTTTTAGTTTTACAGCTCTGCAATAAGGAGGTTTTTGCTTACCCCAAACCTGGCTTCAATTTTATCTCATTTCCATAAATAGCAGTAGGAACCTTTGGCAATGTTTTACCACATTTTCCAGTAGAGGACAGGCAAAGCCTCAAGGCCAGTGCTATATAAGGGTATCTGAACAGTGTTTCTCCTGCCTCTTTGCACCTAAGAGACCCTCAAGTCTCCTGCCCAGATGTTTTATCCTCTTCTGCTTTTCAGTACATATTTTCGAACTGTTATTCCCTTGTGTTTCACCTCATTTCCTCCCAGTTTCCACCTCCATTTTGTCACTTAATCATGTGGGCCTCTGTAGCCTCTCATTTGCCTGTGGTAAATCTGGCATCTTTATTAAATCCAGACTGTTTCACTCAGGGGGCACATTTACAGGTAAATCTCCTTATAGGCAGCCACCTCTGACTCAATAGTACATTTAATCCTGCAGCTGTCAAACGAAAGGTGATAAATCATCTACCTCTGATCAAATAAATCCTGCCTCTTTTCGTTTGGCCGTGGTACCTCCCCTGCACTATTGCGGACGGGGTGTTGGCTGGGGCTATGGTAGCTACAGGCTGAACTTTTCATCACTTAAAGACCAGCTCCCTCATCAGCAACATCTAAACTCCTGTTTGTTTGATTTGTGTTGAATTGGGGCCTGAAGAAAGTGGTTTTTTATTTTGTTTGGTTTATTTGTTTGGGGTTTTTTTGGAGGGTTTGGGGATAGGGGGTGGAGGGTTAAGGGTTTGGGTGTTTGGGTTTTTTTTGTTGTTGTTTCTTTTTACTGATGCTGGAAAAAAGCAAAACCACCCCCCCAAAAAAAGTAAGCTAGGACCAAAATCCTGCTGTAGAGCTAGGAAAGGGTTAAAAGCAGCCCGTCTCCATCCCAGGGAGTGAATCACTAGCTGCTCTGCCTGGGCAGCCCCTGCCTCTACACAAAGCCCCATTGAGCGGGGCAGGATCGGGGCAGGAGGGGTTTGTAGCTCCACAAGCCCCCTCCTTTCACTGCAAAGACCCAGCAAGGCCCGTTGGCAGCTCCCGCCGCGTTCGCAGGCTCTGCCAGCCAACTGCTCCCTGTTTGTTCCTTTTTCTTAAAACAACAAGGCACGCAGGGAAAATAAATACAAAAAGCCCCCGGTATGTGTGTAGCATTAAGCTGCAAGAGCCACTGCTCCAGTCCAAGGATTTTAAAAACCTAGGTTTTCTTCTACCGCGCTAATTTGGCCGTGTTGCACCTGCAAAGTATTTTTTATTCCAGCATCCTTCTTAAACACAGATGTACATGCTGAGCCGGGAGCCTTCTGAAGTGCTCTGTGTTGACTTAACTCTTTCCCTCTGGACTCCAGAGACTTCAGAAGGATCGCTTATGCCAGGCTGAGGGCTTTGAAAAGCCCCGCTCTCAGGTGCACGGCTCATGTGCTCCAACTGGTGTGTGCCCAAATTTCAGCTACCTATATCTATTTTCTCCTTGCCTTCCAAATATAGCCTGAGCTGTACAGCCCATAAGTCCCTTGACTTCAGTAAGGCTCTTCAGTTCCTATAAAAAATCAGGCCACTTGTTTTGAAGTGCTCAGACACGGATTTAGGCCCCAGATGCTCAAAAACTACAGCTTAAATTTAGACATCTGCATCTGTACCACTGGCAAAGTGTTTTTATTTTTGGAAGCACTGAGCCCCAGCAGCTCCCATTAATTTCAGTAAGAGCTGCCGGGAGCAGGGAGTCTTGGAAACCTCTTCTGGGGAAGCTGTGCTAACATTAGACTCTTGTTTTCAGAAGCGTTGGCTTGAAAAGAAATGACACACAATCAGGAGGAAGGAAAATGTTTGTTTAGCCTTCCTATTTAATGAAGTTGTTCCATGAGCAATGGATCTGGTAAACTCCAGTTTCTTGAGGGCTGCTGCCCAGTGTCCTCAAAATCCCACCACCAAACAGCAGCTTGCTCAACTCCCTCTCACGTTCCCAGCCTGGTTGGTGGGACAAATGGCTGTGGCCAGACCCTGCTGGCTGGCTGGGCAGTTGGCTGCTGCCACTGAAAATAGAGTGACAGCTGCCTTTCCTCCAGTGCCAGCTTAATTTCTTCCTCTTTCTTCTAACCAGACTAATTTTCATGGAAACTGCAGGAACTCATGTGTTGCAGAACCCTTAACCTTCTATCAAATTTGGTTGAAAAATTGCCCAGAAGTTATTACAAACAAGAAGCACAACTGGATGAGGTTTGTTTCTTTATGAACCTAGGCTAAAAGAAAAAAATTAATCAGATACTTGTGGATATCTGAGAAAATCATGCATCGAGTTATAACCAATAAAAAGAATCTACAAAGACAAAGCTAAAAATGTTAATAAGGTTATGACACCTAAAGGTTCAGAAGAAGACCTAAAGGCTGAGAAGTTTAAATGCAGGCACAAACCTGAAAAATGCTTACAATAGACACTATGTGGCATTTCCTTCCATTTTAACCTCTGCCTGTGGAGACAGGTGAGAGTGGTAGTGTGTGTGGTTCCTCTATATGGAAAGCACGAGGCTCACAATAACTGTATGATTCAAGTGTCACAGTCAGGTAAATCCCCAAACAGTGCATAGAAGTGTCTGCAGCTACAAAAGCAATAATTCACTCCGAGATGGGGATCCTGGCCTTGTGTGCTGCAGCAGTTGTGAAGCATGTGGTGCCTGGGGAAGAAACAGCCTAACAAGAGTTTTTGTCGATGACATTTGCCATGCTTTTAAAACAGTTATAAATACAACCCAAAAAGTCATAAAATCATCTGTGTTCACAGTTGAAGGAGGCACCAGTAACTCGGTCTCCTCTTCCATGAGAGAGGAGACAATGTCAAGGGAGAACACTGTGATTTCCTAGAAAGGAAGAAAGTGGAAAAAGCAGTTCAAATAATTTTTAAAAAGGATGCTTCAGAAATTAAGCCTATTGGGGCAATGGAACTGTATTGAAAAACGCAGGAAATTTCCCATCTCAGGATGGGAGGAAGAGGTGCCAGACTAAATTAGTGGCCATTGATAGCTCTGGCTATCATGATAGATTTTAACCATGATAGCTCTGTCTGTGGTCTCCAGGACCTGGTTTTATAACAGATACCCCAGGCTGCAAGATGGGAGAAGATTTATTCTTCTTTCCCTTTTATCTTTCACATAAGAAGAAACTGTTGATAAAAAAATTTTGCTACTACGTCTTCCGAACAAGATATATCTATATATATATATACACACAGAAGGTGTATATGCCAGACATAAGGACTCAGCTGCCCTTGCTGGCAGGAAATATCACAGAATCATAGAATCATCTATGGGGTTGGAAGAGACCTTCAAGATCATCTAGTCCAACCATCAACCTAACTGATAAAAAAAATCACTAATCCATGTCTCCCAGGACCATGTCAACTCGTCTTTTGAACACCTCCAGAGATGGTGCCTCAACCACTTCCCTGGCAGCTCATTCTAATGCTTGATTTTTCCTAACATCCAACCTGAACCTCCCTTGCTGCAACTTGAGGCCATTTCCTCTAGTCCTGTTGCCTGTGACTTGGGAGAAGAGACCGACCCCTGCCTCTCCACAACCTCCTTTCAGGTAGTTGTAGAGAGCAATAAGGTGTCTCCCCTGAGAGACATTTCTTCCCTCATCTTCTCTCAGGCAGTGGTGGTGGTGGGGAACGTGACTCTGAGGGAATCCTGCCCCACTGAGTTTTCCTACCCACTTGTGTTTGTGCAGTTTGATGGCAACATGGGACAAGCTTTTGCTTTTTGAGACTCAAGTGACTCACTGGATTGCTGAGCGCTGTTCAAAGAAGAGAATTCAAGGAACAGAGAACAGGAAAAAATTCTAACTCTAGCAATGGACTAAGCCAGTTCCTGAGATGGGTGCTGAAGTTTTCAGAAAGTGAAAAAAAGCACTACACAGTGATAATATGTGGCAGTGAATTTAGAGTGTGAACCCAAGATTTTGTCTCATTCAGGTTTTATAGGCTGTCCTCAGAAATGCTTATCGTAGGGTTAACAAAGAGCACGGTAATACAGACCGATCCTTTCTCTAGCTGGGGGCCTGCACCCTGCTGTCCTGATTTATTCCTTATTCATAGGGTGAAAAACTCATTGGTTTCAGAAGGAGATATTTCAGATCAAGGACTGAAGCATTTGTGCCTAGATTTTCAGTCCATGTATTTTACACACTTCTGAATACTCACAACAATGCCATGACTCTGTAGGGATACACACATTTAAATCAGCATCAAAACTCCTTTATGGCCGAGATTTAAAACGTTGAATGCGCTAGAGAAGAGAAACATTTGCACTGTGTTTCTTATTGTTGGTTGCCTTTCTGTAAGTGCTTTCAACACCGCCAAATTAGTCCAGAAGTGGTTAAAAGCAGCTAAAGGGAGCTTTGGAGGACTCGGTGTCAGCTGGCATTCTAATGAGAATTAGACAATCGGAAATAGACAGCTCCGAGGCCAAACAATTAGCCAGACAATTAAAAGGCTCTACTGTACAGGGTTTTATGCGGGATAGAATAATGCAGCCGCAATATTTGTGCTAATAAGGTAGACGGATAAGAATGAAGTTAATTTCCCTTCTCAGCAGCTAAATGAACAGATCACTCCGTTTTAGACAAGCCCAAAAGGATGTAATTTTTCCCTGATCGGAAAAAAGGTAAAAGAAAGAAATAGAAATGATACTCTCTGGCTATAGAAATAAAGCTGGATATTCAACTGGTGTGGAGCTTGAACAGGTCCCGTGCCAACGCCACCCTGCTCTGCTCTGTCTTCTGCCACTGCCACTTCTGCCTGTGTTTTGGCTAAATCTCTCCCTATTCTCATTCTGGATTTATCCATATACACAGGATATGACCATCATACCCATCTATTTTAATGTTTTTGATAATATGTTGCTCACTTCAGGTCAGAGGAATGACAATTTCATGTGAAAAATTAAAATAGGGAAAAGCATGAACACAAACTGCCACTACCCCCAAAAATGCAGGTAATTTTCCTGCATTTGGAGAAATTACGGGGTATGGCACACCAAGGGGTGTGGAGGATGAGCCTCACCCTGGGAAAACCCTTTTCTGTGTTCCCCTGTGAAGGCAGTATATCAGCTATGGAAGAGACATGGACTGGAGGCCAGAGTGACCCCAGAAACATGCCCAACTCCAGAAAGCTCATCTTTCCTCTGTATTCTGAAACTCCCTCTACCTCTATACCTCTCTAACCCCCTGGCATAGCAATGACATGCCAAGAGACAGCCAAAGGTCCAAGTCCCATTATCCATCCTGTTTTGCATGGGACTGGCTCGGTCACTGCAGCAGCACTTTGCTGTCTCCCTCAAGGTAAAACTCTCTGGACTTTAACATTCACCTGGGCTATGCAGAACTGTACCCAAACCCCATGGCACAAAGCAGATGGATATGATCCTGAGCAGCTGGCTCTAGACAGCCCTGCTCAAGAAGGGGGGGTTGGACCAGATGACCTACAGAGGTCCCTTCCAACCTAGAGTCATAGAATGGTTAGAGTTGGAAGGGACCTTAAAGATCATTGAGTTCCAGCCCCCCTGCCACTGGCAGGGACACCTCCCACTAGAGCAGGTTGCTCAAAGCCCCATCCAGCCTGGCCTTGAACACTTCCAGGGATGGGGCATCCACCATTTCCCTGGGCAACCTGTTCCAGTGCCTCACCACCCTCACTGGAAAGAATTTCTTCCTAATATCTAATCCAAATCTCCCATCAACTCTTCTGTCACTGTGTGGCTCTGTGATGTTCCACACACCGATAATGTAAAACACCACTGAGGCTTCAAACCTGTTCTCCTGCATTGGAAGTGTCACCTCTGGGAGGAAGGGCTGGGAGTTTGCGGAGATACATCTAGGAGTCCCATTCAAAAGAACACACACACACACAGAGCCATCTGAGGTTTCCTGTTCCCTGCACTATCTTCCCCTCTCCCTCAGACAGCACAGGCTGCTGCCAGAGCCTGCCGTCACGCTTTACATTAGGTTACTGGCTTCTGTGGTGTACCAGCAGTCATGTGTTGCTATTTAACAGAGAGCACCACCGAAACAGTGAAAACGAGCTATTTTGGTTTGGTGTCTCCTTGCAGCTACAAAAGACCAGAAGCAAGTTGTCATACACAGGATAATTGAATCCCAAGGAAAACAAGCCACTTGGAAAATGAGCCATCGGTCCATTTTATGGCGGGGCACGCTGTTGTTTTTCTGCTGTGATGGCAGCGGCTTTGTGTCGTCAAGGATTACCACACAGGCACAGGATAGGATAGATGTGGTCAGCTTTCCACGATGCCCCTCTCTGTCCTCCCTCCTCCCCAAAAAAGCCATCTGAATGGACACGTGACAGCATCACATACTCGGAGGCAAATCTATTTACAATGCTTTGGCATGGCTCGGATCAGTCTATAATTACCACATTATGGCTTCAGCCAAGCCACTTCTCCAATAACGCCCAGATGTACCAACTACTTCTCTATAATGAAAATAGATGAGAAACAGGTGACAAGCCTTGTTTGTACAAGAGGGAGGGAAAGGAAGTTTTGGCCCTGACAAGAATCCTGTGTAGGGTGAAGGTGCCTTACAGTTGCTACTGCCTGGCAGGTCTCATGTGGAAGATCACAGAGCTAACTATCACTTTAATAAATTTAATAGAGGCATCTGTATTATTAACCAAAATCTTTTCTTGGCCACTGGAAACTGGAAGCATGTGTTTGAGGCTGCACTCCCATCTCGGCAGCCCTGGCACCATGAACTCTGGCCAAGTTCTGCTCTACCAAACACCTCACTTTCCAGACCGACCCCGAGCAGGAGGCCCCTCTGGAGGATTAGGTGTGGATTGGAGTCCTTACCCCTTCACTTCCCTGTTCTTAGTAAGGCCTTTTTATACGATTGCTCTCTGGTTCTTGCTTTTTTTCTGAGTAGGGACACATGGAGTCCTATATGTCCACAGTGCAGAAATGACCACTCGGTTGTCTCTACCCTGCGTGCACTGACACACAGACCAGGGCAGGGATGTAAGATAGCATCCCTCTGAATCACTGGAAATTGCATTTTTGACCACAAAGCTTTTCCTAATGACTGCTTTATCAAAACCAGGCAAGCAGTTTTGTCCCAAAATTATGACCGTATCAAAACCCCTGGAAAACAGTCAATGTCTTCCTCCAGCTGAAATCAGTTTGCATTCACAAGCAGCAAGAGGGGAAATTTCACCAGGCTGACATACAGAATGCTCATATTGATACTAGTACGGCTGCCTACAAACCACAGCACTGGAAAAACAGTAGTTACACACGGCTTCATCAAAGGGTTTCAAGGATGCATTTGGTCTGTCGGGCACATACAACTGAAAGCTACTTAATTTTAACTTTGTGCTTCATATACATGACATCTTCCCTAATGACACTGAGGTGGAGCCATGTAGTGCTGGTGGGAAGGTTAACAGACTTACACTAGTCTGTAGAGGAATAAATTTTTAAAAAACACATACAATAGCCATCATCTCCAGCAAATACATTTAAGATTTTCCTGCTCTGACATCATAACTATTAAGAATGATGCTCTATCACTTTTACTAGTATGTGGGGAAGTGCCGCTCACATCTGACTAATAGACAGTTGATAATCATTTACATGATTAACGTGTTAGTGCTTCCCCCCACACTGATTCCGTCACATTCGTCAACTCGCTTTTGTTTATTTTATTTTAAGCAGCTCTAGCAACAAGTCGTGTGAAGCCTTGCTGCGGGTGAGCGGGGCAGTTATCCGAAGGACTGAATCAGGACTCCTCCATGAGCATCGCTGAAGGATTTCACTGGAGACACCGGCGCCAGAGCTCAGGCGATCAGTGGTGGTTTCTGGATTAGTTTTGACATACTGCCTGTAACCAAATGAGACCCAAGTCCTCCTGAAGTCAATGGAAAGTCCTGCCACTGACACAATTTCACCCAGTAGGACCCAAGAATGCCTGTTACTCTAAGATATTTACTACAAGGAGGGCCAGGCTGCCCAGCTTTTGTTTTCTGTTGAATTTAGCTATCATTTCCTAGGTTTCCCCATTGTGTGGCTTTGGCTTCTGAGCCCATCTGCTACACTTCAGGGTATGTTTTCATTGTGGTGCGTGGGCTCTTGGCTCATTAACATGGTGTTAATGGAGTATGGCAGCTAGAGCCTTCCTCCACTCACTGATAAGACGTTCCTTCCGGAAGGAGGTTTGCCCACAGCAGATTCAGCATTTATCTGCCATGGAGTGTTAATAACTGTCGGGTTATAATTACCAAATCTCAATATTTACAGAAAAACAGCCTCTCTATTGTGCAGCTAACAGCAGAATCTTGAATGTACGAAATGCCAATTTGCTCTGAATAAGGAGCTGCTTGCTAAAATTCAAAAGCAATTAAATTGTAAGCCGTAGCTGACATTTAATGATTATACTGTTTACCAAGGAGCTGCCACTTACTGGGTGCAATTCTAGTGGTGAATATGCTCTAAGGAGCATATTCAAAAGGACTTGGGGAACCTCCTCACCAGCTAAACCCCAGAGAGGATTAGTGCAAACCATGCCTTGGTTGGGACACTGGAAAACTCAGACCATTTTGAAACCTCTAGATAGAAGGAAGAAACTTTTTATAATGAGGGTGATAAAACACTGGCACAGGATGCCCAGACAGATGATAGATGTCCCATCCCTGGAAACAGTCAAGGCCAGGTTGGACAGGGCTCTGAGCAACCTGATCTAGTTGAAAGATGTCCCTGCTCATTGCAGAGGGTTTGGACTAGATGACCTTTAAATCTCCCTTCCAACCCAAACTATGATTCTATTATTTGAGTTGCTTCAAACATCTGTCTGGCAGCAGATCCCACCGCACCTTCTTTAGCTGTTCTGATGTGGGATCAGGTTGTGTTTTGAACAGGTGAGGCAGGTCCTCTGTTCTCTACTACTAAAGAGAGGGAAGATACCTTTAGTTCCTCTGTCTTTATTTCTTTAGCTCAACTGGTCTAGTGTCTAAGCCCTTAAATGTGTTGTGTGTCTTCTCCACATGACTGAGGGAACTGGCCCTCCACATCTCATGTTTCCACTTATCAGTAATTATACTGATCACTTGAATAAACAGAAACAGGCAAATATTTTTTTAATTATTACTCTTTAAGTAGCCTTTTTTTTTTGTTTTGATGGCCCAAAGTCCCCTTTTTTGTCTTCTTCAAAGAAGTGAAAAGTTCGATTTAACTTGTGTTGAGCAAAAAAAACCTCGTTCAACTTAACTTGAAATGTTTCTGTTTCAATGTAAACAAGGATTTAAAGGGAGGATTTTTCTTTCTTACTGTTCTTAATTATTACAAAGCTGAGACAAATTTCAAAACAAAACTTTGTTTCCTAGTGAAAAAACAAACCACTTCAGTTATTTGAAAAATGTCAAGACATGCCTGTTCTGCTGTTGCCAAAACCACTTGTTAAATTTCACAAGTATTGGTAAAAAGTTTTGGTTGATCCAAAGCTGTACCTTTTTTTTTTCTTTTTTTTGGCAACAAGGAAAGTCTGTGCCCTAGAATTTCATCCCAATCTCCAGAAAGCAACCTTTATCCACATTATCCCAGAGCAGCCTGGAAATCATGACTGCAAGGGTTCACCCAAAACATTTATTGAATGAGACGATCACCTGTAGAAACTTTACAATGATTAAAAGCAGCAGAGAAAGCCTGCCTGGTTATCACGGCAGATCTCTGGATATTGTGCTTACTCCAAGGACCACAACTTTCACAGGAGATACTCGGTATGGGATAGGACCCAGACCCAGCCAGCAGCCAAGATGTGCTGAATTCACCCCTGCAGAGGAGGAAACCTGGCAGAGGCTGCCTCAGTGTCCTAATCCCTCCTCCAAAAGCCTGGCCAAGAGGGGTGGAGGGCAGCTGATATCTGTGCATGGGGCATATTCTGGTTATTGTTTCTTGGCCTCAGACAGGTCCTGCGTTTGCCCTGAGAAGAGCAAGGACTGTGACCCTGAACTTTAGGCAGCTTTTGCAACCCCTCTTTTCCATCTCCCCTACAGCCCAGTGCTGTGTCCCAGGAGTGCAGCCCACCATCCAACCCCTTCTGACAAGGAGGGGTGTGAGGATAAGCTGCTCGACACAGTTCCTGTGCCTACTCTAAGTGTTTGGATAGGAAAAAAATAATCCACTCTTGCTAATACGTGTTACAGCTAGGGATAAAGTTCTCTATCTCTCGGCACATTTGGTAACTATTTACTTAACTAAATGGTGAAAAAGAGAAGCCTCAATTCTCCAGAGTTGCCTCCCTCAGCTTGTTTATCGCTGTGTTGCAATGGCTCTGTGGTTGTGAAATCTCGAGCTGAAAACTCAAAAGGAAATTTCTAGTGACAAGCTTTCCTTGAGGCTGTAAACAAATAGAATTCATTAGGAGGAAGGAAGAGAAGCAGAAAACATCAAAATCAACACATGCGCACACGCGCGTGCCTACACACACACACACACACACACACGCTCAGAACCGTGCTGAGGAAAAAAAAAAAATCCTTTTGCCAAGCTTTTTTTTTTTTCCCCCGAGGATAACCAGCTTGATCTAACACTCCCTGCAGTTGGTAGGAAGCTGAGCTTTCTCAGACTGCAACAAAAGTCAGATTGTACTTTTAGGCAGCCTATTTCATCTGCCATGGCCTGACAGTGCTTCACCCTTTCTACACCTGCTTGTGCAAACTCCAAAACACAGCTCTCTAGGAGTTCTCAGGTGTTTGCTGATAGACAACATATTTGCTTAAAAGAAAAAGAATGAATAATGAATTAAAAAGAAGCCTCTGAGCCAACTGTACTAATGGCTTTTTACCTGTAGCACCAAGACCTTGTATATTCTGGCTTCGTGTTAAAAAGCATGCTGATTAAACCATAATATTATGTTTTGATCTAGCCTACAGCTGAATGAATTACTGGCAGGAAACACAGCTCATGAATTCAATCAAAAATCCTTTCATTTGTCACAGCCGCTTCCTGTCCGTCTTTTAAACATCTGCTTCTCTTGTTCGCGACAGAAAAAGTCTTTGTTAAAATAATAAGCATTCACCGATCCTTCCCTCGAATAAAGTCCACAGTTTCTCAATGAAACATGCTTTCCTCCCCCCTTCAAGTTTATTTTACATATCTTTAATAGCTTCCTTGTACCCCTCTTTTTCTTTCCGCTTTGAAATTCTGGAAAATCTCAGGCTGACAAAAGACGGCATTTCCAAAGCGCGGGCTCGAGCTGCCCCCGGCCTTTCTGCCAACGGGACCCAGCCTTTGGGATGCTTTGCTGCAATCCCTGCCAAGAACCTCTCCAGCTCCTTAAATGGAAGCCACTTCCTCCCCGAGGAGGACAAGCAGCCTTCCAGCCTCCCAGGGCAGGGGGGTTTCTCCAAGGTCTTCTCTCTCCTGTGCGTGTGAAGCTGCAGCTGGGACGAGCACAGGCTTGCGGGAAGCATCACCGGTCCTTTCTCACCAGCCCTGGAGCACCGCAGCTCCTCCTGGCCAGGGGAGAAATCGGGAGCAACTCCTTTCTTACCTTCCCATTTCCAGAGCCGGTCACTGCAGTGACCGCTTCGTGGCATCTCGGATCTTGGCTATTTATTCAGCTATTTGTGCAAGTGATGGATATCAGCTGTGCACCCCCCTCCTGCTGTTCTTCAGCGTCTTGCAACTCCACAATCAACACGCTGGTGTTTATGTGCATGCTCAGCACTATCAGCAACTCCGCATTTCCTTACGAGCTTCTACAGGGAAGAACACCAGTCTTCCAGTGAAATTTACTTTGAAGTAAACCTCTTTCTTTGATAATTACTTCTTAATAATTAATCCCCTACTTTGTGCAGTTCTGAAAGCACTCCGGGTGTTTGCTTCTAACCTTGACGATCCATTGCCCAGCACCAAAATACCATGAACTCTAGGGGGAAGCCTGAGTTTTCTAACAAACATTAATAGTGACCAAAAACTTGGCAGTGCAGGTGTTAGGCTGGAAGGTTGAGGGCTCAAGAAGCAGTAGAAGCTGTATCAGAAAGACCCAGTGGTATCTCCATGGGTCTGGCTGCAATACCATTCGCTCTGTGTGCCAACCCTGTACCTCTTCCCAAAGCCATCAAAGGGAGGACAACCCTGAGTGGTCAGGCTGTGGGCAGATGGCTCCCCATTCGGAGGAGCTGGAAAAAACAAGCCAGTCCAATTAGCACATTTTTATGGGCTTTTTTGCATCATGTGAACTTTCAAAATGTGAGACATTGCTTGCAAGTGACTGAAAGCTAAGACTGCATGTTAAATAGGCTGATGATAGACAGGAGCAGAAAATTATTAGGAATACTTGCATGATGCTTTTCTAATGCTCAAATGACTGTTTTTCTTTAATTTCCACTTTTCCACTGTATGTTTTTTAAATTTTTATTTTAATGTAGTAATTTTTGAAGTATAGATTGGTTTTCTTGCAGGAGAACCTTGCTTTTGCTTTGATGCTTCATTACATTACAGCTTCAGCTCATGATCCCAGTGTTATATCTGAATAAAAGTGATGTAAATTAGGGTTATCCCAAACTTAAGACTTCCTGCAGTGGGTCAGCCTGAAGGTCAGCCTGTCCCAGCCTGTCCCGTCTCCAGCTCAGGCTGACAGCAGGTACATGGGGAAGAGGATGAGAATGGAGTAAATGCATAGGAATAAATCCTTTGTATTTTCCATCAATTGCCAGCTGTTTGTAGCTTAGGGATCTCCCGAGACAGAGGTGGAGTGTTTGCATTTCATGGATGTCAATGCATTTCCTGAGATATGTTTAATTGCTTTTAACCTTGCAAATCTTTAGCATGTACAGCATCATGCAGCAACAAGTTCCACAGTTTAACTGTGATCGCTCTCTCTGCCTATCTGGAGCCCAGCACCACCTCATCATATGGGATGTCCCATAGGTCCTGTATTGAAAGAAACAGCCTAAATTGTTTCCTGCTGACTTGCTGGAGGGCATTCATGGTTGTCAGCACCTCTCTCGTATCCTCTCACTTATTCTCTTTTCTGACAAGGGCATCCCAGACATCCAAAAATTGTCATATACTTTGGGTTATCCTTGTAACTTTGGCACCTTTTCATTTCTAATATACCCTTTCTGAAAAGAAAAGGCAGAACTAGTGAATTCACACGACTCTGTTTTTCCTCTTTTTTCCTAATAACTCCTGATTTGATTTATTCTGCACTGCTGTCAAGGAATAAACTGCTATTTTCACAAAGCCATTACAGCTCCAGGATCTATTCCTGAACAGACATGGCTAACTCACAGTCTATCAACTGGCATCTACAGTTAGGAGTTTTTCCCATGCACAACACTTCACATTTCTCTAAATTAATCTCATCTGCTCTTTTATTGCCTTGCTCCTAACTATAGTAAGTGCCTTCTGCAAGTCAACTTTAATTTTTATTACCCTTAATAGCCTACTATTGATAGCAAACATTGCCACCTCACTATCCACCCTCTTTTCCAGATCGTGGGAGAGAAGAGCTCACTCCAACCTTGCCCTGACAGAGCTGTTTCTGGTGTATTCCCAGTTACAGTGACAAATCTATGCTTCTACTGGTAGAATTTATTTCGCTTGTGGAAAGAGATTTTCCAAGACTGGTACAGCTTTGACAAATGTGTCCACACTAGGAGTGCTTTGCTAGATTAATCTGATGGTATTTTTGTACCAATATAAAAAAAAACAACAAACCTCTCTTATGGTTCACAAGCATCCCTTGGACAAAGTATGATACCTGGGAGTGGAGTAGTGTGTCCTTCCAAAAACAAGCAGAGCAGCTTAAGTAGGGAGACATCAAGGTACTACAAAACTTTGGATATTTAACATTGGGGTCTTAATCAGATGAGTATTTTCTACTAGTCAATGAGAAAAGAATTTCTCCAGTGGTATAAATTAAGAAAGAAAAAATGCAGCTGACAGCGAATGTAGAAGCATAAATTATATTCTGTAAGTAAATAAGCAGACAGTTGCTGTCAGAGCTTCTGCTGTACATCCTCCCGTGGCCACATTAAGGTTTCTGTGGTGGCACATGCAACTGTGGTAGTGAATTTTAAGAGAAACCTGGAGGGCTTCTGAGAATCAGTTACATAGGTTCTGCAATATCTTTCTGTTCCAGCTGACCCAAGCCGGGGCACTTCTTGAGCATCCCATTTTCATACCCTCTGCATTATTGGGCCTCCAAAGGGTGCGGGGCAGCTGACTGAGTGCAAATACATGCATATGGAAATTTCTAGCCAATACTGACTTGACTTCAAGCTAGAAAAAACAATCAGAGACCAGGATGGACCAGGATGGGAGCTGGAATTGCTGCCCATTCACCTGCTGAACTGCAAAAAGGGATCTTGCCTGCTGGATGCTGCTGGTGAGAAGACCGTGGTTCACCAGACAGTCTCAGAGCAGAAGGCTGACCCACACAGTGAATGCACAAGGCAAACCATCAGCCAGTTGCTTGTGCCTCACACCCAGGCACCTGAGACCTAGAGACTTTGGAGCCTCCCACCTCTCTCTTTTTTTTTTTTTTTTTTTTTTTAAATTAGCAGGCAGGCAGCAGGTTTCATGTAAACCAAAGTAAGCACTTTTCCATCCAGCGCAAATTCAACCGTGGAGCTCATTGCCATCAGCTGTTGCACAGGCCAGAAGTTAGAACAGCAATTTGACAAACTTGCGGAGCAGAAGTCTATTGGAATTAATAAACACAAAGCTACCATCTCTGGACCACGAGCTCTCAGCCCTATGATAGCATCAGTAAACGGACTGTGCCATGTTTGCCTATTTTGATACATTTTTCCTCCAGCATCCACTCCTTGACAGAACTAGGACAGGATCATAGAATAGAATAGAATAGAATAGTTCAGTTGGAAGGGATCTACAGCCATCATCTAGTCCAACTACCTGCCTGGCTGATCCTCTGCTGTGTATCACCTGATTGAGAAAGGTGATGCAGGCCACCAGCCTGAGCGCTGTGCAGGGCACAGCCAGGGCAAACATGGGAGATTCAGAGCATGCAAGAGTCTGGCCTTTGGTACCAGATGTGCTTATGTCAGCCTGAGGTTCAGAAGTGACTACTTAGACTAAAGAATTACCCATCTCTGGCCTCTCTGTTGTGCACCTATTTTGCCTCACTAATTGTTAAATGCCAAAAACTAATTTTGTTTTAAATGATCTTTAATATCATGCATTTTAAAAAAGGCTATGAAGCTCCTACGCTTCAGAATTGCAACTTGACACCCAATTCCCATCTGTCTCCTATTAACAAAAACAACCCAGATAATCTACAGTCGCATGTGGAAAGAGATAGGAAAAACTGATGAAGATACACTGTGGACCACCAAGAAGTCAATAGGATCTCAGCAGCACTCATCTGAGCCAGTGCCCAGATTAAGGAAGGAATGACCTAATGAAGAGGAGGAGATAAAATGAAAGGTGCAGGGCCAGCTATGTACATTGATAAAGTGAAACTCCTTCTAGAAAGGTGTAGAGGGTGACTGACGTGAGTTCAAGGCCACTCCAAAACTCTGTAGCATTATATAAGGCACCAACTGTATGGGCAATCTTGGCCCCAGATGCTCATCCTAAGTGCCTGAATGAAAAGAAAGGAGACGTGCCAGAAATAGTTTGGATGAGACAGGACACGTGTACCCGATGAAGCACAGACTGGCCTACCATCTGCGCTGCTGCCTTGCAGGTGTGTGCACTGCAGCAGGGACTTCAGGCGAGCTTCCTTGAGGGGGTGAATGTGAACAGCTCTGGGGACTTCCTATAGCTTTCAGCTTGTGTGACCCGGGGAGAGCAGATGCAGGTAGTCGGGAGCACAACGGCTGGATCCCCTGTCAGTAATCTTGCAAGATAGAGGCTTTGGGCTTGGACAACAGCCAGGGATGTGGTAGAAAAGCACTGGAGTCAAGGGGCTCAGCGACTTTCTACTCACCCCATACTGTTAAATCATAGAATCATAGAATCATTTGAGTTGGAAGGGACCTTAAAGATCATCAAGTTCCAATCCCCCTTCCACGGCCAGGGACACCTCCCACCAGAGCAGGTTGCTCCAGCCTGGCCTTGAATACTTCCAGGAATGGGGCATCCACGATTTCCCTGGGCAACCTCACCATCCTCACTGTAAAAAATTTCTTTCTGATGCCTTGTGCTGCCCTGTTAATTTCAGGCCACCAAAGAGACCATGTACACCCCTGGAGGGCTCCCACCACCACGTGACCCCACACCCTGACACAGCCCCTCACCTATAGAGCTTTGCAATGCCCTTCCCTGGAGGCACCACGCTACCGTGACTGCTGAAGGGGAGGAAGAGAAACCTGTAGAGCAGAAGAAGAAAAGGCTGGATTCCTGATCCACAGCTTCTAGAAGAGATGGGACAGGCACAGAGAGGGACCCAGGAACAAGATCTGCTGCTGAAGCCCAGCAACTTGCAATATTTCCCATCAGGAACTATGAAGCTCACTTTGCTGTTGCTAGGGCCCAGGGTGCCTGTTGCTGCTGCTGCTTCTATAAACAAAGTTTCCATTCCAGGATAAACTAAGCAAGCAGTGGTCACTTCTTAGGGAAATCTCCCCTACATCCCCTGAACACACAGAGAGAAACAAAGGATCTTCACATCCCCCTGCCGCTTGGCCAGCCCGACGGCAGTGAGGGAGCCTGCGCGGTGGAAGGCGACTGAGGAAGAGCTCCGTGGGGACAGGCAGGGACCGTCCCTGGCCGCAATCTGAGGCTGCCTGTCTGCGGGGCAAATGGGAGATTTCTGCAGTCACACAGCCGGCTCCTCAACGTCGGGAGGATCACACGCCATTTTTATGTTTGGAGAATTCCACTGCGTATAATTATTCCTTTGATCGTGTTAAAAGGGCAGCCACCGTGTGCTTGCATCGTGGCTTTGCTGCAAATTATCAGTTTGAGCAGGGAAAGGAGGCTGTCAGAGCAGCCAGTCCAAGGAATAGGCCTCTTTGACAAGTTCCTCTTTTATACTTTATTTTTTTTTCTTTTTTTCCAAATTTGTACATATTTCAACCAAACCATGCTGCTGTCAGGACAAGAAAAATCATTCCAGGAACTGCTTTCATTATCATTAGCAAAGTGGAAGTCCTGTGCAGTTTTTGCTTCGGGCCCAGAAGACTGCTCTTCAAAGGTGTCCCCTCGGCTCCCACCAGAGCACCACCCCGCTTTCCCAACCACACTCTCCTCCAGCTCAGGACCTGCTTCTTCTTTCATTTCTACACTGAGTTGAGGCTCACCAACCATCAGGGGGCTTGGTCATGTGCAAGTATCTCGCAGGAGAAAATGAAGTGTCTAAGGAGGCTGGCTGATTGTCATCCAGTTGCTAATCCAAAAGGCCATTTTCTAGCTTGCACGTGGCAAGAATTGGGCTTTATAGAAAAAAAAAAAAGCTGGACTTTCCTGGAGGATGAGGAAAGCTCCCTTCTGGGACTCATACCCAAATCACTTGGAGCGAACCCAAGGTCAAATGCTACTAAGACCCTGTGTGCTAGCCAGTAGTCCCTAAGTCTTATCACCATCTCCCAGCATGGTCTATCCCAGGTAAACACTGAGATTGAAAAAGATACTTCAACCCACGCTTGAGCTAGAGTGTCCAGCTATGGGAATGAGAAGAATTCAGCGGCTCTGGCTCTCAGGGCTTGCCTGATAACCTCACGGCTGGTGTTTGTACCACCAAGGCTTCCCTCTGACACACCACACACAGCCACTGGAGAAGAGTAAACCAGAGACACACAAGCATTTCAGCTTGAGTACACCCAAATGCAGAGCTAGGCTGGGTTTGACAAAGTGGCACTGACTCCACCAAAGGTCTTTGGGAGGTTTCAGGGGCTGCTTTCACTTTTGCTGCCTAACGACCCCACGGCTGCAGGGCATCAATCTGCTTTGTGCCCATGTCTGAGCAACTTTGCATCCCAAATGCCAGGGGGTCCCCATGGGCTGACGGGCGCATGAGCTGTAAAGCTGCTACGGGCTCTGCTGCAGTCAGATTGCTACAGACACTGCTCTGCTACTGTGCCAGCTCTCGGCTTATATTGACTCCGATAATTAATTACTTTTTCTATTTTTAAATATGAAAGGCTCTGTGTTTGGCTGTCAAGTGCAGCCATGAAAGAGACAGTTTTCAGCTGAAATTTATCCAGAGGTTGTTTGAGATTTGTAGAGTAGATCTAGGGGCTGTGTTTTTCTCCCAAGCCCAGTCCCTTCAGGCTGTTGTGCAGATTTGGTAACTCTCACATGACTCTGGCCTCCCTTCCCCTGCAGCCCTAGGGCTGGGATGGAGCACCGCGGGCCTGGGTGCTGGGCGAGCCAGAGCTCTGCCCCGCCGCACTTGCCTGCCTTGAAAGGTGGATCCTTCCTGCTCATAAATCACATTTACTGGAAGGGGCGAAGTAGTTTCATTTCCTCTCTTTGTGCCAGAGTCCATTTGATGGTGCTGAAGGCATCACTCTTCTGATCTGGGAAATGTCCCAACAGTGGCACAGCAACACCTGCTTGTCTTTACTGAAACAGGATCACAGCCACCTCCGGGGATGGAGGTTTAAACTGTATTTTTTCTAGTTGGTTGGAAGTAAATGTAAGCCAGCACATGAAAGTAATAGTAGCAGTAAGGCCAGGCTCCCAGTGTGACCTGGGTTGGCTGGAGGCTGTGATAGGGACAGCCAGGGCAGTGCAGGAACAAGGTAAAGGCTTCACAGCATCTCCCTCCCTCTTGCAATTTTCTGAAAGTGCTACTTGGGCAAGTAGTTAAGGGTATTTCTGTCCAATAAGTTAAAACACTAGTGAGCTTTACCTTTTTTTTTTTTTTTAATTTACCTTGACTTGCAATTAAGTTGATCATGGATTACAAGCTTTTTTTCCAGGCTATGTAGACAACGCTGAGTTTCTCTGTCCGGATGAGCAGTGACCTCGCTGCACTGCTGCAGCGCAGCACCCTGGCTATGGCCACAGGGTACCACCTCCTCCCTCTGAGGCACCAGGTTGGCATCAGCCGTGGTGCTTGCTGGGCTAGAAATCATCAGCTCATGGCTCAGGGATCTGAATGAATCTGTTCAGGTCACAGAAAAGCTGGTCAGGACTTTTCATTAGGCTGCTCTGGCGTATTCCACTGCAGTGACAAAACCAGCTTCTGCTGACAAGGTTTTGTAGTGCAGGCCAGGTCTCACCATGGACGTCCATCTGCCACTACCTTTCAGCTGGTGGTATTCTCACTCAGCTGCTCATTAGCTAAAACGCCTTTCTCAAAGCAGCTACAAGTGGCTGTACCTACCCCGAGGAAAAGGCTGAGGTTAAATCAGGTTTGCTAGCTCATGTTAGCCAAACCCAATGGAAGACTGACTCATTTTTGGTAAACAGCTGTGGTTGCTTAAGATATTACCACCCCGGGTGTTTGACTCTGTTGGAGCGACAGCCCTTGAAGCAGAACCAGCTGTAGAAAACAAGCAAATGTGCTTTGGGCTTCCCAGTTCACTGCCCAGCATCTTAGCACGAAGCAGCCTCCATGCACTCGTCTCAGCCCTGAGCTGCAGAGACGCCTGTGCCTCAGGTACAAGTTGCTTTCAGGAATAATCTAGCAGGAAAGCGGGGGGCGGATGGCACTGCAGTGTGAAGTCCTGGACCTAGACTTTCAGAGCAAGGGTGATGATACTCAGGGAACAACTCAAGCTACCCAGATCCAATGTTTCTCTCTCTACTCAGCCTAGCGTTAGGGGGAAAATGGGCAACAGATTCCCAGTCGAGCTGTCAGGAAGTCACAGGGACATCCATGGTCTGCACAGGTACCCCCATTTGTGTGGGTGACATGACGATTCGCCAGAGCACACATTTGAGGGCTCACACCAATCACAGCAGGCTCACAGTTTTTGCAATGTAACTGGGGAGAATTCCTCCTTCCTTTCTGGGAAACCTGGCAGGAGGGATAGGAAACCAGACATGCCACGAAAGTAGCAATCACATAGTTTTCTTAGTCAGGGCTCACTTTGTAAGAGCTCCAGCAGGCTCTTGAATTTTGCTGACTGTTCTGGAGAGCTGGTACTGGTATTGCTCTGAAATCTGGAAAAAAGCACTCAGCAAGTGAGATGGGTATGCATATTTCTTAAGTTATGCCCAGTACAAAGCACATCTCCAGCGTGACAATGTGGTACCTCGCTATACCCCCATCTGCACAAACCAGGGGGGGACTCCCACACCAGGCATTGGAGACTCACGACCTCTCATTTTCTCTTTGCTTCGCCCTGACTACTGAGATGAAGCAGGCAGTGAGATAGCAGCCCTTGCACTTTTTCACTGAGCTGAACGCTTCCTTTCCAAGACACTTACTTATGCACTGACTCCCACCGAAGCCAAAGCCAACAGTGTAATAATACCTGTGCAGCACTGCCGAGCAAAAGGTCAAAATCAGGCTCACTGTATCACTCATGCTCTCTGTCTGAGGAACTGAAGGTAGTCTTAAAGATTATGTTAGGGCTTTTGGAGATTTATGATATAACTCCGGGCTGTCTATGGGCTTTCCCCCTACCTTGTCTAGCTGCCTACAAATTATAATAAATTGGAAACACTGAATGCCTCAATATCCAATATCCAGGGTCCCTGACACGGCGATGGCTGATGTTTGGATTTTCACTTCTCAAAGTGAGTAATGCCAATGTGTGTGACCGCGGTCAATTTATCACCATGACAAAGACTCAGCTATAGTGACTGGGGACAAGAATATATCAAACCCCAAAGGTTTAATCCTGGATGCATTTTCCACTCTGATTTTATGATGTTAGACTGTCGTTAAATGGGAGATCTGAGTCTAGGGGCTGGAGACTGTGATTCCATTATTCATCTGCTCCTCCTTGTCCCCTCATTTGATTTTTTACTGGAAATATCACAAGAGTTTTGTGGGTTTTATGACCTATGCATTTTACACACCAGTTTATGCACCATGCTCTGCTCTCAGCCACACCACAGTAATTCTGGAGTGATTCCATTTCTTATTCAGTAAGAGCGGAGAAAAATCGCTGCAATCTCCCAGATTTCATTCTACCTTTAGGTCTGCAGCAGGGTGGTTTCCACAAGTAAATAAAAGGGTTGTGGGAAAATAAAAATGTTGAGTCTGGTGGGAGAATGTAGCCAACTAAACAAATTCCCAGCAATTGATCACACTTGTAAGGTACCAGAGAGCAAAAAAAGTTGTGCTCCCACACAAACAAGAGTGATATTTTCAAACATGATAGCTGCATCTGAAGTTTAAAAAAAAAAAAAAAAAAAAGAAAAAAATAAAGAAACCAACAACCTCAGCAGCAGCACAAAACATCCTTTGTTGCCGGACGTGAGAAAAACACTACAGTTCTAAAAAAAGCCATAGGAAGGAAGTGGAAGAACCTCAGAGGCGAGTGGGAGTGCGAAAGGAATGTGGCTGCATTTTTCCCCCTCCCTGCATGTTAGCTCGCTGTTTGCAGGCAAAGGGAGAGCTGTTGGGGGAGTTTTACTATTTGGGAACTTTGCTGTTCAGAAGTGCGGTGCATATTCAAGCAATTGACTCTTCCAAGCTCTCTTTCTGGATTCTGTAGTTAAAAAAAACCCCATCAAACACCCCAAAGGACTAGCAGGTTTAGCATCCAAGTTCTTGGCCTTGGTTGTACTTCTGTAAACTCAAAAGCATCCCATTTCTGATGACTACTCAAATTCTTGCATTAAGTTTTACCACCCTGATGTCCCCACTCTTTGTAGCCTCCTTGGTGCACCCGCAACCAATAAAACACAGGAGGGAGAAAGCACTGACAACTTCGGCACTGAAACATTCAAAGAAGCTCTGAATTATATTCCTTGTAGCTCCCAAGCCTCTGAGATTGCCAAAAATTAAGCAGAAGAAAACAGAAGAGTCATTTGAAAACAATGTCATGAAAAGGAAATCAATTTCGTATGCATTTCTGAGATTAACGACCAGCATAAAAGAGAAAGAACGCGTGGACTGCAATCTTAGGAGGTCTTCCTAGGGCAGACACTTAGGGGCAGAGTAACATGTACTCTCTACTTACAGCTATCTGCATCTTTAAAACACCTAACCGGACCACTGGGCCAGAGAGTAACCTGATGGCCCTCAATAATGAATTACTTGCTAAGCCACAGCCACTGCTGGCAGCGTGTCTCCAGGAGGCACGCATTTGCTGAGCAGTGCTCTATGGCCACATTTGCTTAACCTCAGAAAATGCCTTATCGTTTCAGCACGAGTTTGAATTCTCTGGAGACCCAGCAGTAAGAAAGAAAATTGGAGTCTGAACTGAAATAGAAAGAAAAAGAAACTGAGATAGTAAAAATCTCAATATACAAGGGATTTCTTTGTTTATTTATTAGTGATGCTTGTCATCTCACTGCTTGGCTAAATCTTGCAGTAAGGGTGAAATAGCCTAAATTTTGGTTTATGGGGGAGTGATGTAAACTCTGAAAGGCTTCACCTTTCACATTCCCTCTTTATAGCAGTGCAGTACGTTCCCTCTCTTCCCAACAAGAAATATTATTTGTATTTAGCATTTCTCTTCACTTGCTCTCCATTATTAATGAGGTTCACATGAGAACACACTTTCTGGTTTGTTCCAGAGCTTGTTTGCTCCTCTGCTGCCCGCAGCCACGCTGTGCATCCCCATCTGTGGCTGCAGAGAGCAGAGGCAGTCAAGGGGCACAGGGAGGACAAGGAGTAGCAGCAACGACACTCCTGACAAGCCAGGAGAGCCAAGGGTCTGTCTCCCCCTTATCCAGGAAGGTGAGAGGGGAAGCAATTTTGCTTCTTCGTAAAAAATGTGACAGAGCCACCCCCCCCACCCCCAGACCCACAGTTACTGTGGCTGCCACGCTTCACGTTCCCAGTTGATAGAGATTTGCTGTTATCTCAGTGTTACGTGGAGGAGCTTATCTCTGTGTCCAGCGCTTCCTGTGGGAAAGCACGGACCTGACTGCTGCCTTGCGTTTAGCAGAACTCCTTACAACGGTGCAAAACAGGTGGGAAACCATGCCCCACTAAAAGACCTCACAGCCACCTCTCTGTGCAGCAGTGGGGAACAGGAACTTCATGTTTTTTTCTCGCCGTGGGCTTCCTTCCAAGTATTGAGACCAAGCAGGGGTCCCAAAGATGGTTTGCTCTAAGCTGAAGCATTTAAAGTTATGTACATGAGCAACCACGAGAGCCCCTGCAAATTGGAAATAAATAGGCCGTTTTTTACAGCTCCCTGACGAGGCAGAGTAAGGCAATACTTCCGTTTTACACAAGGGACCTGCAGCCAAAGAGAGGTGAAGGATATGCCTAAAGCACACATGGGAAGTCTGTGGCAGAGGAAAAGGAATCAAATCGGCAGGGTAAGCTCTTTCTGACACAGCCCTCTCTTCCCGTCTTTCATAACGAGGGCCTGACTCTGGCCCTCGACTCTGGGTGCTCTACACTGACCTACTCTTCACCCAAATCTTTCTCCAGGGCTGGGCAGAGCTTTTGATTTTTTGTGTGGACTTCCCAGCACTGGTAGCTGACAGCACCTCGGAGCATGCCAGATGCCAGAGTGACGAGTGCCTTGCAAACATACTGATAGACAGTTTCTGTGGTTCTGCTTTTTCGTTTATGCACGCAAAACCAGCCCCGACTCTTCTTCAGCTCCTTCTGAACTGAGAGACATCTGGAGCCCTGATGGCCAGGGACAGCCACAGGAGGACGGTCCTGGTGGAACGTAGAGTTGCAGCACTGAGCTGTGACTCAGTAGCTCGGTGCCCACTCCCGTCCTCATCTTCCTGAGTGATCCTGAATAAACCTCACTGGATTCGATCCACAGCACCTCTGTATGCTCTGGTTGCCTTCAAAGTCTACCAAGTCAGGATTCAGGTTTCTCTAAGGCTATGGGCCACAGTCATTGTGACCACTGCATGTTATCACCAAGCTCAAGAAGAGATCCAAACTGTCTGCAAATAGAGCATTGGTCACTATATCACTAATGGAGAGACAATCAATGAGCATTTCTAGTGGGCAACAGGAACGCTGCCTTCGGTGCTCAGCTTGCTTGCTGTATGAGGCAGCTCTTTCTCCCATCTTAGTTCTGCAGCTCTGCAAAGTAAGACCTGTCTCCTACAGCCTTCGGTACAGCAGGGACTCCCTCATTCATGCTGTAATACCGAGAATCATCATACAACACCGGCTCCGTGGTGGGAGGCAACACCCACACAGGCAGGGAACGATGCTGGGAAAATTCCTCGGCGCTCCTCCCACGGCCCGTGTGCCCCAGCTCTGCCAGCAGCGATCTGCGGGGGGGTCCGGGCCCCCTCTGCACCGCCTTCCCCACAGCCCCTCTGCTCCCACCGCTCCCTCCATCGCGCAGTGAGACCGGTGCCATGATGCGCTGATGAGGATGCAGCTCTGGTGGTACGAGGCTGCTCCGCATCGCCTGCTCGTGTAGGCTTGACAGCAACCGGTCAGGACAAGACTGTTCCCAGAAATCATTGTGCTCTCACATTAATGAGATCATTTTTTTTTTTATGAAAAAGTGTGAAAAGTTAGATCAGATGTGTTTTTCTCTGTGGGAAACACACTGCTATTTGTCATTCACAGGATGACAGCGTGAAGAGCCACATGCTCTCTTCCCCTGCACTTTCCATATCCGTGCTGGGGTGAATGGGGTGTTTTCCCTGTGCCTTCCACCACCACTAGAGTTTATTTTTAACTCACTGACTGTCACTGTGCCTGTTTGGTGCCTTCCAGTGCGAACAACAGCTCCAAATTGGTTGTTACAAAGCTGATACTCGAGTTGTTAGTACCAACGAATTCAGCTTTTGGTTCCTGTTCAGCGGCGGTGAGCGAGGTGAAAGTGCCGTAACCCGTTACCCAGCCCCTGAGTCAGACCAGGCCGGGTTTTTTATTTTGTTTGTTTTCTTTACAGCAATCTCTTGAGTGGTTGCAGAAACGCAAACAGAAAGCACTCCTGACAGATTGAAAACAATTAGGAACGTCTCAGAGTCACTGGAGCAGAGATTTTGTTATGATAATAAGGAATGTTCTTTGCTGGTGTATTATTTTAAAAGGAGAAAATTAAAAAGAAATATATCATGAAGGAGCTGACAGTGCTCAAAACCCACATCCTGTTGTTATCCATGGGCCTGGTACTATATACTGCTGGCAGCTGTGAGATGAACTTTCCCATTAGGCCCCTTCCAAGCCCTTAACCCTGACCCAAAGGGACCTTCTTTCCTTCTTTTAAAGGGAGAGAGAGAAATCAATCTCCCTGCTGATTCAGCTGCGGGCCTCTTATGTCCAAAGAATATTAGCACCGCAAAAAGAAGAAAAAAAAAAAAAAGTGCAGATTGAGGGTTTTTTAATGATGTGGATCGGTGATATTTATGGACTAAGGTTCCTATCCCTGGGACCCATTTGATGCAATCAAATTACTTTCATAAAGCTTCAAAGACTCAGATTCTAAACTGAAACCCCTTGTTTGGTCTTAATTCCTTCCAGCATGCTTAGAACTAATAATTTCCAAGACCAGATTAAAGTCACGGATACTACTACTCCTAGCTCTTGTAAACTTCCTCCTGCAGGACTCCCTTGCTTGAGAACCATAGACACTTTTCTCAGGCTTTTTAACAGCTACACACATGTCTTTTTAATTTCCTAAGACAAGGCTAGTTCCTTTCAAGATGTTCCACTGGCTCACTGCTATTACTGTCATAACTTGCTTGCTCTCCCTCTTTTTCCTGTTCTTTCTCTGCTTACAGGTTTCTAGGAATATATTAAGCTGTATCTTTCAAAAGAGCAGCATTTCCTTCTTCTTAGGTGCCTTGTCTTACAAAAATGAGAGAGAGAAGGGAAGGGAGAAAAATGGAGAAAGACTCAAAAAGAAAAAAAAATAAGAAAAAGAGAATGAGAAAGAAACAAAGAAAGAGAAAGGAAGTAAAAAAAAAGAAAAAAGAAGAGTGAGAGAAAGAAGAAAAAAGGCAGAAAGAAAGAAAAAGTAAGGAAGAAAGGAAGAAGAAAGAAAGAAGAAAGAACGAAAGAAAGAAAGAAAGAAAGAAAGAAAGAAAGAAAGAAAGAGAGAGAAAGAAAGTCCCACCACCCTTAATCCTAAAGCTCAAATCTTTTCAATCTTTGTAAAAAGCTAACAGTGCCTCATTTAGAAGCAGAAGTAAAAAGTTCACCGAAATACCCCCATCTGGAAACATTTACTGGCTTAAGGTATCTCTGTCTTTTGCCATGTTTCTGTGAAGTCACATTTACAAGCTAAACCAGCCTTTCTGCTCAGATAGTCAGGATACAGAGGCAAAATAGACTTTAGCCCAGAGCCATGAGGATATTCATAGTGCCTTGTAATATGCCACTGTCATAAAAATCCTGTTAGCGCAGCCCTGCCTGCAAGACACGCTCTGAAAGAAGAGAATACAGCCATTCGTGAGGCCTTGTACCCCACCAAAGGTTTGTGTCTGGTCCTGTTCACCCGGGGTGACTCCTCCGAAGCTGCTGAGTACAGACTGATGATCTTTGAGAGGGTACCTTCAAGGTACAAGCTGCCGCAGGTCCAGGCAGGGAAGCTGCAGGGAAGCTGGGGGTGGATAAATGGAGGCAGTTCTCTGGAGAGCTCCAGCTATGGCTCAGTGAAGATCACCAGCTTAGCACACCCCAGGCTTGCCACCTAGACAGCTCAAGGAGCCCTGCAGGCTCCTTGGAGTCCTCACTTACAGCTTTTGTCTCCAGCACGGTCTTAGGGTAATTCAACTTTGTCTGGATTGACATGGATTCCCACTGGCCTAACTGTGCCCAAGTCACTGTTTTGTTTTGCAGGTTCATGGCAACCCTTGTAACCTCTGTGTGCAGATGGTGTCCATGGTCAGGGTCAGCTTCTTGAATGCAAGATCTCTGAGAAGTAGGAGTGATAGGAGATGTCTCTGGAGCTAAAGGTCTTGAAGGCTCAAAAAAGTCTAATGCTTTTGCTGTGGTCCTGGACACAGAAAACCAGAAGGAGGGAAGGAGAGAAAGAAGGGAGGATGCTACTAGTTTGTACAGTGAGAAGCCCTCCCTTCAGCAGAAAATAGCAAAGCTGCCTCCTCTTCAGCCTTTCATAGATAATTCTGGTAGGGACAGAGGAGGTGTCTGGTGTTACCAGATCAGAAGTTGAGTACTGAATTCAGAAGTCTGGTTAAGTGCAAAATTAATCCAGGTAATTCTTCATTAGTGTGACAGTAGAAGGATGTATAAATGCACTTTAAACCCACTATATTTTTATGTTATTTCTAGTTTTGGTATCTAACACAAAGTATCCAGGTTGGAAAACTCTGACCTAAAGGTTTTCTCCATTTCATCTGTGAATGAACTCAACAAAGGTTTTCCTGTCCTGAGTAGGAAGTGGTGAAATTTAACTCATTCGTATGCCAAAAACACTTTAAGATCCTTGGTGATGAAGCATTATGGAAGAGCTGAGTGCTCAGAAATTGTGACTCAGCTTTTCCTCTCTCCTGTCCTACCCCCAAAAATTGCAATCAGGAATTGGCTCAAAAAGTGCTAATTATTTATAATTTTTTAAACAAATAGTAATGAAGGAAGGACTCCTAGGTCTGAAGTGACTGTGTTCATCTTTCCGAACTCTTCTCTGCTCCTGAAAGGGACAACTCTGACTTTTTCTTCCTCTTGGAGCAGACCTAGATGTCAGATATAGGATGTGATCTAGGAGGAGCCACTGTAGCTCCAGTGTCTGGGGTAGGGCTGTGTGGTCTGTGTGCCTCCTGAAGTACTCCCTCTCATGGCAATGCAACCTCACAATTTCTCTTCTTATCTGTGACCCCTGAGTGTGCCACGGACCAGGGGTGAGCTGGGCCTGATGCAGGAAGTCAGAGAGGCAGAGAGGCCATGGGGTTCCAGCTATGGGGCAGAATGGGCCATGGCAGAGGACCTACACCTTTGGAGTAATTCCAGGACTCATGGAGCTGAAGATTGAAGTGAGACCATCCTCCAAGGCCAGACTGCCACTGCAGTCAGGCGAGCTGGCAAGCCGCCAAGGATAAGGTGTTATCATCATTCTAATTAGCTGCTGAGTTACAATCCCTGATTTCACCGTTTTGTGGAGTGCACAAAGAGGACTCCAGGGGGAAAGAGCCTTAGCACAATCCACAATTTCAACACAAAAACCGGGCTGCCAGGATCACATCATCTTTTGGCTCGTGGACTTACGCAGTGGAGGATAGGAATGTGCTGAAAAAGAAAAGCCCTCTCTACTTCTGAGCAGCCCCTAAGGTTAGAGATGTGACAGAAGCTTTGAGAAGAATGAATATTTAAAAGAGCTAACTATTCATTAAAAAAAAAAAAAGACAAAGAAAAAGGAAGAATATAACCATGTGTAATCATCTAAATGTATGAGCACTTTTCTGTTGCCATCAGAGAGAGAACTTACAAAGAGAACAACTGCACTTCAAAAGCCTGACAAAAATTATTATAGGAAGAGTGGGTTTCTGTAGGCTTCACATTTGGAGGGAGGAGACCTAGCAGAGAGAGTGAGGAGCTGGTGACAGAAAGGACAGTCTGGGAGTTGGAAGTTATAGCCATGCACCGTTGTGACCTTTCAAGTCTTAGACTTCACATGAACCTTGGCAAAACAAGACTCTTCCCAGAGGGCCAGGCATGATGGCAACAGGGTCATGCCACATGAAATGTGAGAAGACTGTGTCGGACAAATAAGAAGCAGTGAACTCTGCAGCTGGCCTCATCAGCACAGACTCCCACCCCAGGGCAAGCTCCAGTGCCTGCCACCACCTCCTCAGACCTGCACTCCTGGTTGTGGGCAACCACAGCACTGGCAAGGGTGCTATAACCCATGTTAGATAAGAAAAGCTTAAGGTAATTCATCTTCTCTAGTGTCTGTCTCTGAAAGAAAATTAGTTTTCCTGAAGTATGGAGATATGGATCTTTAAGGTCCCTTCCAACTCTAACCATTCTATGATTCTGGGGCCTTATCTGTCATTCTGTAGCCTATGTGTCTTCCTCCCAGAAATCCTAGTGAATGTGAGGCTCTGGTAGCTCCACGAAGACACAGACACATAGAGCACCTACATCAAAGTCCTCTGCTGCTCTACCTCACAGTCACCAAAGGCAACTCAAGAAAAGGTCTCACAAGAAGCTGTTTCTACCACATATTATCACCTGTTGTAACCACCAACAGCATCTGTTCAACACCAAAGGTACAAGAAGCTCCAATAAAGTGCTTGCGATTGCCTTGGGGATAACAAACCTTCCTGTTATTATCAGTGGGGAAACTGAGGCACAGAGAGACATGGAGTTGCTCGTGGCCACACAGAGCAAGTGGCCGGGCTCCAAGCTCCTCCGCTGACGCCCTCGGCTGTGCTCACCTCTCCAGGCCGTGCTGCCTGCCACCAGGAAAAAAACAAGCAGCAGGTCTGCAATTCCGCAGCTTACAAGACTATAAATATAGTTCAAGGTTGCGGCAATACAATAATTATCCGCAGGAGTGAAACCTGAGCCATTTATGTGTGTGTGTATAACCAGGGCTGGGAGGAGGGTTTGTAAAGCTGCTCAGAGATTTTCTCTCCATTACCCTTGGAGCAAACGTGTGCTGTGGTAATCATTGCTGAAGACAAAACACCCTTTTCATATGGCTGTACTTTCTCGATCCTTTCTCATCTTCCAGGCGCAGTTGTGGTTTTTTTTTTTTTTCTTTCTCTCCTTGCCACTTGCTCTCCTCCCTGCTATACAAATCTTTATTTCTTCCTATTCATGACTTCATTCTGGCCTGGGACAGGAGGAGCAGCCAGCCAGCAGATTTGCCCAGCTGGGAATAGCGCAGTCAGAGTCCTTCTCTTGCAGAACCAGTAGCACGATACAGAGGGGTAAGAAGGCACATGTAACACAACAGAAAAAAAACTCTGAAGGCAGTAAAAGTATGGTCTGGCTTCCAGAGCACTGCCTGGGATGTCTCTAAGTTGTACAGCCAGCAATGTGGCCTTGTTTGCCAAGAGGGCCAATGGAATCCTGGGCTGCATAAGGAAGAGTGTGGCCAGTAGGTGGAGGGAGATCATTCTCCCCCTCTACTCTGCACTGGTGAGGCCACAACTGCAATACTGCATCCAGTTCTGAGCCACCCAGTTCAAGAGAGACAGGAAACTAATGGAAAGAGTCCAACATAGGGCAACTAAGATGATTAGGGGATTGGAGCATCTGCCTCATCAGGAAAGGCTCAAAGAGCTAGGGCTTTTTAGCCTGGAGAAGAGAAGGCTGAGGGGAGACCGTATCTACATTTCCAATTATCTAAAGGGTGGGTTGAAGGATGATGGAGGCGGACTCTTTTCAGTGGTTTACAGCAAAAGGACAAGGGGCAACGGGCACAAGCTGGAACAGAGGAAGTTCCACTCAAATATGAGGAAGAACTTCTTTCTGGTGACGGTGACAGAGCCCTGGAACAGGCTGCCCAGGGAGGTCATGGAGTCCCCTTCTCGAGATTTTCAAGACCTGCCTTGATGCAGTCGTGAGTGATGTGCTCTGGACAATCCTGCTTTAGCAGGGGAGTTGGACTAGATGATCTCTAGAGATCCCTTCCAACTCTGACAATTCTGTGATTCCATGATACAGTTGATGTATAGGGTTATACCAAACTGTAACCAAGAATATGGAGTAAAAATGGCTATCCCTGCCTTTCCTCCAACAAGGTTGGGGTTCAGCTGAGAAAAGAGGTCCCTACTTCCTTTCCCTCATGCACATCCCTCCAGAGATGTCTCCTTCTTTCATCTTTCTTTTCCTCTCTCCCTGGCTGCCTGGCTTTGCTCAAATCACAAGACACAGATGGAACTGGGGACAGGCTGTTGGGCCAGCGTGCTTTCCTTTTTTTTGGTTGATTGTAATCTCACCTTCATGTGTTTTCAAGATACTCATCAATTCTCTTTTCTGTAAACAAGTGAAGGCTTCACTTCTATCCATCCACAGTTTTTGCTTTGTGAGCTCCTCCTATGAATTCACACCATGTGTTATGATGCTGGATCTTGTTTAATTTATGCCATTCAGCCTTTCCTTCTGACCAGCTTCCCTTTTGCAGCAGCCCCATCCTTTTTGTGCCAATGTCCCAGGACAAGAGCTGGGAAACTGGACCCTTCCCTCTGGAGTTCTCTTGTCTTTTCCACTCTCGTTGGCTGAGCTCCTTTCCCTCAGCCTACCAGCTGTTCTGGGAACAGCAGCTACACCCTGAACACCACAGGCAATGACCCAAACTGCTTTGTTGCCTCAGTCCAGTTCAAGTATGCCCCAGTTTGGGATGCTTTCATGTAGCAAATCCCCATATGGCTTGACTTCTCAGAGTGGACCAGGCAACTCAGGTCAAAGTCAGTGGGCCAAAGAGGCTCAGCATCCCTAAGCATGCGGGAAATAGCAGCACCCCAACTGAAGGGACAGATTAGACTGCAGAGCCTCATTCAATTCCCAGGGGAATCAGCTGAAATCTTTAGGTGAAGGTCATAACTACTCCCAGTCATGTCAAATAAGTAACTCCCACAAGCACAGCTTGCACCGACTGGTTCAAATGCATCACATTCCTATTCTAATCACTGATTAAAGAGGAGGAAACTGCACATAAATTCTGTTATTGCATGGGCTGGACTTAAACTCCTATCAGTTCATATCTTGTTGCAACCATAAATCTTTTCAGTGACAGCAAGGTTTTTTATCAAGAAGTAACCATATATTCCTAATATCTGGCAGCTGGCTTAAGATCCATAGTTTATAAAACTTGTTTTAAAATAAGCCATAAAATTTGTTACATATATTACTGTAAACCTCCAGGGTTTAAAATGCAAGAGTTGGACCACAAAATCATGAGACTGGCTTCAAAAAAAACAATCTGGGAGATTTAAGAAAGAAAATAATGAAAAGAATCCAACATTTATTCACTAGCAAGTTTCTGAAGCTATAATACACATTGACTAAATGTTCACAACATTTTTTCCCTACAGCCATGACAGGGTCAAATATTTTTGAACCAACTTAAGATTTCTACTTTATTACTTTCTTTCAGGGCTGCTGGTTTACCAAAAAAAAAAAAATAGTATTATTAGAACTTGCTACAATAGCTGTATTAATTCACTGCACAAACCAAATTAAGATGGTCATTACAGAGTAAATCCTTTTGCTAATAATGACACTGACTATGATGGAGTCATGCCAGAAGTCTGATGCCATTCTGGTTAAGATTAGAACATTATACTGTCCCAGGGATACTAACAGACATTCGAATAAGCTGTCATAGTTGGCAGTAAAGCCAGACCTGCCCAATCCAATACATTCTTCAGCTGACGGAATGGACCAAAATGATACAATGGGATCTTCATGGGCATTAGAAGGAGTTGGAAAGGGTGAGATGATTTGGCAGGTGTAGAAATGAGATTGGGAAAAACAAGATAAATATTTTCCCTGTGAATAATTGTCCACAAAATCTGCAAGTGAGACAGTAAAACCCAGCTCACTCAAATAACTCTGGCTGGTGAAAGGTCAGTCTTTGGTGAAGATGATGCAGAAGTACAAGTGAGAGCAGGGGAGCATCCTATACAAACATGGCTGTGAGGCAGCACCATGTGAAGGCAGGATGGCTTCAGGAACAGCTATGTCTGATGGGGACTTGCTGCCCAAACCCTATTCAGTTTTGGAAGCAGAAAAGCACAACCAACAGCTTCCAGTGGTTTCTCTGGGAAAGGCAAGCAGCTTCTGGTGTTTATACATGGTTTTCCCATTACAAAGACTATTCATTTTTTATAAATAATTTGGGATATAGTGAGATGACCTACTCTAGGTATCTAACATAGCACCCTACCTCTTTGGTACCTAAGGTCAAAAGAAGGGGCTCATGTTGTTTGCTGTTCACATTGACAGGCTCTCAGCACAATCAATACATCATCTGTTCACACAGTACCTTCTGGCATCACGTCTGAGCTAAGAAACATACCCACAGGTAAGGATTTGTTTGGGTGGTGTTTGAATAGTCCAAGGACTTGAGTGGAGAAAACTTAAAGTTGCCCAGAATTCATTGGGACGTTTAAATAAGGCACAAACTACAACTGGTCTCCTGCTATTCTACTCTTTGAACCCTGTACAAGAAGCTGGAGTAAGCCAACCCTACCTAGCAGGCAGTTTGAATCATAACTGTAGTGGAAATCTTTCCTGAAGATGACACATTTATGAAAAAGTATATTACAGGGAGCACATAAAGGGAGTATCACTACCTAGTCAACTACAAAGAACCTGGGACTCCTTTGATTTCATAAGGTATAGAAATATTTACTTTATCCATTGGATGTTGCCAGAGGTTTTGGATATTTAGCCACATTAAACTCCTTTACTTTTGTAAATAATTGATAGGACAAGAGAAGAAAAAATGCTTATAAATAGCTCTGGTAGACAGCAATGGTCCCTCCTGCACACTTAAACAACATGAAGGTTGTGACACAAACTGACAAAAGAAAGGAAATTTATAGATACTGCTGCCCCATTAAGCCAACCCAAACATGTCCTTTGTGACACACAGCTGAAAGAGGTCACTTGCATATTCTGATTCCCAAAACAGCAGAACAACCCAAACTCCTTGGGCAGAGACACCCAATGCCTGCTGATGAGCAAGCCATGGAGTGCCTGCGTGTACACAGACAGGGCAGGTTCCCCATCCAAGTGTGTGGTCCAGCTGTGCCTTGCAGGGGGAGGAACAGCCTGAGCATCCTCCCCTACTGTTCAGGGCTTGAGAGTGGGATGGGTAAGCGTTGTCTGGGCTCTCATTACACCATGGAAGCTCTGAGACTCTCCTGGGCTTGAGGCCAGGATTTTCACATGGAACAGAGGGAGCAGGGTGTATAACTCTACCCCCTGAAGCTGCTCTGAACATCATCCCAACTGGCTAAAATTGTGTCCCGAGTTACATTCTCTTCGACACTGGTAAATGCTCCTGGAAGTGCTGGATTTGAGTCAGACATCAATTATCAAGGTTTACCCCATTCCCTTCTCACAAGGAGGCTATTAAAAAGAAATTGTAGGGGTGGAGGGTGGTAACACAGCTGCATCTTTCCTCATCCTCCCTTATCTCTGCCCCTCTTTCAGAGTTCCATTTTGGCAGATGTACCTGGTTCACATAATTGCTTGCATTTCCTCCGACATTTTAAAAAAAAAAAGGGGGGGGGGGGGGGGGGGAAAGGGGCTTATTGCAAGGGGGGGGGGGGGGGGGGGGGGGAGAAAGAGGCTTAGCCCTTACGGGAATAGGCACAGAGGTAGAGAAAAGCCTCTCTTCACCAAGTACCAGAGCTCATGCTCATCCACAACCTGTATGGACATATTGTCTCCTCAGGCCAACCCAAACACACAAGAACTCCACACTCCATGCTCATCAACAGCATAACTGGAACAATTGGTCTACGTGGCATTTAACAGGCACTCTCTCAGACATGCAGGTTATTGTTTTGATGATCGTGCCAACCTACAACTCTCCTCAACTCCGGGGATTTTGCTCTATGTATTCAAATGCATCAGCGTTTCTGTTACCTAAACCTCTGCTCACCAGGGCTTATGCATCGGCTGCAAACCTTCATTCTGAAATTAGCTATGCAGTTTATTCCTCTGCATATGCTTTTAATAATTGAAAAGCAGCTACGATCTCCTCAGCTGAGTGGCATTTTGCAGCACATTTGTCCATATTGAGAATTACGTCTGCTTAATATTTGCAAACCAAGATAAACAGAAACAAAAGAAAGGAAAAACAATTTACAGCTTTCCAATGCACACACGTCCAGCAACATTTTTCTCTACCAGCAAATACATCACAAACACAGTAGGTCAGGAGCGGCAGATGTAAGGAGTGCCAGGTCTTTGAAATAGTTTATTTTACAACCAATTAGACCAATCATCCGCAACCTAAAAATTCTCCAAGTTGGCAGTCACACCAGAGAAGCAGGGACCTCTGCTAAAACAGCCTGCTAAGATGTGGATGTAAACATAATCGCTAAGTCTGTATCTTTTACACAGAAAAGGACAACATCTGGTTAACTTGTACACAATACTCTGCTACTTTCTTCTTTTTTTTCTAAACGTACTCACCTATATTTATATATCATGTAGCAAGGTAATCAATCACTGTATTTGTGTATGCAGTGAAAGGTTTGGGGAGGAATCTACCGCCAACACGGTCTGCTTGGCCTCTGCAGTATTTCATGACCATGGGAACAGAGCTTTCCCTCAAAGGTACCTGAACTGCATTTCTAGGAAGTGCTCACTGTCTTGGCTTATCATGGAATCACAGAATGGTTCAGGTTGGAAGGGATCTTAAAGATCATCTAGTTCCAATCTCCCTGCCATGGCCAGGGACACCTCCCACTAGACTGTGTTGCTCAAAGCCCCATCCAACCTGATTTTGAATGTTTCCAGGGATGGGGCCTCAACAACTTCTCTGGGCAACCTGTTCCAGTGCCTCACCACTCTCACAGTAAAGAATTTCTTCCCAATACCTAATCTAAATCTACCCACAAATTGAAAAGCTCTGTCTGTTCAGCTCTGTCTATGCACCTGTCCATGACAGTTTTACAGAGGGTTTGAAGGTAAAGGGAGAAAATTTATTTGATATTCAGTGCATTTGAAAAATCCTTCCCCCGAAATGCAAAGACACTCCCTTGCAAATGGCCACTAAAAAAATCAATTAGTCACAGCAAAACCAGAGCAGATGGGGACTGACCAGAGAGCCCAAAAAGCAGAGACAATTAACTTATGTCTGGTGTGAGTGGGAAAAGGAAGTCAATCACAAGACAAAAAGACGATGGCATGGTCAAAGGGATGAGTGAGGAAATTATCTTTGTGATATCACTTTGAATAAATTCATTTGCCCTTCTGTTCATACTGCCTTAGCATTTGGAGGCTTTTGGAGTGCATTCTCTGCATATTCAAATTACAGTAATTATGAATTACTCCTTTCAGATAGAACTGAGGCTTTACACAAAATTTTTTAACTCACACCTTTGCCACATTCTCATGTGTCCATTTTCCAGGTCTGAATATGAAGGCTGGGTCCAGCCCACAGACAACAGAAGTTGTCCCACTTTGGACAGCTTACAACAAGAAATGCTCATCAACAGGACTTGGGCTGCATAATGAAGTTCAGAATTGTGAAGAAACGTTAAAAAATGAAACTCTTGCCAAAGTGCTTATGGTATGACTTGCACTGGTTTTACCAGAAGTTCTGACTTGTTCCCAAGACCCAAAACATTCCCAGGAATGCACATCTAGTGTATATTAGTCACTATCGGGCTAAACAGCAAAACATGCTGTGTATTTAATGAGTTATCCTCAATTTCAGGCCTATAAAGAGTCTACTTTTCCAATAGACCTTTTTTAATTTAGCCCCATTTGCTGAAGATTGCCCATTTAGCGCAACACATCATTATGTTTTTATTGTTAGCTTTTTATGAACTGTACCAGATTAGCTGCAGAGAATTTACACTAGATGCCCTAATTAGACCTTTATAGGTAGCCATAATTTTCTTTTCATGTACCCATAAAGACTGATAAATTAATCTGCAGGAACATGAACTCCGTCATCTTTTCTCCCTCTTCACCACTCACTCCTTGTTCTGATAAAGCCCTAATGAACCCACTTGCACAATTCCCTTCTGTTTTGTTTTCCTTTAAAGGCTAATTTCAACGAGACAATTCCACCAACTGCAATATTTTTCCATATATGATGCCAGAGAATAAGCAGCAAGCATGATCCTTTCTTATATGATTTAATCATTTCCATTCTGAGCAGAAAATGATCCATCAGCAATGGCAAACAAAGAGGTGTGATCCATGAAGGTTTAACTTTGGATCATTTATTTAACAAAGGGGAAAAGCAGGCAAAATAATAAACAGTAAACCCCTCAGCTGCTAATTGTCAGTTAATTAGCAAAAAATGTCACAGGAGGAATAGAATGTCTCCAAAAAACAGTAGCAACAGAGAGTTTTCTCATTTACAGTTTTAAATATGCCTCTCACACAGAAGACAGCACTCTTAAAGGATACGGTATCTGATTCAGCAAGAAACCTTTTTAAGCAGCAAAATCTTAAAAACTTCCTTAAGTATATGCTTAAAGCTCTGCTAACTCAAATGAATTTGGGGTGGGGATTAGATAGGGATATTTTGCTTTAGATGGGATGCCAATCTACTCTACCTACCTGACTATAGCAGGATCTCCACTCAATATTTTTTATCCTTCTCAAGACAGAAATCAGTGAAGATGGGTAACACCATCTATTCATTAGCACTGACACCCACTTGCAAGCTGAAGACCGTAACTGTTGCTGCACTAAGTCTTTAGCAATGGCTCATCTTCCTAAATATTGGCTCAGCTTCAACTATCGCAGAAGGGATTGGGCTCATACCTGCAAAATGGCTAACTGTGCTCCTGAACACACGTACAGGTTCCTTCTTGGGTATTGAAATGAAAGAAGCTGTACCAGCAACACTAGCCACCAGCTACAAATGTGGAAGCACCCTGCTTGCTAATGAACTATTTGAGGTATATCAGGCAAAAATGTGACTTTGGGTTATTAAATGAATGAAAGCAGTATTGGTGGTCTCCATCGATGGAATGTGGTGCATAAGAGGTCTTGGGCATGTTTCAAAAAGGACACTACACTGAAATGTCTGCTGTATTCCACTATACCAAATGCTAAGGAAGAAAGAAAAATGTTATTTTAAAAAACCCAGAGGTGGGGAGGATTCACCAACAGTGAGTGGTGAAGGAGCTGGGTCCCCACTGGTGCTCTGTGGGATTACAGAGTGCAGATGAAGTCAGGATGAGGCCCTCATGCACCCTGGGACTAGAAAGTCCCACCACAAAGCTCTCCGTAGCACAGGGCATTGTAGTTTTCCTTGGCTTCCTCTTTTACTAGGGTGGGATTTTTTTTTGCTTGATTTTCTAAGGAAAAGAAGCACATGTGGCCCTACTCAATGTGTACTTATATATGAATACTTGCATCTGCCTAGCCTTAACCCCTAATACTTATATTTGCTGGCCAATTTAACCAAACGTTGAGATATAAATGAATCTGAAAACATTTTAGGTAACTATATGGTTATTGATTTATAGGCAGACAGATAGATAGAGAATGTAGAAGTGTATTCATGATCCCACTGAAGCAAAGGTGCAAGATGACTAATTCTTCAGTAAACATCAGTGAATCCACTCAAGGCAGTGTGAACTCACTTGTTCACAGCCCACAGAGCAACTAGATGTGTTTCAAGGGGTTGTTTCCCCCACACCAACTGTGTCAGTATAAATCTGGCATTGCAAGGTGACATCAGGACATCAAGTCCACTCCATGGTCAGGTGCCTAAATGGGATATACACCCAACTGGCCTCTAGACCCATGTGCCTCTTGCACTGATTGAGAGCAGGGCGTGTCTTCCCTGCCTCTGCCCCTCTTCTGCGGGGCAGGAAGGAGGTGCCTCACACCCCACCATGACCCTCATCCATCTCATAGTGTCTTCAGGTGCTCATTTCCAGCAGATCTCAGCAGATCTGCTTTTGCCCTTTGCTAAGCCACTAGCACCTCACCTGTTGCCAACACTGCAAAATTTAAACATCCCAAATCTTGCAACTGTGGATTAAGCAACCTTGTTTCTAATTTGTGCCTTCTGATTTTTAACAACTTATAATTTTTTATCCCAAACAACAAAGAGTAACAAAATAAGCACATAAAGGAGTATGAAAACATAGTTCAAACTCCACCTAGATATAATCATTCCAAGAGTATAATGAATTTTGTACCAAGCACCACTCTTGCCAGCCTCATTTAATTACAGGGCCATATACATAACCCCATCAAATTAAGTAATCAGGGACACAGTTTGGCTCCTGAACTCAGCCAGTGTCTTTTGATTACACTGGGGGAAAGAATATTAGGCCTTTGGAACAGCTATAGCCCATGTGTGATTTTTCACATTATTACTGGCAAGCACCCAGGACATGTTTTTGCAAATGCATGGCTCACAAAATAAATCTGAAAGGCCTGTGGAGCTCCCAGCAAGAAAAACACTCCTTACCCCCATCCTATGGGTAATTCTGAAGGAAGTTTGCCCAAGTGAGGGTATGTTCCCAGTAAATCAGAGACAGAAAGATGTTCTAGTAGCGCTTGCATGCACGGCAGCAATGCCAGACCTACCATGTGTTCGGGACAAACACTGGCAACACAGTGAATGGCATCATCTACCAGGTGCTGACACTGTGTGTGTTACAGGGCTCCCAGAGAGAGCAGGTTCATTAGCCATGAACTCTACTGCTATCACCTGCCTTTGTTTAAACCCAGAAGCTGAAAAATTCCACCCTAACAAAGAACAGTTACCATTACCCTCAGAGGCTGGTATTGCTTTCTGCACCTGAGGCATCACAACGTGCTCAACTCTGTCCACGTCCCACCTGTAGTGTATGTTCACAGAGTCTCTTCTGGGCTGGCCACAGACTTTTAGAGGCAGGGGTCCAATGGAAATTATTTGGCTCACAGCCTCAGTTAGAACTAAGCCACATACATGTGAGTCACTGCATCCTATAGCAGCAATTCACACCATACCTGCTTCCCCAGGCAGCACAACTGCCTAACCATGACAATGAATTACGCTGCCCAAAAGCAGAGCTTATACACTCTTTATGAAATGCTTTAATTTTGAAACGTCAGAGGGGGCTTCTTGGGAAGTATGAAATCTCCAGAAGCTCAGCACCATCCCTAAAGGGACTGAACATTTATGGGATTGGACCTTTTGGTCAAGTTTACGTTGTGGTCAGCTCTACGTTGTGGTCAACTTGGGTATTCTCTCTGTGTACCACAAAGCACTACAATTCATCTTCAGGGATTGCATGGGATCTGCCTCTGTTGCTCAGCAGGAACAAAATAAAACTGTGATCCATACATTTTTAAAGGAAAATCTGGCGTATACTTTTTACAAACTTACAACATTTCTTTGCTTTAAAGAGCTAAACATTTTTGTGTCACAATCGTTCAACAGAGTTGGAAACATCAGTGGTATCCCCAATGTAAAAGCACCACTCCCCAAGCATTCAAAAATCATGAGTCAGATGCCCCCCTCCAAAAGCAAAATCACACAATTGGCTTCAAAACATGCACATAAAAATGTAATCAATTCCAAATATGGTATTGGATTTCTTAGGATATAATCGGGGTCATGTTTCAACCATTTCTCTGACACCAAAAGCACTAGAAATTTTCTTTGTTTTTCAAATCAGAGCTGAGAGATTCTCACATAATCCATTGTTTCTAGGAGCTGGGGTTTTAAGCAAAATAGCAAACACTGGCTCATGATAAAATCACAGAGCTGGCAACACTGCTAGTGTGATACTTTTCTCCTACAATTAAAAGCTTGGGAAGGAAGGGAAAAACACCAAGATGTTCAAAAGATTCTAAACAAACTCTCCTTTTGCATAAACCCTACCTTTTCTCCAACCTCTGCTCTGTGCATTAAATTTGATAGGGATCAAGCTGTTTTTATTAAACCGTCGCTGCTGACCAGCACAGTTGGCTCCAGTAAGAGCTGCACTGGAGACCTCTTTTTGTGAAGCTTTCAATGCCCTTCTAGAGGTGTCACTGGGATGTGAGGGCATTCAAGCCCCAAGTCCAAGAGACGGGGATAAATCCTGAGTATGAGACAAAGGATGTGCCCAAAGGAAAGGGTGGATACATATCTTTGCACCAGGCAAATCAGTCCCTACAGTGGCCTCCTCTCCTTATGGCCAACAGCAGTTCAGATTGGGAGCTCCAAGCCATGCCTCCATGCAGTCCCAACTGTAGAGCAAAGTGCTCTGTGCCATGCCCCACCACTGCCTCCTGTCCCCTCGGCTGGCACAGAGCTTGTCTGGCCATGCATGGTGGCATGCTGAAACACAGGGCAAGCTCAGGCAGGTGAGATCTCTACAGGCTTTGGAGGATATGTTCTGGCTGGGTCCGTGTCTTGTACGTGAGCTTGCTCTCAGTACAGAGAGTAAACCTCACAGGCTGCCTCAGGGCCTGTTCGCCTTCTATTGTAGAAGTACCCCAAAAGTTTTTACCTCTATCTTAAATGGCCTTATTTGTCTTTCTCCTCCTCTGGCAAACACTGAGGGGCAGGGCATATTCCACCTATTTACAGAGCTCTAGGCAGGAGTTATTCACCGTAAACACCCTAAGCATTTTTTATTCAATGGAAAAGTGTAAGCATTTCTAAGGTACAAGTTTTCTGAACTATTCTGGATGTTCACAGATCAAATCCTACCCAAGCAGTTCTTATTCCTCTCCCAATTCCTATCCCAATTAAGGGATCCAAGGAGATCAGCTCCACTGCAGATGTCCAAGATGTCTTCTGGAGGACTCAACAGATGCATGTGCAATAAGATCTCCTTATTTAAGCCAAACCTCCTGTGAGGTTTTATGATAGGACTAGCATCGTTAAGGAACATGGAGAGACTACCTACATCACCATTCAAACCCTACAGTCACTCCCTAACCACATGGAAAATCAAGCCTGTAACCACCAACAAAGCATTTTGGTTTTGCATTCAGCTCAGATATAAACTGTTTCTGTGCTCAAGAAAACAGCACTATGCCTAAAATGTAATTTATAGTGTCGTATATCTGTTCTTAGACTCTTTGGACAACATGAAAGCCATGTCCACAGTTTTTAACATGAGTTGACTAAAGCCAGGGAGAATTTAGCCATAAATGTGTGAATTAAGGACCTATAGTTTTTTTACTAATGAAAAGACAAAGACATTTTTGATCATAACCTCTGCTATTTTGTTCTGGCTGTTTTGTTAAGATTTGTAGGAGTTTTCCACTGAAATAAGCAACCTGTGTCACATCTGGGAGGACTGAATGGCCACAGGAGAACATTTCCCTTTGCACTTTCCAAAAGTGACTCCTGTCCAATATGGTCACAGGTAACAGCACTGAGCTCAGTCAAGAGGTTGTCAATACTCACTAGGAAGAACATTTTTAAAGATGCACTTGGAATTTAGTGGACGTATGTCATTCAAGAATATAACCCTGCCTTTCTCAGCACCTCAGTCCCCTTCAGGTCTAGGAACAAGCATTCTGATGTGAAAAGTAACTGTTCTTATAGGGCCCAAGCTGGAGTCCGTGTCACCAGGAAGATCAAAATATGGATAGTACTGTTTTCCAGGAAAACTGACACAATACTCATGGAGAACACCAAGCCAGGCTTTGACTGAAAGGCGGTTGTTCTGAATCTCCTAACACTGGGCTCCACTGTAAGTACCGACTGCCCTGCTCAGCAGCTTTATAAACACACAGAGAATTTGGTAATGGACTGACTAAACTGCTTGAAAAATTTTTAAGTCAATTTGAAATGAGAAGGAAGTGAAACACCAAAGAAAATCAAACATAGTCTTGCTTTTTGATCATGGAATGATTGTAGTAATTGTAATCTTTTGTATCTAGCTGCTTTTCACTGTAATATAGTGAAAATGATGTCAAGACATAATAATTTGCTAAACATCAAGAGGGAAAAGAAAACCCAAATAATAGGCAGCATTAAAACAGGCAGATTTAAAATAAGTGTTTCCTTTTTTGTTAAAACACACACAATTACCAACGGATAAAATCTTAAAGGAGAAATAATTCAGTATGCCAGAATAGGGCCACTGTGATGTGGTTTGAAAACTGGCTGAAGGTTCGTAACCAAAGGCTAATGCTCATGTAAATGTAATGGCTTCTGTCCTGTGAGGCAATGCATGGATTTTTTAACATTTTTTTTTAGTACTTACTAATGGCCTGAAAGAAGAAATAAACAGTTCAGGAATGAAATTGCCAACTGCTAACAGAATGGGAGAAACTGCAAGAAATGACGAAAACAGAGGAATGTTGCAAATAGAAAGAAACCTGCAGCTAGAAAGTGTAAGAAGCTGAGATTTAATTTGGGCACAAAAATGGCAACTTGTTGCCCGTGGAAAATACTTACTTAGCTTTCATACACTTAGCAAGGTGGAGTCCAAGTGCAGATTCTGAGAAGATGAGAGTGCTGAGCAAGAGCAGATGAGTGCCATAAACTTGTACACCTCGCCCTCAGCTCACAGTCCTTTTTACAGGGGGTAGGTCCATCTGTCCTCCTGAGATATTAGTCCCACAGCACAGTGTCACCAACCAGAGAGCGCTAGTCTACAGGTGCTTTAGCCTGACACACGGACAACTGGCTTGTGCTGGGAGGGACACGTAGAATGGTCTCAAGTGGTTGAATCCCCCGATGCTGGGTGCCTGGGAGGACATCCTCAACTGACAGTGAGCTGAAAGGGCTGCCCTGCTTGCAGTGAGTTTGCTAGGGCTCAGCACATGTGGCTCCAGCCATGAGGGTTTCAGGTGGCCAATAAGGTGATGCTGGTGAGAAAAGACAGAGTGAGAGGGATAAGGCCTGTTCATCCCCTGGCAAGCTCAGAATGAAGAGAGGGGATTGTGCCCAGGAGGCAAGATGGCATGATTTACAAGGAAAACTAAGGAGCTGTATGGAGACTCTGGCAAGAAACAAGTGGGGGAAGAAAACATGGATGCTAACAACCTGCAAATGCTTGAAGGGTGCAAAAACAATCAGAAAGGCAAAGAATTTATGACCCATTTTACATGAAGCACTCAGCCTTCTCTAGCTGATACTCACAAAGAGCTGAGCTTTAAGGTCCCTTCCAACTCAAACGATTCTATGATTCTGTGATTTTCTGAAAATCAGTTACATAAACATAATGAGAAATTGAAACAGGAATTAAATCAACACTGAATCTCAATAAAAGACACCCTGATGCAGTGGGATGGTATCCCGAAGGATGTTTCAACACTTGGGCCTTCTTAAATTGGACAGAAGAAAGCATTAGCACTAGACGTGCAGGGAATCTGTACTTCTGCAGGGAAAGAGGTAAACTGTTTGCACCAGCAGGTGTTTTATTCGTCAGCCTCAAACTTTTAATTACACAGCACAGGTTCACTCTTGGGTACGTTACAGGAAAAGAGCACTTTGAGCCCAAACCCATAGTTTCCCAGCCTCCCCGAGCTCTTACCCATTTGCAAACAATTGCGAAGGTGGAAGAATTCAGTGAACAGATGTAGCCTGCCCCCCTAGTCCCATCTGTTCACATCAGAAAACCACCACGCAATCTGGCAGGGAGAGCTCTCTCTGCTCAAGATAGATGCTGGCCTGGGCTGGGAGGGGAGAGGGAAGGGGGGCCGGGGAGGGGCGGTGGTCGTGGGTCGGATGGGAGAAGCACTGCCCGCGCTGCGTGGGAAGCTTGCACAGCATCTGCCAGTACCACGTCTGGCTCGAGTCAGAGTGAAATCCTTCAGCAAAGTCTGTCAAAACACAAAGAACCTGCATGAAGGTTGTTGCAGCCCCCCCTGCGCACACATCTTCCCACAAACGCCGCTGCGGCGAGGAAATGTCTCTCGCTCACCAGCCAGCCAGAGGAGGCTTGTGAATTTGGGGATGAAGGCATGAGAGGATGTGCCAAAATCACAGCGTTGAAGGGAAGGCTGAAGTAAACAAGTGTTCAAAGGTGCAGGAGTGAAAGGCAGGGGAATAGGGACTGCAAAGTGTTTGAGTATTTGCTTTCCTGCACTGCAAATCACTAACAGCAGCGCTTGGCACCCTTGAGCGGTATAAAATCCCAGCGATTTGGAAGCCTTGGTGATGGTGGCTTAGATCCTGTGTATCCAGCAGTCCCCGCTTCTCCCCTAGAAGCCTGACTCAGGGCATGGCCCACTCACTCTTCCCTTCTTCACCACCAGCTCCTCCTGCAGCCTTTCTGCTGGGCTGGAGCTGCTTGGGAGCACGCGAGGCAGTGGTGAGGTGATGGAGCTGCAGTGTGACAGCCACCGGCGCCGGGCAGAGAGCGGGGATGGCTGCCAGTTCATGCTCCTCCCGAGCCTCCCCCTTCTCCATCTGTGGAAAGAGGCCGGCAGCACTTCGCTACTTCTCAAGGGTTTTTCAGAGATCGAGATCCAAGGAATATTCAGCCAGTGCACCTCTAGGCAAGTATCTAGGCTGTGAGGCAGCCACAGCGCTGCCCTAACCAAGCCATCTGCAGGATCTCCCTGTGACAAAAGTAGCGTAAAACCAGCACGCAGCCACGCGCAGCGTTAATGATGAGAAAGGTACACAGCCTGCTTCTAAGTAAACAGGGAGGTAGAACATCAATGAAAAATAGCAAAGCTGTTCCTCCTCCACTGCTGACGTAATTCAGCACTTCACATGTGAGATCACAAAATATTGATGGGAAAGGCAAAGCCATAATGCTCTTCTCCTACTGATCACTGAGGTACAAACTATTTTTAATCCTTTTATTTTTTTCCTGTTAATTTTCTTGCCTTGGTGTTTGGGGGTGCTTAATATCCTCTGGGAAAGATAAACATCAATGATTATTTTAGGCCTGTATGACCTTGCTGAGGAGTAACATGACTCCATGCAGGGCTGAGAGCAGACTTGGCAGAGCCTAGTTGTAAGGAAGTCTTCTATTGTGCAGACTTGCTTTGCCTGTGAAGCAATATGTTTTTTTGTCTTGCAGAGTGGAGCTCAGAGAAAAGGCTCAGGCTGCACCAAACATTTGCAGAAAATGACTGACTCATTTTCAGAAAATCAAACAGGATCACAGGAGGAAGTAATAACTGGCCTTCAGAGCTGAACGCTTTAAAACCCGGCTCTTGATTCACCCTCACAATGGCAAAGGAAGAAGATAGCAAATGATGGTGGAAAACAAGGCACATTCTGTTGAGTTTCAATCAGTCTTTGATTTATGACAGATTCTTTAAAAAACGCCCACCCTAACATCTCCAGCGATGTTTTGTTTTAAACTAACAAAGCAGCGTTTCAAATTCCTGACCACGTCTTGGTTGGCCAACAGCAGAGCCCCTTTCCCGAACAAAATGATTTGTTGTAGGAGGGAGCGGAGTAAAGCCACAACAGCTGTAAATCTGCATTTGCTTCTCTGCACGGCCCTGCTGCACCTGCAGATGAACTTTCAGTTCTGAAGCTGAAACAAACAGCCCTCGCAATAAATGAATTTATTAGCTGTCACATCCCCAAACTACTGCAGGGCACTTGAGTCACGGATGGAGTTATGAACAAGGGACAGATTATAACCAAAGCAGCATAATGCAATTATTTTTAATGCCATTTCTACCTAGTCTATTGCTTCTTTTAAGTCCTCTGCAATTTTGCCAGGCAAGCCCAGGGTGCTGTAGTGGTCTGATGTCTTCTCCTTCCCCTCTGCCCTCCCCCTCACACGTCGCTGTATGTGCTGTGTACACCTGCACCCCGTGGCATGTGGCTGCAGCCCTGCACAGCATCTCTTGCCTCTACCCACTTGGCCAGCTGCAGCACCTCAACAAAAAGTCACCCATTTGGGGTTAATGAGTGTGGTAAATGAGCCACCCTAACTGTGCTCAGCTTTAGGGACAGCTCAAAACCACTTTTTGGATCAATTAAGATCGAGCTTTTGAGCTGAGGGCCTCTTTTAACACAGCATAAAGAAATGCAGGTCTGGTGTAGCTCTCTTTGAATTCAGCAGGGTGTCTGCAATACCCCAAGTGAAGAATGGGGCAGGATCTAAGGAAATTTGTTTTCCATGTGGGTCAACCTCTAAGGAAAAATGCTACCAAATAGGACAAAAAAAAGAATTTCCCAGGCAGCCAGGAGCTTCCAGGATGCCCATTTCACAAACTTCCCTTTGATTTCTCCTCCCCACAAGATGGGTTTAGGTGATCTCAAGGAGGCAAAAAATCTGCCTTGCTCAGATGCAGGAGATGGCCAGGAGAAGGAATGAGTGCTCCTGCAGCTCTGTTGACATGTAGCATGAGTCATTCTGCCTCCACAGACCTTCTACCTGGCTGGGACAGGGGTAAAGAAACACTGTAGGGATTCACAGCGCTTGTGAAAGTTTGTAGTAGCCAGGCTCTGTTAGGAGGAGGCTGGGGAACATGAGTATCTACTCATCCCTCATCTCCACAGCCTGTCCACACCATTGCCAGCACCCTTGGTTAACCTCTGTAATTAGTCTGTGCCTAACCATGACCTTTCCTTCTCACTTGGCCAGCCTGCAATGCCGGTAGCTGGTAAAAGGTAAGCCTTACATAAGAAGACATCTCTAAGACAAACGGAGAAGACCTCAGTGTGTACAGGAGAAGCTTTGTACACAGCTGCCTAATTAAAAAAGATGTCAGGATGAAGATACAGTTAGGTTTGAAGTGTATTTACAGCTTCACCCCAGCTTCCTCTCTGCCTACTGCCCAGAAGCTCAGACAAGCCCAATGCAAATCCCCTGGGGCAGAGGAAGGAGAGAGCCAAGGTTTTCTGCCCTTTTCTGGCCATCTCTCCCCAGTTGTGCCAGCATCCCTTCCCTGATGCTTGTAGAAGAACATAAGCACCATTGATAGCCCTACTGGGGGGCCGGGAAATGGTATAAGCTAACATAGCTAGACCTGCTGTTGGACATTTCCTTAGCTGAGTCAGGCTCAATAGCTATTAAGACCCATTTTTCCCTTGGGGAAGGAAAATAAAACAGGAGCTCTGGAAGCTGACTTCCCAAATTTCTCTGACACCACAGCAAGCCTGACCCTAGAAAATCGCTGCTGCACTTTATACCAGCCAGCTCCTCCCTGGCTGGTGGAGGAAAAGCTGAGAAATGTTACAGTCCTTAGAGAAGGAAACATCAGTAGCTCCTGGGATGGAGCAGCACGCAAAAGAACAAGGGTTTTCAAGATGTGGTTCAGTTTAAGGATGACTCCCTGAGAGAGAAACAACTTCATGGAACTGCTTTCACTGAGCACTCAGTAGAAGCTTTTCCTTTGGGAGACGGTGGTAGAGCTAGATCCAAGTGCCACTAAGAAGCCCAGCTTTCATGCTCATCAGCTGTCAAAAACAATCCCTTCATTTCATAAGGCCTCGCCACTTTTACATTCATCTGAATCTGTTGTCCCCTTGCTTTTGTTGCTGAAAAGACTTGGAACAAATTATCTCCTGGAGTAAACCGGTGCATCTCAGCTGATCAGTCGTGCTGCACCAGTTTGCACCAGTGGCAAATCTGGCTCCAGCCACACAAGAATCAGGAAGCTGAGGTTACAGAAAGGGTTATTTGCACTACAGGAATGAATGACGGCGCAGTTTCAGTTTCCTGTGTGAATACATTTCTCGTGTCCCTTGCTTTTGGTCTTTCTCACACATGGCATCCCAAGCACAGCGTGCTGCAAGGAAAGATTAAAGATGTCGCAATTCTCATTAATCTGGAGTGTCCCTGAACATGTAGCTAGTACAACTCTTTGGGGAGGAGATGAATTTCTGTTCTGAACCAGCAATGTTACAAAACAAATAACAGCGAAGAGGAAAAATAAGACAGGATAAAAGCAACTTTAGAGCAGATCATTAGCTTTAAAGCTTTTTATGGGGGGGTCTCATTATCAACCCCTCCATAAGTCTTCTGCTGGTGTGAACTCTCATCGCTCCATCAAGCACAATTATTTAGACCAATTGGATCACAAGGTTAGTCCACTTCTTCTTGTAATAGTGGTAAACTTCTTAAGATATCACAGCCACCAAGTAACTGGAAAATCAGCTCCCAAGATAAATCCTGTTAAATGCATTGAGATACAGCAAGGGGGCAATGGGTTCACTGGTGGCTGGATCCCATGGCAGTATCTAATCTTTACACCTTATCTAGATCACAGCGAAATCAGTAGGAGTTTCTCTCACCTCCCATGTTAGCAAGATCTGTCCCCAGCTTCTCAGCTACAGCTCCCAGCTCAACCACAGCACACGGCAAATCCACCAGAGGCCGTGATGCTACCCAGGCAGGCTTTTACCTTTGGGAGAAAACAGGTGATGCTTTGGCTGCAGCTCACAGAAGGAATCTCACACTGTCAGAGGTTTTTGCAGGGAAGAAACTTTGCTCCCCCTCGTTCTTTTAGAAATCAGACCATTGCTCGATGATAATTTATGGTGAACATTTATAACGCCTTTTTGTCTGAGAAGTGCATGTTAAAATAGCATTCCTAGATAAATCTATTATAACACTGATCAGTAGGGTAAAAAATTCTGTTTTAAAAAAGAGAATCAGAAAAATATCCCCACAGCAATTCTTTCCTATAAAAAATGGAATTTTTTTAACATCTAGAAGCCTTGAAAGCAATAAGAGTCCAAAACAAAACCCTGCCACTTCCCACCTGCTCAAATACATATCGGGAAGAAGCATGTGCCTCTATCTGAATTTAATACAACATGAGAACATGGCATGGCAGCCCGGGCTGTAGGCAAAAGCTGCACTTCCAACAAATAAAACTATGCAGCTGTGTTTTAACACTTCAGAATAACCCTGACAACTTGTTCCTAGTTTCTGTATACTCAGAGGGAGCATGGTGAGAAGCCAGTGGCTAACCTGGGATTCAGACAGGATCTAGTTTCCTGGATGAGCCCTGTGGCCCCAGTTATTCCTTCCTTAATGTGGGAGTAATGGGACTGCCTGCTTTAGTAAACTGCTTTGAGATCTGCCCATAGAAAGTGAGTTGTAGAAAGCGTGCAGAGCTGTTAATTCCACCTCCAGGGAATAATGGCACTACTCAGAGGATGGGAAGCTCAGTTTGCAGATAGTTTTTTGCTGGACCCAGGCCTTGTTTCAGTTTTTTCCCTATTTGCTTGATGTATTTGCTTTTTGCACTTCATTCAGGATAGATAATGAAAACAGTATAATCTGCTTCCACTTTTGTTTCTGGAACAGATCAAAGACTTTAATGGGCTCGGACTCAGCAGAACTCTAAATGCTCCTTTCTGTACAGATACAGACAATTAAATGGTCCTGTTGGCTTCCATAAGGATTACTTGAGATCTCATTATGTGCACTGCTCTGAATTCAGTCCTTAAAAGAGAGAGGACACATTCTGCCAAAAATGAAAAAAAAAACCCTAAAAAATATGGAAAATAGCAAAGGTTTCTTTTTGCATCTCCTGTATTTAATGCAATCAGCCTTCGCAAAGTGCACAGCACTCCTCCTGGTTAAAGCAGTCTTGTCCTTTTTTTTCCTCCCTGCCTTGGAATTGCTACAGAGGGATAAAGTTCTGCACAGCTCGCTCACTCACACAGTTGTAATAAGTCAGAGCAGTTTGGCTCCCTGCCCAACAAAACACAAACTCCCCTGAAGTCTCCAGCTTTTCCATGGCAACACCACAGTCATCAACACAGCAAACAATCACTCCAACCCCTTCTACGTCTTCCCTCCTAGCGCAGGGAAGGACAGCATTGCACCCAGCCCATGGACCTGGGCTAATTATCGGGGATGAAAGGAGACAGTGATGGTGATCGCGTTGCCCTCTGCATGGAGCTTGAGGTGAGATCAAAGGGAAGAAAAGGCACCGAAACACTCAATACTTCTCAGTGTACTTGTGCTTAAACGAAAAGATTGTTGCTGCGTGTACAAGACATGGAATGCCAAAAAGTGGACGTGTCTTGAGCCTGAGCAGGGGTGCAAACAGCATTACAAAGGAGGAGTCCAACACTGAGTGAGTCCCTTAGCCCCAGAGAGCCCCAGAGGACTCCAAGGTGTCCAACAGCCTGATCCTTGCCATGGTCATACACTCTTTATCAAGGAATGTAGTGATAGGACAAGGGGTAATGATTTTAAATTGAAAGAGAGAAGATTTAGATTAAATACTGGAAAGATATTCCTTACTGTGAAGGTGCTAAGACACTGGAATAGGTTGCCCGTCCCTGGAGGTGTCCAAGGCCAGGCTGATGGGGCTTTGAGCAACCACTGGTCAGGTGGGAGGTGTCCCTGCCATGAGCCAGGGGTTGGAGCTCAATGGTCCCTTTAAGGTCCCTTTCAACTCTAACCATTTTATATGCACTTCTGCCAGGCTGGTGCCTGGCCTTCAGGCGATAACAGCAGACTGATAGTTCTGCAGATAGGACTGTTCCCCAGCTCTGTGCTGTGAGTAGCGCTGCTTGTCATCTGCACGGGCAGGGAGCAGTTACGGTGCTGGGGCCTGACCTACCACTGCTTTGCATTGGCATCCTTCACACCTGTCCAAATAAGGGCCAACACCAGGACTGAACACCACCATCCTCATCTGGTAGCGTTTTACTCTCACTCTGCATAGGTATATAAGACCTCACAAGCTGCAAGGGAATAGAAAATGGGGCCCTGAAGGCCCCAAAACACCTTATTTAAACTAAGAGCTAGTGGTTTTCAAGCTGTGGTCTGCAGACCCTCAGGAGGGTCTGAGGACTACTTCTGAAGGGTGTGTGAAAGCTAAACAAGAAAAGCAAATCAGATGCCACGAGGCTTAAATCAGTTGTAAATACATTGGAGAACTTTTAGAGGATCTGCAATTTGTAAAAGATTGAAAGGTATGTCCACAGGCTTTATATTCCCCTGTAGACATGTCAAGAGCCTACTCTGTGCAAGGAAAGCTACCCTGTTTTCAGATAATTTGAGGGTGTATGTGACAGCATGGATAAGAGTATGGGCAGTTCTCTGCCATTAAACCTCAACAGTGTAAACTCAAGAGTGGATATAGTTTTCCTGGCATAAGCAATATTATAATTTGTTTGGACTATGATTTTGCTGGTTTAGTTTTAAGGCCCTCGTTAAAGTAAAAAAGTTTGTAGGCTGGAAATGCCATAGCCTGGCTAGGTCCTTGTGGACAAAACAGAATTTTGAAAGTAAATTGGCCTCAAAACAGCCATTTCCAATTCGAATCCTGGTGCAAAAGAATGTTCTTCAGGCTTTACAAAATTATTTAGCTATTTTTATAACATTTGAAGAAATGATTTCTCTGGAAGAAGTTCAAGATGGAAATAATACACCAAGAATTCAGGCATAAATGGAGGCTTAGGTAGCACTTTGCTTACAGCGTGCCTAGCCTTGGAGTAAGCGTGCCTGAAGGTGTGAACCTCTGCTGCCAGACTGGTGACCTGAGGGTGTCAGTCTCCATGGCAAAATCCTGCCACCGATGTCTTTCTTCACCAACACACACGGCTGAGACACTGCAGGCCACGGTCTCTCACGCAGAGGGTCTGCAGTTTCCTTTGGTCCAGTACCTGTGGGAGAATGTGCCTGTCCTTTGGGGTAAATGGTGCAAAAAGGAAACATGGAAAGGATTTTGGTGTGCTAACAGCACTTCATTTACACGAGTTTCAGCCCAACTTAGTGCAGAACTGCCCTAAACCATGCCCTTAGCCAGATTAACCTGTCCAAACCTATGTTAGAGACACTTTGGTGTGGACAGCTTAAGCAAGAGAGTGAGCTTTCTAAAGAACAGATGTATGTACAGCTCGGGTAGGATATGCAGTAGCAAACACAAAGCGGGATCCCCTAATTAACTCTGAGTTTAACTCCCATTGACATCAACAGTACTTTGCATGATGCCAACAATGTGATGAGGTCCCCCTGATGATCTGCTTGATGCCATTCTAAGATTGCTCGCTCCAGCTGCTGGGTTACATCTGCACAGTACAGGTGCCAAAATATAACCCGCTGGTCAGCGTGTGTTATGCATTCCTTTCTGTGGCTCATCCACAAAGGAAATGAGTCTCTCAGCTACTACCCTAAAAAAGCTGGTTCTTCAGCCCACACTATGATAGCTCATAAATCTAATTCTAGAGGTCCCTGACCTCTAGAATTTGGTGGTGGTGAAAACAGTGGTTAGCACATAAGTCTCTGTGTGTTAACATGAACAAGGACACCAAAATAAGAGATTACCCTATGATTATGCGCTGATGACCTGAAAGCCAGTCAATCCAAGCTGAGTTCTGCTATAAATACGATTTGATTTTTCCTTAGTTTAAGAACATAACATTTCACTTAAGGCTTGGGCATGGTCCATTTTTTCTTCAGTGGCACCATGACCACCGTCTTTTGTGTGAGCAGGGTGATTAGCACAACCCCAGTGGTTTGTACCAAGACACAACAACACAACAACTCCCTCCTGGGGTTCCAGGGACCATGTCAGGGCAGTTTCAAATCCTACAAAAACAGAAAGTTAATCTGGAGTTTTGCATTAGTCTGCCTCAGCTGCAGCTGGGTTCCCATCGGTAGGTTGGAGACTCTAAGGGTGGATATGGTGTTCCCCCTGTCACTCCCTCATGAGTTGCTGGTGGTGGCTGCAGACCAGGGATGTGAACCCCAAGGAGATGCCTTAGCCAGAGGAGATCAGATTGAATTCCAGTGAGACCACAAGAGCAGAGATCAAATGGCTTATTAACAGAGATGAAATTTCAGCCTTGCTACTCTTAGTATAGATTACTTTCTTTCTCTCATTGGGGATGATCAGAAGCAAATCATGAGATTGAGTATAAAACCAAACCCCCCCACTCAGGGGTCTAGGTGTTCACTTTGTGCTTTGTACCCAGCCACTTTTGGATTCAAAGACATTCCCTGTCAGAAGATCAGACTTTTTCAATCTGCAACACCAGGTACTCATTCTCCTCACAGACTAATGGGGCAAAAGCTCTCAACCATTTTCCTCCTGTTCCTGTGCAAGCCAAGGAATCACTTAGCCCACACTGGGAAAACAAATGTGAGGTCCTTTATATCCTCATCCTGCCTTACGGTACCGCCCTACCCACTTCACATCAAAGGTGTTCCTGGCCATTAGCCACACAACCCCAGGTACCACTTGCTCCGGTTTGCATCTCTGGACCCCCACCACATAATTGTGCTATCTTCTACTGGCCCACCCCAGTGGGCAGTATCACCAGTGGAAGCTGCAACTGTTTATATAAGAACCAAACACTCCTGATTAATTTTGTGTGCTCTTTTTTCAGGACAGTTTTCATGAATAACCAGACCTTGTTCTGCCTGTTGTTTAGTGGGGAAGGCACTAACTACATCTCCTACTAAGCAGCCCATCCTGGCTACTGCAGAAAGACATGGCACCCCCGAATCCCTAACCAGGCTAAAAGGCAAGAAACTTCGTGTGTTGGTTCATATAGGACCACTATTTATTTTTAACGCTATGTTCCCAGGAGTACAGTCCCCTGTTTGAAAGAGCCTGAGGTGGTTAAGAGGCCCTCAGAAGCACCTCTAGGTGCTGATCTCTCCTCTTTGGTTTGGGAATCACTTGCTAGGAAAAGCATACATCTTTCTCAGCATTTACTCACTTGAGTTTCTGCTGGAGCTTAAGTAGACAGTGCTTTACCTCAGTAACTGCTACATAAGAGCTGGAAAGGATTTCTGTGATGCAAAAGCAGACAAATAAACAAAAGGGGGAGGCACTGGAGAAGAGGTTTGGTTAACTGGAGCATTCTAACCATGGGATACTGAGGAGTGACAAGTAAAACTAACTGGAAATAAAACAGTAGCTGTAGGTCATTCCCCTCAGGTAAACCAAATAAAATCCAAGGGTGCAGAAACTGCAGGACCTGTTCAGAAAAATTATCTCATTAATAATGTTCCTGAGCAAATGATCAGAGGTATTATTGACATCTACAGCTCTGCATTTGAATGTTGTTGGAGAAATCCTCCAAGACACTGGAAACCTTTCAACAACCCATTCCTGGGCCATAGGGTCTCTCAGTCTCCCACATCAAACAGGCTGTGCAAACAGGTCCTTGCTACAACAAAGTCAGTGGGATGGACAACAAGAACAACAAAGTCTGCTGTTTGCAATGCTGAGTGCCCTGCTTGTACAGCTCCTTTAACCTTTGCTCAACAATATTTCTCATGTCTGCCTCTCCACCTCATGCTTTTACCAAACCCCCAATCTCCTTCCTGTCATTCCTTGATAACAAGGTAATAAATGCAGTAAAGATACCGATGTGTTAGATTAGAGAGAGGAGAGACTCGGACCAGCACAATTGTTCAGGCAGCACTTAAATATGTCTTGCTATAGGCAGCTTTGTTTTGCTTCCAAGTCCATTGCTCCTGTAATCTTGCACCCTTACAGACTATTTCAGAAGTTAAACCCTGACAGCCCTGACTTGCTCCTGTGAGAAGCAGTGGCTCTCGACTCCCCTCCAAAGCACTCGCAGTATGTTGATGCCAACAGGAGCTTCAAAGTGAGAATAAGGAGAGGGTTTTGATGCAGATAAAGGTAATGGGGAAAGAGGGATTAATTACTGAGGGAGAAAGCCTGATCTGAGGAGACAAAACATATCAGGATAAGGAAGGGCACAAATTTTAGAAACATGAATGTTTTGTAATAGGGTTCATAAACCAGGAGATCTGGCTACTTGGTACCTGTTTCGTTGCTGCTGTGAAGTGGGTCAAATTGGATCAGTGGAGCTTTTTTCCCTTCGAAAAAAGGAAAAAACTAACTTGGCAGCTTGAAAGGATGATTATCCTGCTCTGCACCAATTTGCTTTCCTAATCCCAGGGTAATTTCCAAGTTTCCTTTGCTTACATGTCATAGGCTTGTACAGAGAGAGAAACTCAGGCACTGACAACAAAATTTCACTCTCCTCCTTTGCCCTTCAGCTCTGCTTCTGCCCTCAGCTCCTACCACTGGCCTCTGACACCATGCTACGATGGATGGTTACCACATGTGCTGGGGAGTGCAGGCATCCCAGAACCCAGCAAGGACCAAGCACTTGTGAGAAACAGTGAGCCCGAGAGGTGGTTTCAGCACTAACGCTGGATTTTCTGGCTGAAACCTCCCTGTGTGTGATATGCCTAGAGTCCATTACAGGTAAACCCCTAAATTATTGTCTTTGGTGTCTTTAACGTATATCCAGCAATATATTTAAAACCAAACCAGAGGAAAAGCAGAAGTAGTGACAGATGAGAAGAATGCAATGATAAGATAATAATTCAGCCTTCTCTGAAGGAGCAACACATCATTACTAAGAAAAGAGACTGACTCTTACTAGCACAATTCAGGACTGACCACGCATACTAGCAAGGAAGGAAATGGGCCATTTACATTTTTTTCTCTAGTATTTCTAACTTTTAAAGAAACAACAAGGTCTGTCTTTATACAAGGCATTTAAAAACAGTGGTTTTGCTGTACACCAACCCAAAATGTCATGTTAGTACTACAAGCATCATTTCAGAAAGTAAATAGGTAACTACTTCTTGGGTAAATACAAAGAACACTTTGACCTCTGGCACTGATGGATGACTCATTGACTGATGCACCGATGTAACACGTTGGGTCTTTTTTTTGTGAGCAATGTCTCCAGTCAATATTCTTGACTCAAGCAAAATCTCCAAAGGATAAATTTTGCAAAACACTCCAGAGATTTTAGGCTGAGATCCAAAAATCCAATTAGGTGTCCAGTTCCCATTGGTTTTAGTTCAATAGAGGGAAGATTAGATGCCTAGATGTTATAAGTCAAAAAGATTTGAGCTCCTAGCTGTTCCCAGATAGATTGATCATTGAGATGCAGGAGAAGAATCCAAGGGTACAAGGGTCCAACTTACCATCAGGCACAGTCATAGAAATACTGTTAATTCTGCAAAACCATTTCCTTTCTAAGACTTAACTGCTTTTCATTTGATTGTAATTTCTCTAAATAATCTGTATATGAGCACGGAACACAACTACATTACAGAACATTACAGTGGCATGTAGGAAGCAAGCACTACCAAAATGCATTTAGAGTTCGGAGACACTCGGATTCTGGAGCATGAGTCAAAACACAAAAGATGACCAGAAGAGCCTCCACATTTTCTGCCTTGCCTGCACCACCTTACTCTATCTAAGTGTCATTAAAAATACAAGATAATAGACATACTTCTAATCTTAAAAGTTTGGTATACTCTTTAGTTACAAATCAGACCAATAAGGAAGCCTCCAATATGGAATCCCATTACAAGGAAGCAGCACTGCAACTGAAAAGTATTTAATCATATGTTTAACTTCACACACATTCTGTAAGTGTTTTTCTGAACTGGAACCTGAGCATTCACAACTGTATGCCCAGTTCCTGAGCACCCATGGCCTGCAGCAAGAGGCCAGTGAACCTGCAAGTGCATTGTCAACTAACAGAAGTTTTTGCTGGAACAATGACACAGGACCTTGAGCTCATCCTTTATAATAACAAGAGGAGAGAATGTACTCATGGTCATTAGATTTCCAGTTGAAGCAAAGACAAAAAGACAGCTAGAGAAGCAGTACCAGGGAAGATGAGGAGAACATGTGGAAACCATGTGTTCGGCATATCTCTGTTAGCCAGGCCCTCTGGCCCTTTCTTCCAAGTTAGAAAAACAACATTACGAAGCAGTGTCAGGAGCATGAAAGGAGAGAAGGGAAGGCAACAGTCCAGGTGAGAGAGGGGTGAATGTGGAGGAGGAGGAATGGCTAATAGCTTTGGGAAGTGGAGGAGGGGGACAGCAGGGAAGGACTTCACCAGACAAAGGGGATGAGTGTGACTTTTGTGACCAAAAGAACCAGCATGAGGCTGTCATGAAGAGTCCTTCCAACCTGTGTCAAAGAGGCTGTGCTTTGATGACAGCCTGGGAGACCCAAGCACAGACAGTACCACCTGGGAGGGGGCTCCAAGACCTGCATCACGGACTGTTTCAGTAAATCCCCCTTTTGACACATCGGTCACCCAAACGCAGTTACCCTTCATGGACTTGTCAGAACAAACACCCCCCCAGTACACTAGTGACGGGGCTACCGACCTCACTGGCCATCCTGGCTCTGTCAGGGCCCCTCAAAAGTATTGTGTGCAGTAAAAATGTGTGCAAAAGGCCTTACATACGGTTGGTATATACAGAAATTTTTAGAAGCGCCTACTGTTTACTCAAGAGACTGAATTAACTTCTGCAGAGCTATTCTGGTCCACCTGTAAATACACGGCTAAAAGGCCTTATGAAAAGTAGTTATTGTGTACTGGCAAGTGGCACTTTTTAAAACCTGAGTATCTCATGTGATTAATGTTGGGGTTTTGTTTTGTTTTTCAAGTACCAAAAATGACCAGCTTATGTTATACAACTACTAGATACTAATTTTTATTCTCTCCCCCCCCCCCCCCCCCTCCAACCTTTCCCCCCCCCCCCCGGCNNAATTTTTTTTCTCCCCCCCCCCCCCCCAAATTCAAACTTTTCCCCCCCCCCCCGGGTCCCATAGGTCTAAAAAAATGTGTGTTAAACTTGCAGTATGGGAACTGCTGCTGGGAATTACCCTGGTGACGATGCCTTTGCTTAGATGAATAGCGAGGTCTGTTTGGGGATTGACCAAGGTGACGAGAGGGGAGAGGACTGTGGTGCTCACACAGGAGCCTCACAGACTTCAGCCCAGACATGTCTACAGCTTCCTCAGCTGCCAAGCGTGACACTAAGGACATCCTAAGAGCTGCAACACCGAGGACAGTCAAGTGTAGCTGGAGGACAGCTGTAGTGTTGCACCTGGGGCTTTGCTCTGAGGTTCACCAGCGTGGGCACAGATAGTCTTCTATCTATTGTGCCTTCAGGTTTGCTTCAGGGTACTCCTCAAAGGACAGTCTAGATGTACCCAAAAGGGTAGCCCAGAATAACATAGCCTGGAATCAGCCATTATCTCTGTTCTGTAAACTCATGACTTTGACGGAAAGCAAGAGGATTTTGTGGTAGAAGGCAAAAAAAAGCAGGGAGGCAGGGGGATGGGGCCAGAATGTGTTTGCAGCTGCTGGCCATCAAATTTCAATTCAATCAACACGACTGTGTTCCAGCTCCTGAGAAAGAGTTTTTGACGACATATTGACACAGCCTGAACTACAGTGGTCCAAGTGGCAGTGCTATAATTATAAGGATTATATTTAATATCGCACTTGGAAATGAAGGTCTGAAACACTGTGACTCTCTCTCTCCCTAAAAGCTGGCCAAAATCTGTCCTAGGAACCATTATGGTAATACACAAAGTTAGTAGGAAAAAAGAAAAGTCGGAACTCAAATCATTATGAAAGGGGATCATGTGGCTGGCAGCTCAGGTCTGCTGGGAGTTGAGCAGTGAGGAGGAAAAATGAGTGTGAAAGGAAGGGCAATTGGATTTGCAGGAAAAATGGAAAGTAGTTTTTAGAAGTCCAGAATTAACTGCTGTAAGAAAATAAGTCAATTGATAATTAATACTCTACTTACTTTTGAACTCAGTTTCTTTTTGTAGCACGTAGTGGGCTTCAGCCAGGCTGAGGCCTGTTTGTTGAACAAAGACCAAACCCTGCAAATACTTCTAGACTTGCTTAATTCTACATATCTTGATTTCAGTGCGATTACCCATGTGTGCACAATTAAGCACATGCATAACTGTTTCCGGGAACTGGGCCATAGAGGTAAGCAGCTCCATGTTGAAGACCAAGTGTATCTAGCTTGGAAGGATGTTGAACCAAAAGCTTTTTTGAGAAGCACAGAAAATGCATTTCTTTGGAAAGTGAATTATGTACTCTAAAGTAGCATGATGACCAGAAATAAAGAGCTTGATCCTGCATTAGGCTGATGTTCCACAAGATGTTCCATAGTACTTCCCACAGATGGTTTCAGGAGGTGCCAATCAGATCAGAATAAAGATTCAGAAGTTCAGATGTTGAGATACCATAGAAGTGAGGAAAAGGGGAACAAGGAAAAAAACAAAGGAGGAAGGAGAGGAAAAAAAGGAAGGGAAGGGAAGGGAAGGGAAGGGAAGGAATCAGAGTGTCTGGATATGGTTTCTAAAGCAACAGAACCCTAAATAAATGGTCTGATTTTCCAAAGTGAAAAACATAAACTGAACAGCCCATGCAGCATTTTCGCCAACTGTCACTGGGGTGGCATTTCTGAAATCTGGTGGAATGACTCATCCCAAAATAACAACTGTTGCCAGCAAGGTCTTTCCTCCAGGTCTAGTTATTTGAATGAGAGAGCTGTGAAAACAAAATAAACAGAAAACCCAGAGACAACTCCGTGTCTTGGGGTTCAATTCTGAAGCTTCCTGTGAAGCTATTCACTCTCTCAGTATTCAACCCACTGAACAGAATCCGTGTGATCCTCTGGGCCAAGGAAGGGAACGGCCCTGCTGGAGTGAACCCCCTGTTCATTCAAAGAGATTCCTCCTTCCACACCCAGCTATCACCTCTCACACCATGCATATGTGCAGGATGCACCTCCTGAGCCATTTTGCCCTCCACATTAGGGATTTCACAGCAAACACTACCAGGAGAAACATGACCCTGCCGACAGGTAGCCAGTTCTCAAGTGGTTTGAGACAGCCAGCCTCAAATTCAGTGGGAGCAGACCTGTCCCAAAGAGCCCACCATTGTGCAGTAATTAAACACAGCCCCGTCAGCACAGATAAGCATCCCTCTTTGGCTTGTGCAAAATACAACAATTTCAAAGACGTTTTCTGAAGCGGAGTTGTTTTGCTGAATAATTTATGTCCCTGAGTCCTCTGAAAATGAGCAGCATACACTTCGGCACTGCAACAGCTATTCAGTGGAGACAGTGCACATTGTGTTCAGTAAGCTCATTGCTTAAACACTGTTGCCATGACTATAAGAAAGTGATTATACTATTGTTTACAAGAGACTCTCGATAAGTCATTACCACGGTAGCCAGAGTTTTGCCTCAAGTCAAAATTTTTGAGAAGAAAAAAAAAATCTCACAGGTATAATTAACTTTGTGATCAAGATAATTCCATTGAAAGACTTTGAAAACTGAATACATCCTAGGGTGAGGAATGAAAATAAGTAAGAATCACAACTGTCTTGGGACTGTTGACTCTCTGGTTTTCTGACTATTTCATTGGTAAATTCCATGGAGAAGAAAAGCCCTGCTAACTAAATAACTGTTGTAACTCGTTTTCAAGGGAGAAATAATTTATAGGGCAAGCACCGATGTAGGAGTTCAACTGTGATGAGTAACTCTGTAAAAACAAACCACTTTGTACACAACATAGGGAAAAAAGACTAAAAAAAATCTGACTTAGAAAACACACTTGGGATCGTGAAATATGACTTTTCAGTGTCCTGGAATGAAATCGATAACTAGAGCACTTAGTTCTGAATCCTCTAGTGCTTATGTCCAGTGCATGACCTCTTTATCTCAATAATGCGCTAATGATCAATAGTTTCCAAAACTTAAGAAGTAACTCTGAAGCTGTCGGAAAGTCATCCTCACATTTCCTATGGACAGTAACAGGCCACAGAACACAAAGCAAAGAGATGATTAATAGAGTGCTGGACTAGGCGTCAGAAAATCTGGGCTCCGTTCCCAGCTCTGCCACTGACCTGCTGTTTGACCTTGGGCGAGACACTTGACCTTTCTGTGCTTCTGTTCCTCCTTCCATTCTTTGTCTATCTTGTCTCCTGAGGCCTTAAGGTATGCAGGGAAGGGCATGGTGCTCACTGGGTGTTTGTGTAACACCTACTCTAGGGAGGTGCCTGCAGAGCTCTCTAATAAAGCCAGGGTATCTCTGGGATTACATGCACAACAGTATGTTTTGTTTCAAAACAGAATAGCCACGATGAACCTTCTTAGGGTTTCATCTGCTGGTCCAGGATGTTACCAGGTCTTAGCTTCAGGCCCAGGCAGCAGGTAAGTGGGTTTGCAAGATCTGCTTCCTCAATGCTGCAGAAACGCTTTCATGAGGATTTCTAATTGGTACTAATTTCTCTGCACCTTGATTCAGCTGGGTTTGCAAGCACATCAGAACGATGACTGAGTGACAGAGATAAAAATAACTACAGGAGTCATTTCTGAACAAAAGGAATTTCTTCAGGGAAATGCCAACACCGTTACGTGAAGCCACAGGTGTAAGGAATTTTAAAATTAAAACCAAAAGAAATTCTAATATTTCGTTAAGTGTGTTGGAATTTTGTGTAGGTTATTCAACTAAGAAATATTTCTGAGTCTTCTCCCCCACCCCAAGCCAGAGACATGAACCTGCCTCTGTGACTACACATGCAGGACAAGGTGGCTCCCACCTGCTGCTGCTGGGCTGCAGCTGAAGCCTCGATGAAGAACAGCTGACTTGCATATATGATTTCTGTTCCAGTCCAACTCAGCTCCCAGTTTGCTGGGGCATCAAGCACAAGAAGTGCTTGGATACACCCAACTTAATTGGGACCCTGACCTGAATACAAACTGATGCAAAATCAAGAGCAAGTAAAGCAATAAAATACGAAACATACATTTCTGAGTATGAATGAAAAGTTGGAAAATGCTCTTTCTCTCCTAAAAAGAAGGGGAACCGCCACATCTTACACTATTACTGTGAATCTTGGCAATGTGGTGCCACAAAAACGCAGCTCTGGGAGTCATGCAATTACCTAAAAGACTCATTTTGGATTTGTATTTCCAGTACTCGTACCTGTGGGTCAAAGGCTGAAAAGGTGATGTGAGTGCACCTCAAAGGCTCAAAACACAGAAATCAAATAAGAAGAATCCATCAAGTCATATACATTGCGTGCAGATTTGCCAAAGCAAACATTCAAATATCCTGTCTTAGGCTCCATCAAAAATTAATTTGGCTTCTAAGCCATAAAACTCACCATCAGATCTCAATGCACTTTAGTGATAAATAGTATTTTTCATAGAGGAAACTGAGGTTTATGGAAGTGAAATAACAGAACCAATCTGTTGAATAGATCCTATAGTCAGAGCACAAACACTGAGTTTTTAGTTTATAGCATGCTCACCTAAAACCTGTTCCTTGTAAGCTGCAGGTATTTTGTGTCAGGTGCTGGTGTTGACACTTCAGTACAATTATGGATTGATTACCTGCATCTAATAATACTTTGGAAGAACTTGACAAAGTATGACAAATTCCCAAGTTGGCTCTCAAGTGGCTATAGGAAGCTTTTCATGGGAAATCAGAAGCATAAATAGTTTATGCTTTCATCTTAAAAAGGAAAAAAAAAAAAAAGAAAAAAAATCTGTTTCTTAATACTGTTAAGTTGAAAGAGTGATCCAAATCTGACTTGGCACCAACTCCACCTTTTCTGCAGCCAAGGCCACTGCCTCTTTCACTGCTCAAAGCTGTTCCAGACTGTAGCAGCATGATATGCTTAAGATCCTTTTCAGGTTTACAGCCACTGATCCAGATTTGTGGAAAACACAGACCTGTCATGAATCCCATCAGCTTCACCCTACTGCTGCTGGGAAGTCATACAGAGGACATCACTGGGAAGTTGTACAGGGGAACATGGACATGCAGACAACCAGTGAGAGGCCGAAGAGCAAAAACCTTGTTCCTCCTCTTCTCTCTGGAGCAGCCAGGTGGCTAAAGCTCTTCCAAGTACCATGTAGCTTATTGTATGCCCTCTGAAATGTCCTAGTGGTTTCTTTAATCACCTTCCTGAACTCCATAGGAGTGATGGTGTCAGATCATTATCATGTAGACTTGGGCCTTCAGTGGAAACCAGCATCTGTGATAGGCAGTGAGATGGTGCCACCTGAAGAGCTCAAACATAGAAGGGAAAATAGTGGCACAAGAGGGGACACATGCAAGGTCACAGAGAGGCTTGCTGGCAGAGCTGGCACGTCTACACCAGTGCTTTGTTAGCTGGAACAGCTTGACAGCTTCCAGCTCTTCCTACACCACACAGAAGGTGCAGTATAAATGGAGAAGTGGAGGTACCATCCTTCCCAAGGTTGTCAAAGAGACCACGATGAGGCCCTCCTTTTCCAGTAATAAGACATAGGTGAAGTTTCAGTTTCATAAGCCAACAGACTTGGTAAGAAAGGCAGACAATTGGACTCTGAAGATGATATCTTGATAGAAAGGACCGTTGACAGCAGTTAGGCAGAGAGGCATGTTAAGGCCTTTCTTAACCTGCTAACCGACTAACCTAGTTGCTGGGGATTTTTTTGGTCACTGCAACCTAACTGAACTCCACACATGCCTTCTGCAGGCAGTATTCTGTGCAAGGGAAGAAGAAATAATAGTGAGATAAGTCAAAGTTTCGGCAAAGCAGCTTTTCTGACTCAGACGTACCTTTCTAAGGTTCAGACTTCCTCACCAAGCGGCTAACATCTCTGCTGGAGTCACATTTCTCAGCACGGAAGGAAAAGGAGCTGTGTTGTGGTGCTACACACAAGGGACTCAATCTGAGTACCGCAGGGGGTGCGAGATCTCTGTCAGAGGACATGCTGCAATAGTCAGGGAAGTGAAGGAGCCCATGGGTTGGCCAAGTCCAGACAGACTCTGCTTGCTGTCTACAGAAACTTTGCTGGTGGAAACAGTCTGTTAAACATTTTCACAAGGGAGCAGACTTTCATTAAATGTATTCAAAGCTTAAAAATCTTCAAAGGAGGGAAGTGATTTGATTGGACAGCTAGAACTGAAAAGGCTCCTACACTAGCATACATTTAACAAATTCACTTGCTAAAGTTCACATTAAATATAGCCTTTATGCAGCTTCCAGGTTGTCTTTTTGGTTTTGGTTCATAGAATGTGCTCACAGCCATGGGGAACAAAGATTTTAAATCACGCCCATGTCCATCCTAACCAAACAGCTCCCAGCAGGCCAGAGGGCCCATGACAGCAGATCAAAGGTTTCAACCCACAAAGGCAATGAGACTTACTCATTTTACCTGATTCAACTACATAAATTGTCGTTATCAGAACCCAGCTCCCCTCCTGCAGAAGCAAAAGGAGCAAACAGCAGTCCTTCACCTCCCAAACAGAACATGGCATTGCTTTGGCACAAAATTTTGTTAGTCAAAAGATCCCACTCCAGCTTCACAGCACGGTTTGTGCTTCAATCCAGCTGTGCTCACTGCACCACAACATCACTTCATCCCACAGCTGGGTCACCTTATATTGTTCGCTTCACAGCACTTCCCAAAGTTACCTATGTCCAGAACTGGAAGGTGCAACTGCAGGATGCCCTGGCAGCCAGCTAGCAAACGAAGCAAAGAGCTGGGGAAATGGGGAAAGTGTAAACTTGTGCCAAAGATACGAGAGCATAATTCTTCCTTTTAAAATATTTGAGGATCTTTAGCACACTGCATCATTAAAAAAAAAAAAAAAGTTATGAAACAAAGTCAGGACTTCCACGATCATTTAAAAGATCTCCTCATAAAATAACTGCCTAAATTGAGGTTTAACGTGCCAAACTTGGCTTTTGGCATCAGTCAGGCAACCCTGTCTTCCACTGAGGTCCTCAGGGAACTGAGACAAATCCATTGACTCTTCCAGATTTTTACTGCCATTGATGAGAATTTATGGGAGCAGAAGAAATTAGTCCATTCTCCTCTTCCCTGGCTACATTATCTTTATGGGGACTGTTTTCTTCTTTTTCATCTTGCAGACTACATCTGGGGAGCAGGCCACTTTCAGTGTCTTCTTGAATACAGAAAATATTGATATATTTAATTAATGTTTTTAATTAATCCTTATAATGATAAATTAAGCACAACTTCGAGATGAGTGAAAGTAGAACAAGTCACCTGTGACTGACGGCAAACATCGCTCAACACACTGAGTCCACCAGTGTGATGGCTGTAATGACAGAACCTGACCAGAATAATACAATAATGCCCGTGAAACAGGCCCAAGTCCTGGGCTTGCAAAGAGCAAAATGAACAGTGCTGAAGCCTATGTCAGAAGAACGAAGGAACAAATTGGCCACTGGAGATTTGGAACTGCAGTGCAAGAACTTTGGTATTACCAGTTCAATGCTTAAGCCATTGAGGAATGTCCTCTACAGTTAACTGTTTATATATAATATAAATAATATAAACAGCTACGTGCTGGAGGGCATATTCAACAGGTTACACAGGGAGGTGGTTGAGGCCCCTTCCCTGGAAACATTCAAGGTGAGGCTTGATGAGGCCCTGGGCAACCTGGTCTAGTTGGGGGTGTCCCTGTGACTGCGGGGGGGTTGGACTAGATGACCTTTGAAGGTCCCTTCCAGCCCAGATGATTCCATGATTCTATGATTCTGTATACATATGTATAGATGTTTGTATAAAAGAAAGACAGAATATTTTATCTGTTCCACTCTGCACCATGAAAAGTAATACCACCATATAAATAAATAAATGTCAGCTCTTGGGAAATGCAGGGAGGCAGAAAGTACAAGAGTTTTCCTAGTCATGTCCCAAAGAATAAATTTCTCCTTGACATGTACCCACATCCAGAGGCCCAGCTAAAAAAACCTGCTTTCCACTCTCCAAATAGAAAATACTGCTGCCAAAGATGGTTTCTCAAAAATCAAAGTAACACTGCCAAATTAAGCCCAAACCAAATCCCACTAAAAACTCTCCCTTCTGCCCATTTTAAAATGCCCACTGGGAAAAGATAATCATCACATAATAGTATCAACAATGTCAGATAATCACTTCAAGCTCCTTGATATGTTCAAGTGAACGCCGTTTCAAATGTTATCAAGTGTCAAATATTTACTCTTGAGTCCAACTGTGTAAACGACCCATCCAATGCCACGGAACATGGCAGGCACACTTGTAACAAGAGCACTGGGACCTGCAAAGCAAAGGAAACAACCCAGCTATTTTCAGGAGAGGAAGCGCGGGGACAATCTTGTTTCACAGAACAAAGAGTGTCGTGATAGCTGCAGCTCCCCAAAGAGAGTTATGACTACCTTTGTGCTTATCTGTGTGGAGTTAACTTGTGGACCTACAGTAAGGCAGGTGGAGCTTTACAGTTCCCCAGTGGAGTCAGAGATGTGGCCAGCCACGCTCAGTTTGAGACTTACACAAACGCTCCTGCCTTGTGCTTCTTTTGTGCCAGAGCTGTACCTGCCACAAAAGAAGCTCAGAGGTGCACCTTCTTCCATGACCCTGCGCACCTCAGATCTGTCATCTGCTCCAAGCAAAAAGTCTGGAATTAGAGGAATAACCATGGGTGCAAATAAGGCTTCCACTGGATTTCCTCTCAGGAAACACCCTATAGAGGATGAATGCTGCTGCCTTAGAGATGGTTCTCTTCCCCATCCATTTGTAATGCACTGGACAACAGGCTTAGTCTGCTTCTAACTTCCTCTTTCAAGTACCCTTGGAATAACTGGTTGAGCACGTTCCTCCTCCAGCTCTGGCCAGAGCGGAGGCAAGACCCGCATTATTTCCTGGCCCATCCCTGGGGTCAGGGAATTTTCAAGAACAGGAGCACAGTGCTGTGCTACCTGGTGTATTACCCTCATCCGCTTGAATTCATCCCACTCGGACACCCTGTGGTTTGCTTTTCCTTTTCAATATTTGCAGCAATGTCCTAAGGAGCTCTTGGTAAATGGAACATGTGCCTCCGTTACACAGAGACGTGACTTTGAGACGATGCCTTTCTCTGTTCCTTAATTAGGCAGTCCTACCAGAGCAGCAAATGAGGAATGTCTGTGTCAAGCACAGAGTGGGAGGATCAGCGATGTGCAGTGATACCATTACAACAATACTGCTTCATGAGCCAGCACTTCTTCAGTGTCAAAACATGGTTCAGGGCCCCAAACGTCATGCTCAGTGAAGTCACGTACCTTGTCGGCAGGATTACCAAATGCTAGCGTGCAGAAACGAGGGGGACTTTGTCAGACCTTCCCCATGTCAAAGACACATATGTGTGGAGTTACCAACATGCAACATGGAGCAAGGGCCCCGCATTCTCCAGCAAACAGCAGGTTAACAATCTTTAGCAGAATTTCAGAAACAAGGACAACCTCTCTGCACTTAAAAGATGAAAAATCTTTCAATATTTTCTTTGGAGTTGTTTCATTTAGCACTTTCAAACAGCTGCCTCCAGCTATTTCATAATAATAGTAACAACTAGTAAAAAAAAAAAAAAGAAAACAACAAAAACTCACACAGGCCTGTTCCGTGATTTCAGAAAGCGGATTTTTCTGGGACAAACATTATTAGGCAAAAGTCCTTTTTTTTTTTTTTCCGTAAGACAAGTGCAAAGCATTTCATTGTACACACTGGAAAAATAAGATAATGGCTTTCTTGATTGTGACAAGGAATGTGGTGAGATTTAATCTGAACACTGAGTCGGGTTGAAGCGCCTGAACTCTCCTCGGACACAATGTTATCGCGTTAACGCTTACATCATCACCCTCAGGAATGATGCTGAGTAACGTCGATCCACACACCGTGGCGAACTCCCAGGTAAGAAGAGAGAAAGAGCCACAAAGGTCCCGTTTTAGCCTACGTCAGGCACTAAGAAAGATAGGTTTGATGTCTGAAGCGGGGGGAGCGATCTATTTTCAGCCGTTCCAATAGCAGCTACCAGCCTATCAGAGAGGCAATCACTCCTCTTAATATTTTGCATGTGTGCCGAGAACGAAGAAGAGTCAGAGGCAGCACAGCGCAAGCATATGCCTTCAAAAGTGTGCTACCACGGACTGCTGGTAATAAAGTAACAGGAGAACAAGGCTTCGCCTCCTTGACATGTTCAGAGCAATTTCCAGTTGAAAAAGGTCAACGTATCGCTTACAAAGCGGCAGCGCCTGGAAAACTGCTGTCACTCTGCTGCCGCGGAACGCGCTGGGCAATCGTAACAAACCCACCCGTTCTGCTGGAGCTGGTGCTGGGGGTACCGGGCGCGAGAGGCCTGTGGTCGGGGGGCATGGGGGGCTGCTGCTGATTCTACGGGGTCCAGCCGGTGGCTGTGGAACGCGGCTGAGCCCCACACGCTCGGGCACTGCCCCTCTGCCTCCCGCATAGAGCACCGGCCCGGTCCCGGGGACATGGCAGCCAACTTCTGCCTCAAGTGAAACAGCTGCCTGAGGCCCCGCCGCCGGGGACGAAACACAGCGGGGCAATTTGGCACACGGGGCAACACTTTGGTGCCACTCTCGCCCCTGCCTGGGGATGGGCTGGCAGCCTCTGCCACCCCCCCTCAGGGACACCTGCTGTCACCGCCGTGGCGGAGAGGCACGCAGCGCATTTTTAGGCCCGCAACCTCAAAAAGCCCCCAAAACCCCAAGCAGCCCCAAAATCCCTTCGAGGAGGACAAGCCCCAAAGGTCCCCTGCTCTGGGCCCGGCAGACGGGCCCTGCGCCTCCTCACACCTTCGACGCCACGGCGGGGCCCAGCACCCCACGGGAACCGTGGCGGGGGTACACAAGACCCTGCAAGCCCGAGACGGGCCGCCACCCACACCCACCCGGACACCCCTCGGGTGGGGGCGGACCCGGGCCTGGCCGCCGGCCCCACCTTCGCGCCTGCCCCCGAGGGGAGCGAGGGTGGGGGCTTCTCCTCCCGGTGGCCCCTCCCCGCCGGCAGGGGGCGCTGTGACTCACCGCCAGGAGGGCCGAGGCGCGCTGCTCCCCCGGCGGCTGCTCCCCGTTGATGCCGCCGTTGCTGAGGAGGTGCTGGTGGTAGTCCGGGGGCGCGGCGGCGGCGGCGGAGGGGGTGGCCGATCCGCCGGCGGTGGTTGTCGCCGCCGCCGCCGCCTTGGGGTGCTTGGCGGCCTTGCGGGCTCCCTGCCCCTGCTGCACCAGGTGGAGGAGCTGCAAGGTGCTCTCCCGCTCGCGGTCGGAGCTCTCGGCGCGGCCCCGCTCGTAGCGGCCCTCGCAGCTGAGGTGGTGCTGGCGGCAGACGGCGATGCGGGCCCGCAGCCGCTCCACGATGGCGCTGTGCACCCGGGGCGCCGCCGGGCCCCCCCCAAGCAGCCCGGCCCCCAGCCCCGCGGCCTGGGGGGGAGCCGTGTCGCCCATCGCTGGCTGCCGGTCCTGGCCCTCCGGATGGGTCGGTCCTCACTGCCGCATGGGGGGGGTGTGAAGCGGGGGGGAGGCGGGGGCAGCGGCGGGACCGGGGGCTGGCGGCGGGGCGGAGGGCGGTCAGCCCCGCGCCCCCAGCCCACCCCCACCCGGTCCCCCCGGGCGGTGGCGGCCCCGCGGGGGGTTTGACAGATCGAGGGGGTGGGACGGGGGCGTCCGGCGGCCGCTACGGATGTGCCAGCATCGGCCGGGCGGGAGCGACCGGGGGTCGGGGCCGGGGCCGGGCAGCCCCCGCCGAGGGGCTCCGCGGGGGCGGAAAGGGCGCCCGGGGAGGGGGACGGACAGGGGGCTCCGCCGCGGGAGGTGGGTGGAAAAAAAATGGAAAAAAAACCCCAAACCACAAAGCGAGCCTCTGCCTCCGAAAGGAATCCCTGGATGAAGGAGATGTCCCTCGGGAATGAGTGAGACTTGGCAGGTTTATTGATTTTATTTTATTTCTGGGGAGCAGGGCGGGGGGGGGGGGGGTTACTCCTTGAAGTGGAAATTTAAGGCATTGCCGTGCTCGGCGGCACGGAGAAACCCCCCGGCGGACCAAAAATCTCCGAAATTTGGCGGAGTGGGGTTTGTTGGGTTTGGGGTTGTTTTGGAATTAAAAAAAAAAAAAAAAGTCTTTAGTAAATGTGCGAATAAAGAGCCGGGGAAGGAGGAGAAGGCTCGGGTTAGTTTAGTCTTTGTGCTTTCTCTCGTTTCTCTCGCCCGCTCTTTGCCGGCCGCTCGTCGGTTTGTTACTGTGTCCGTCCGTCCGCCGCTAAAATTGTAGTTCCTCTAAAAATACGAGAGACGGATCCCCCGGCCCGGAACAATGTCAGTCAGTGGACTTCAGACCACGCTTCGCCTTCAGTTAATCCAGCCACTGGATAAAACCCGTATTGCTTTCAGTGCTTATTTCCCCCCTTAGTAATAAAGCGGCAAGCTACGAAGCCAGGCAAAGAACTCCTCTCGCATACTTTCCCTTATAACTCCCAGATATCGAATAGTTTCAAGTACAGTTTCAAGAAAAAGCACGGGGAAAAAAAAAAAAAAGAAGAAAAAAAAAAAAAGGGAAAAAAAAAAAAAGCCAGCCCCTCTTCAGACAGTAATTACAAACGGAGAGTTGCACTTACAAACTTCCAGCATTTTGCACCCAGAACAGTCCAGCCACTTTTCCTTTGTGTTTTTGTATATTCCATCCCCGACCCGCTGGGGTGGGTGGTTGCCGGTGGGTTATCGGCGCTCCCTCCGCTGCCGCCGCCGCTGCCGCCGCCGGCTGCCCGAGCTGCCCGTTGCCCTTCCGTGCGGTGCGGCGCGGAGCGGGTCCGCGGGTGCGGGGCGCTGCGGGGGCGGGAGGCGGGTGTCAGCGGGGGACGCGGCGCCGGGGAGGCCGGGGCGAGGCGCGGAGCCTCCCAGCGGCCGCGGAGGGGAGTCGGGCCGCCGCCGCTCGGCGGGAGGTATTTGCATGGGAGGAAGCCAAGGAAATCCCCTTTCCCCTCCTCGCCCGGTACCTGGGTGCCGGGCCCGAGCGGCCGCCGAGGAGCGCAGCCTCCCGGTCTCCCTCCTCCCCCCCGGCGGCCAGACCTTCGGGCGAGTGCGAGGGGAGTTCGCAAATAAATCACGGCGCCGCGCTCCTCCGCCTCACGGCTGGATTTCTCTGGAACGGAGGGTAGAAAAACAAGCGGTGTCTTCCAGAGCGCTCTCTGCGCTACACGAGGTCAGGCTGGGGATGTGGGAGCTCCGGGCTCTGACAGGAGCTTCACGGGTGTCCGGGGTGGGAGGGGGGGTGGGGGGGCACAAGTCACGTAGTCCCTGCACTTCGAGAAAGCCACAGCCTCGGTGCTCCTCCTGCCCGACTCCTCTGTCTAGAGCAGGGGTGGCCGCCTGCGACGTGTGCCCCCCCGGTAGTGGCCTGGCTGCGGCTGGCAGCCCTCGGTTCTGCGTGTCGCGGTAGGTGAGCTGAGAAGGACGATGCAGAAATCGCTGGGAGCTGGTCGGCTTTATGAAAGCAACACACTGTTGTGCTACCGTGGGCTGTGTTATCCCAATTCCCAAATCCCTCTTTGGGAATAAAATTGGCCCCCGAGCATGCAGAGACACAGCCCCGATGGAAAACCTTGGTCTTTTGGGACTGTACAGCCCTTAATACAGCGGTGCATCGTCTCATTTCAGTGGGTCGAGTCAGAATAACACACAAATTTCATCACAGCATTAAACTGAGGATGAGGAGGAACTAATGATAAGTCTCACAGGTGGTTTTATCTTCTTCCAAGGTCCTGCACATAAATACTTTGAATGCCAATGGTGAAATTGACACACTCCTGGAAATGCCCCCCCCCCAAATGCATAAAAGGTACACAGTGCTGGACATACACGAAATGTGAAAGCTTTTACTTTCTTAATCCCCATCTCCTTGGTGGGGAGGAGGATGCAACAAACATCCCTGGGGGGGTCCAGGATCTGGCTGCGTGAGCACTGGCCAGAGTCTCCCGCTCATTCAGCCCCGTGTTTGCCCCAGCAAAGACTTTTGATTCTTCGCTGAGGGACAAGGCCTGGGGAAGCCGCGTTGGTGGATGTGCTGCCTTCGGAGGAAGGCTCTATTGCTCACAGGAAAAAGGGATTTTTTTTGTTTAACCTTGAATAACTAAGGAAGAGCGGGTTATTATTTGATACGTAACAGTAGCATGCATCGTGTGAGAACAATGACCTGGCACAGTTGGAAAAAAACCCGAAATTTTAATATTTGCAAAATAATGGACAGTGCTACCTTTGCTTCAGGCCTGGCTTGGGCTCTTACTCGTTCTTTATAGCTCAGATGTCCCTGCTGTGTTGAAGAGGGTCAGTCACAGAATGCACATGTACCAGTAACACACAAAGCTCATGGAGAATAAGCAGGGGTGTGTTAAACCAAGTCTTGGCTGGGGGTTTTCAAAATTGCTGTGGGAATATGAAATCGGTGGTGCTGCTCTGGATGAAACCCGTGTAGCTACAGGAATTCTCCCTCTCTTACCAGATTTTAAAGAACTCAGAGAATGATCTTTCAAAATAAATATTATTTTTTTAAATTTTAACTTAAGACATTTAAGATTAACTTTTTTTTTTTTTTTTTTTTTGCCAAGCAGCATCTCGTGTGTTCTGTGGTTTAGCAGATCCCATGCAGGGCGAGAGGCAGCTGGTTGCAGGGCTGCACTGCTCAATACGCAGCAAATGCTGCCCCTGGTGTTTCAGAGAAGGAAATATCTGAAATCCATCCAGCAGCTTTTTCTGAGTTTTGTCCAGAAGACTCTGGTGAAAGTTACCAACCCCTGGACACTGCTGTCATTTGTGGATTGGTTAGTTGTCAGCTTTCTTAAAAGCAAATGCTTAACATCATCGGAACATGGCTTGCAATTCATGTCACAGGTGTTCTAATAAACACACACATGATAAAATATAAGTATAACAAGTCCTGAATAACTATAATTACTTTTTTTTCCTTCTGTTGACGTTAATTGGTGACTTTTTTACATGATATTGTGATCTCACACAAGCTGTCAGGCCTGGGCATTTTTTCTGTGGGAATTCCCTTCTGCTGTCGGAGCTCTGAGTTCCCTAAATCGGCAGCCCCTTCCCCATCAGCAAAGTGCTGATTTCTGCTGGATCCACAGCCAGCAATGCTCAATGCAGACATCCAATTGTGCTAATAACTTGCAAAAAATGGAACAAAAAAGACTGTGCCAAACCTATGTCACTTAAAAACCTGACTAGATGCCTAAATCTGGGCACATATCATGTTCATCTGTGTTAAGAAATCACGTATCAAATCACTTCAAAGTTACACTAACTCCACCGGAATGGGACATGCTCAGTATCGGTCCCAGGGAGGATTTTGCAAACTAGAGCTTTGAATTTTCAGCCATTTCCATTATTTGCTTTCCAGTGAGGGTTGTTAGCCATTTTGAGTGACTACAGTTCTAAATACCTGTATTTCCTGCGGTATTCCCAATCAGGAAGGCTCAGGCACCGGGTCGCTCACCTGTTTAACTGTTGGAGCAGAGTCTCACTGCACCTGAGTTAATTTTCTTATCTTTAAATTTTGGGGACAAGGTGCATGCAATTCCTGCTCGGTGTAAACTGTAAAATAAGGCATCTTGAACACACACCAGGTTTTTGATTAAGAATATAATCCCTGGAGTAATCTAAAGAAACCATGTCTACATCTTATTTAATCAACAGGAACCGCCCCCCCCCAAACCCAAACAATCCCACACCATCCCTTATTACCTAGAAAAATACCAAAAAAATCACATAAACTATTCAGGGAAGTGGAGCCAACGAGAGGGCTATTATCAGGTTCTTTCAATACCATTTCAAGTATTTCTCATATTATTCCTTGGCGGAAAGATCACACTTCCTTACATTCTTTTGTGTCACTGCTAAATTCAGATTAGAAATTGGTATTTCTTATTTCTCAAAGTGTAATCAGAAAGTCAACTTATATAAAGTCTATTTTGTGTGTGCTGGGTATTGCCTGGGATTGCCTGTAATTGCCTGCTGAACTGCTAGAAATAGCTGCTTTTTGGAAACAGAAGCCTTGACTGTTGGAAATAAAAAAAGACAGTAACAGCTATCTACTATTAGTAAAGTTTACCATCCCATTTGATCCACAAATTACTTTCTTTACAAAAACTGAGGGATAGGGGCAGAAAAACCCCTTCTTTTCATACTTCACTGCAAGAATTGGACATAGACCAAAAAGGGCCACCTTTCCCTCAAAAACATCCCATTAATACAGCTGATCCTATGCACAAACACCTTGTGTGAAGTGTATTGTTATCATGGTCTCCAGTTACAGAATTTAAACTGGAGCAGATTATCGGAACATTACAGGAACTAAAGTAATTTACAAGTAGGGTCATTAATCACCTGCTCCAAGTCTAATCATGTACTGAGCTCCCTTCATTGTTCTATTAAGAGAGGAACTTTGTCTTAATTAGAGATACTACTTCAAAAATTAACACTGGAGACAATTAAAAATATTTGAATCGGAACAAATGTATTCTCTCACCCCTTAACTCCGCTCAAATTCTCTGACGTGGAAAAGGAGGTACGAAAGACTGATCACATTCCTGACTTCTCTCATTGTTAGATATTTGGACAAAATTTTTTCTCCTTTAAATATTCTTACTGAGTATTTCTGTATGTAGAAAGTACAAGTCCTCTTTGAACTTCACATTGTGCAAGTACCAGCACCTCCAGCCTGTCCTGGAGAATTTGATCTGAATTTTTTTTACATATACGGCTCTTCTAAACAATCTTTTAATTTCCTGCAGTGAAGACAAATGTAAACACGATGTAACGAGACTTCACGTTCTCTGTCTTGCAGAAAACTCTTCAGGTAAAAGGACAGCCACAGAAATATTATCACTTCCTCCGATCTCAGTGAGGGGAATATCAAAGCGCAAGAGAGACTAGATGCACACAAACACCGGGTCAGGCCCTGCCAAGGCAGATCAAAGAGCAGTTCCCTCCTGAAACAGAAACCAGTGATGTCAATTCCATTTTCTTAGTCCAATTGGTGACGTCACAGACATGATTTGTAAAGCTACGGAGGCCCTTTCTTCCCAGCAATTCTGACAGAATAGTTTAGTATCCTTGTTAGAAACAGGGAAATTAAAGATCTGGAAAAAAAGTCCCTGCAGGACCAAGAAAGAAGTAGAGGTCTCACACTTTCTAGGCGAGAAACATGATGCAGTAGGTATCAAAAAAAGGAGTAAAATTAATCACTGGAGCAATTTGACAATTTTCATTTTCAGTCAAAACATGTTTTCTTGAATTATTATCAGTAATCAACAAGCCCAAGTTTTCAAAACTCTTTTTTTTTTTTTTAAATTTAGCAAACAGTTTAAATGTGGTAAAATGAGAAATTGACCATTGATTCTCACAGCAAAAATTTTAAATAAAAATCATACATTCTCAAGAGTTTTCAGAATATTTGGAAGGTAGCAGAAATTAAGACCAGCCAGGAAGGCTCTGAGAAGGCATACTCCATTACATAGTACAATTGCAGAACACTTTTCCTTTGTAAGAATAAAGTTACACCCAACATAAATGTTGTTTTATTATTCTAGAGAAACCACCTGAGACGGAGAGATTTGGTTAACAGAAATAAGTCGGGCATTGAGGGGCATTACTTCTCCTAAAAAGGATATACTTGAGATAGATTCCTGGGTACTTTTAAGTTGCTGGGCGTATTCCCACCGATATTCCCAGCAGAACAGATGAAGAAAAGAAAAAAATAGAGTTCCTGCAGCTTTGGTAACTAGGGAGATAGGTATAATATATATAAAATCTCTGAATATTTACATATCTATGTTAAATAAGAAGGTGCTGCCAAAGCATTCACACACCATCCAAGGAGTCGTACACACCACCTGGGTCTTTAACAGCTCAGACCAGGGTCCCTTCATAGTGGGAGACCCGTGTGGGTCAAGGGGTGCCCATTTCCACTCCTCACAAACACACACACACACACACACACACACACTCTGGCAGTGCTTGCTCCTTCTTCAGGCTTAACCCTAGGTTTTCGTCAGCAGAGCTTCAGGCATTGGATTTTACAAAAATAAGTAATTTTATTGGAAGGTACAGCAGCAGCCTTAGCCTGAGCTGGGTGCCTCCAAAAAGGGAGAGGCCTTGAACAAAGAAATCCCTGTGATCTCTCCACCCATCCCTCAGACGCGTGTACACATCTTTTAGTCCAATGGTGATTTTTGGTCTGGGGTCTTCTAACATTTTCTTGGATTGTCTCTCTGTGTCCAGGCAGGCCATTGACTGCCCTTGATAGTTTACAGTCTCTGCTGAGGTTGGAAACTCCTTATCTTCTGGTTTATGGTTCTTGTGCACCTGCACTCACTGGCAGAACGTGGGGAACTAAAAAGTCTCAGACTTAGAGAAAACACTACCAAAACATCAGTGTGTTATCACCATTTGTCTTATACTAAAAGACTAAACACAGCACTGTACCAGCTGCTACAAAAATTACTAAGAAAATTAACTCTATTGCAGCCTAAAGGCTTCAGCAAATCTCATGCCATGTATAGCTAGGCAAGCAACATAAATCACACTACAGTATAACTTAAGTAATTTATTCTAATTTAAACTTACTTATTTAAATTAAACAATATTTCTGGACATCTAACTCACAGTTAAGGTAAGGAAATAATATCTTCAACACAAGTTTACTTGAGCGTAAGTCTCAATCCGTGTACTGGGATTTTTCATCTTGGTTTGTAAATCTTGTAGCTGCATGTGGTACAAGTGAGAGCTGATGAGATCGGCTCACTCGAACAGCATATAAACCATTGCTGAATTTCAACCTGTTAAAATATAAAAGTAGTTCGTTTTTTGCAATGAGTGCTCGAAAAAGGGTACCAGAAAATAAATCAAAGGCAGAGTTTCTATGGAAAAAAGCCAACAGATGTTCACCATCACACTATACACCTGGCAGCAGTCGCCCAGCCCATCAGCATACCTGCTACCTGTAGAGGGGGATAATGAATGCAGGGAGATCTTATGGACAAATCCATAAGAAATCAGGTTTTGTTAGTTCTGCTTCTGAGAAAACAACTTGTTAGAAGACTCTAAAGTGTTAACAATACCTTCCCTTTTACTGAGCTGCTCAGCCACAGAAGACTAATAAAAGACTATATGCATACAGCAGCATGTAGGAACAGCTCCTAACCGATTCAAAACCCTGCGCCTTCCATCTTATCTTGGGCTACATCTAATTTATTTTATGTGCAGCACAAAGTACATGGACAGAATTATAGAATGGTTTGGGTTGGAAGAGACCTTTAAATATCATCATGGGCAGGGACACCTCCCACTAGACCAGGTTGCTCAAAGCCGCATCCAGCCTGGTCTTGAACACTGCCAGAGATGGGGCATCCACCACTTCCGTGGGCAACCTGTTCCAGGGTCTCAGAACCCTCATAGTAAAAAAATTCTTCCTTAGGTCCATCTAAATCTACCTGCTTCAGTTTAAAACTATTGCCCCTTGTCTGTCACTACAGATCTTCATAAGAAGTTTCTCTCCATCTTTCTTATACACCCCCTTTAAGTAGTGGAAGGCTGCAATATAGTCTCCTTAGAGCCTTCTCTTCTCCAGGCTGAACAACCCCAGCTCTCTCAGCCTGTCCTCATAGAAGAGGTGCTCGAGCCCTCTGATCATCTTCATGGCCTTTGGCTGGACCTGATCCAACAGGTCCATGTCCTTCTTATGTTGAGGGCCCCAGAGCCTGATGCAGTACTCCAGGTGGGGTCCCATGAGAACGGAGTAGAGGGGCAGAATCCCCTTCCTCAACCTCCTGGTCATGCTTCTTTTGATGCGTCCCAGGGCACGGTTGGCTTTCTGGGCTGTGAATACACATTGCTGACTCATGTCAATTTTTTCAGAATGGACAATACAGTACTTAAACTTTCCTACCTCCTCAAAGATTTACTCCCCGGGCCCAAAAAATTCTGATTTAGGCTTCATGCAGTTCAGGTAAGCCACGCATTATGATTCTGATTAACTCCTACTTCCTATTAAGTTACACTGGAAGAATTCTTATCTTGCATTGCCACATTAATCCAATCTCTTAATTTTTTAGTTACTGCAACTTGTTGCCATTATGTTTGCACAGTGCAATTTGATGTTTAAAATCTCAGTAGATTGCTCCAGCTGCTTATCAGAGACAGCACTGTGGGCCCAAGTGCTCATTTAGATGGTTAAGACAGACTCAGCCCGTGTGACGCCTATAATGTGACTCATCACCTACTCTCTGAAGAGAGGAATGAGTACTGTGCCACCGCTGTACCCAGGACTGCAGAATACTTCCTCTGTTGCCTTGCAACAGCCTATACTGATTCCTCAGAGGGAAAATAGATCTTTGCATTTGGGTCCTATTTATCATAACTATCATTCTACCTGGCTGGACTTCCGTGCATCTTACCTTCCTTGTTATATACAAGTCATATGTTCTTGTATAACATAGCCTTCTTGTATAACATTACCTTTCCAAACATACCTACTTCAAAAGGTCTCAGCATCTCCTACCTTCCCTACAATGCAGCTTAATATAGGTAGGTGGAATTTTTATTTCACAAGTAAACAGGTATTGAGATGTTATTTTTAAGAATTTTTAAAACTTTCCCTTTTAAGAAGGAAACTTAAAGTGACCTATGCAGTAAGATTGTAAGGATTGATTTGATAAAACTTTGGGTTATTGGCACAGATGAGGAAAAAAAGTTAGAGTATATTCTGAAACAGTAGTTTAAAAGTGTATGGATTTAAGTATAACTCAGCCTAAAAAGAATCTTGAAGACCAAGCAGAGATAAAGTGCATGCAGATAAAGCAGGCCATTTTTACAAGATGTCTTTCAAAGAGTTATAGGACCCTTTAATCCATTTTCTCTTCTTGGAAACTGTCTGCATCATTCATGTAGTCTTCAAGATCATTGTATCTCTGCAAATAAAATAAAACCTGTGTTATTTTATCAATGTTTAATAACTGAATTACACAAAGAATGTTTTTTTTCCCTCTTCAATTCATTAACAAGCATGCCAATAACAAGTCAGAATCAACAACATCTGAAAGTTTGCTAAATGCCACTCTACTACAAGTTGTCTTAAAGTAGTTCATAAAGTATTTCTGAATAAGTCAAAAGTACTTCAGTGTAAACAGAAGAGTAAAATATTCTTGCTGTGCCTCATGTATGTGTCTCCAATCTCAGTTACAGCTTGAGTTTGTCGTGTTGCTGCTTTCAAATGAAACAGGAGCCTGCCCACCACAGCCCAGAGATCACGCAGCTGTCAGAAAGCTTCACGTCAAAAGCTGACACAAACTCTGTGAAGGCAGCACCACAGTTTGAGAGACCAGCTCAGCAGAAGTAGATGAATGGTTAAGCTGAGTTCTGTCACTGAAGCCCAGCAATTCAGAACTGATCAATTAAATCAGACATATTACCTCAGCTTACTTTTATCTATTTGGAAAGGTTACATCAAATAACTCAGTTGTACCTTCTGAATCCACCCATTGTCTTCCAACTGGCTGAAAAGCCGTTCAACTGTGTCTTTGACTGGTTCATCCTCAACACCATCCAACTTGGTAACGGAGCTGCAATCCACATACAACTTGTACTTGAAGTGCTTCAAATTATGATAAACTCTTGTACGATTTGCACACACCACACCAACCTTCAAAACCTAGGCCAAAAGTGAACAAGTAATTCTCTCTGATAGAAAGAATGGCTAAGTCAGTCTAGTAAGATTTTATCAGCCAGTCTAGGAAGATTTTTTTGAATAATGAAATAACCTGAATGATACTACATGCATAGAATCAGCACAAACCCATGTAGTTTTCACAGCCACAGCAGAACAATTTTTTGAGCAAGCAGGCAGCCAGCAAGTCTATGCAATGACAGTTTATCAGTACTATTTTCTTGCAAACTCAACCATGTTTATAATTGGTAGTATCTTTCTTATCTCCTGGCGGAACTTTGTTACAAAAATCACTAACATTTTAGTTAACCATCATATTGTGGCAGCATAGGAAGAGAAATTATTTGATTACTTTTGTTTAATATGTAGTACTTCATAAAAATATGAAATAGCAGTTCTAGCATTTTGCAGACTGAATGATATTCAATATTTCTTCAAGAAATACATATGAATACAAATAAATATATGTCTAGAAACATATATTTAATAAGTATAGATATATTAGATTTAATAAAAGTAGAATCTGAAAACCAAGGTTTTACACAACAGCCATAATGCTGTAGAAAGCAAAGCCTCTACATCTCCCAGTTGTTACCAGTTTCACTTCTATGGTTCTATCTTTTGTGCGTGGAAATTGTCTTATTTAACAGTCTTCTTTACAGCAGTACTTATAGACAGACTAATAGTAAATATGCATGTAAATGCATAATCAGAGCATGGATTAGGGTAGATTAATTAACATCTGTCAGCACTACCATTAAATACAGACAAGTATTTGCACCTATCTTGAATTTAGATTTTTTACAAAGACATTAAGCTACGAAGGTACAAAAAGTACTGAGTACTATATTGGCAATTGGGAGAAAGAGTCAAAGTTCATCTGCATGTAAGGACAACCTGCATTTCACATGACTAAGTTTTGTTCCATTTCTACAGAAGAAGTAGTTCAAGTACATACAATAGCAAATAAGAAGAGGAATCTATTCCCTGGAAATGACCCACAAGTGCACCAATTGCTATTCCAACCCATGGAAACAAAGCCTATCCAGAAAGAAATCTATTTCTGGCTGTTTTTTAGAGGTCAGGTTTTCTACATTCAAAGCAACATAACTAATACATGCTGCTTTGAATACAATGCACTTCAGCTCCTGATACATACAGGAAAATCTGATTTAATTTTACTAAGAAAAACCCTCATCAACTTCTCTTTAAAGGACAACATTGTTTTGGAGTGATGTCTTCTCACACCTTTGTGAGTAACAAGCAGGTAAATGGTTAATGGTCAAAGCTCTCTGCTTCACTAATGCAAGCTGTGACTGTATTGCTATTTCAGATTACACACACATCTATCAAAAAAAGCCATGATATATATTGCAAATTATCCCTTATGAGCTACAACAGTGATACCTTTTATTGCTGTCATTGAGAATAACGTGAATACTGTTTTAAATTATGAGAAGGTAAAGTTTTAAACAATGCTTTCAACCCGCATTTCAGGAAGCTTTTCCAAATGCATGATCAAATATTTGCACCTGGGAGCAGTTCCCCAAAACACCTGACCTACCTGTACTGGCACTAGCAGCATCTAGTGGCAAAGACAGTAACACACAAGCATACATATATTTAGAAAGATTATATATATAAACTATAATTATATGTATTATTTACTTATTTTCTTAAATATCTGACTATACTTATTTTCTTAAATATATTAACCAGCAGCTTGCCTGAAATAAGAAGGTAAAATATCACTGAAGTCAGAGACACACTCATTTAAAAGAGCTTCTGATTTGACCTACAGTAGATAGCTAATAACAAAAATTTTAACTGTTTTGAGATAAACAATTCCTATTACTACATTGCAATTCTCTACAGATCATGTACTTGGACCTATATGCAGATCTACTTCCTACTGTCACCAAAACTGAAAAGCTAAGGCTTGTGTTTGGTGCTATAGGTGCTCCTGAAGTGCAAGACCTACCAACCAATGCATAACCTTGATTTATTCAAATCTCCAGAAGTACCATTTCAAATACTGAAAACAATCCAGAATTGAACTGCAGTGTGTTTCAGAAAGCACTTCATAACTTCACATATCCCAAGCAATGAGGAACACTGAAGAGCATTCCCAAGCATCTGGAACATTGTGTGGTGTGAAACCGATGGCCCAGTTCTTCCCCTGCGACAACAGGTAGCAGGAGATATTTAGGAAGTTAGTATAAATTGCAGGATGAACACCAGAATGATCATAACATTACCACACAGCTTCTAGCAGCCAACAGTTAAGACAGCCTGTATCATTCCAACTATCATGTTCTGTAGCGTGGAAGAAGTTTCCCCAAGAACCTGTCTAACCCCCTTTTGGGAACCACTAACACTTTTCACTTCCAAAGTTATCTTGTGGCAGTGGGTTTCATACTTTATTTATGCATGAGGTGCAAAGTATTGCTACACTGGAGAAATGCCAGAGGCAAATAGCTAAATATCATATAATGTAAATACGTATTGTGTTTTTAAAGCAAGAAATATCATCTAAAAATACAATGCTATTTCAGAATATAGCTTTGGAAAGAATCTCAATACTGTACTCATTCTAATTTTTTCCCCTTGCAGTTCTCACTGTCCTAATGCTTAACTTATCTACTCGAGCTGGCCCTATCAGCCAAAGTTGTGTTAAATCACTTTGTATGGAATGCAGACACATAGCCTGACAAGAGCACAGCATGTAGTGACTGAATCCATGTCCTCTAAGCACGGTTATCAACGGAAGCAGAACACCAAGACTGAGAGTAGAAAACAAGTTGTAATCCAGGTGACAGAGGAGCAAAGAAGTGTAGGGGTCACTTACACCTTTAAACCATTCCATTCTCCCTGACCATGGAGGAATGAGAACTGGCAGCTACACAGAACAATCACTGCAAGCCTAAGCAAAACTGGAACAGCTGTTTCTCTTCTCTTTCTACTGGCAAAGCACAATACTTCAGAGATGAGAGAAAAGGAAAGTTTTATGCAGAAGAGAGTTGGAGGTCTGTTTTTGTTCTCTCCACATCCACTTTTCTTGGGTATTTTCAAATAAAACTTTAGAAAATAGACCAACTACATGTTTCCATTCAATCTGATCTGCCAGTGCTAAACTGCCTTAAGTCAATTAAGTTATTGAAGTGCCAGTTTTACATAGCTCTGTGTGCCTTTTTTTCTCCTTTTTTTTTTCCCTCAGTTGGCAGGACAAGTTGACCAATGCAATGCCAGCAGAACTTCAAAGGCTACTTGAGAACAGTACCTTTAGCAGTTTAAATTACAGGTTACCATAAGAGCATGAATGTTGCATTACAAAGGTACTATCAAAAATTACTGGAAAGTTCTCAATAGCTCTCTCTCCTGAGTATGTTCTACAGCTCCAGAGCTATATTGAACGTGCCCATGCCACGATTCTCACCAGATGCTGGGGTACACAGCATAAAAAATGCTCTCATTTTCTTCTGTTAAACTGAAGAGGACAAAAAATGAACTTACAAGTTAGTTCAATATTCAGTAGGACATTTCAGACTTTTTCCAAAGTGAAAAATAGCCAATGCTTTGCTGTCCAAATGTTGTTCTACATAGTGAAGGAATTGCTACCATTATTTAACCAAAGATGGAAGTTGAATAAAGATTAAATTATTGTGCTAGTTCACTTATTATTTCTGGTTAGGTAAGGCATACACTTCTCATGAAAAATGGAATTTTTTAAAAATTAATTTTTTAAAGATTAATAATCTACATTTAGAGACCTGTATGTAAGGAAGAAAAGTGACGGTACAATGGACTGCAGTATCAGTGCTAGCATGATTGCCAAGGTGAAAAGCCTTGCTGGAAAAGCTTAGCTTCTTGATTATCATGCTGACATAAATTTATCAAAACAGAGTATTAACAACTATTGCTCAGGTCTGTAACCTATTTAAGAAAAACTGTGGCAAAGATTTTCCTAAATTCTACATTACATGCAGGGCACAGCATGATGACACAATGACAATCACTCTGGTGCCCCTCAGATCTTCAAGGTAGAATATTTGCAAAGATCCAAACAATATAGGCTTGAGGTTCAGTAAGGTGTACTTCCAGTTTGATGACGGATTCACTTTATATAAGAAATCCTATTACACCACATTTCAAGATATGCTGTAAATACAACAGTTCTGACACTTTTTTCTTTTCAGCAAATATGGTGAGGAACTGTAGTTGTAGTAAAAAAATTATTTTATGCTCACAAAGAAAAGGAATATACCTTCTCCACCTCCTGAAAGGGAAGAAAGGCAGAACGTGGATATCAGCTTGATACACAGTTGTAGCAATATTTTATTTTCAACAAATTGTGTGCTTTGAGCTTATCATAAGAGATCATGAATTACATTACTTAAGAAGGTCATATGCATACCTAATCATAACAATTACTGGTAGCTGTAAATTTGAAGGGAAAATCACAAAATATTAGGAACAGTCAGGTTCTTAAGATTCAAGATCTTCAAGTCTCATCTGTGAAATACAAATAACATCAACTCCTCGAGTCACCTAGAATGACTGCCTAGAGCAACGTCACGTAACAATGTGAAAGACTTGTTTCATTCCAAAAATACAATTTAATCAAAAAATGTCCTAGTAGAGACAACTGAGTGAGAAAAAAATGGAAGACTACCTAAACGTAAATGTTTTCCAGTTTGGACAAGTAGTTCTGATAACGCATCAGTGAAAAAAAGGCTTTAATAAAATGTATTTAAGTAGTTAGGAACAAGTCTTCTCAAAAGCAGATCAGCAATTTCAAGTATCAGTGCAACTGAGATGTCAAGATACTTTGTCCTGGGTGAATAGCTACATGGGAATAGCAGATGCAAAGAAATCTGAAGAATGAAGCAGTAAATTCTGATTAGGCTGCACTTGGAGTATTATAATGGCAGTGGCACTATTTGAATGTTCTGACCTACAGCAAACAAGAACTGTTGGAGTGCACGTAGATGCTCCAAATGCTAGAGGCAGAGTAGGCAAAGAATTAGCAAACTTAGCGACCCAGTGCAGAACAAACTTTTCTTGCCACAAAACAGAAAACACAACCATTCAACTGAGATCATTGTCCGTTATACAGAAAGTCACTTTTATAATGTTTCTGAAAGATAATTCAAGATTCATGCTGGGAAAATCTTAAGGGCACTATAGGCACACACAAAGGCGGAAGGCTTTCATGTGATCTAATTTCAGTGAAAAGACATTCTGATACTTAGAATATATGTAAATCTGAGGCAAACATCATTCTTGATTTAAAGCCTCAGACTCCTGGCATAAGGAGATAGGGCCCATTCAAGAAAAAAAAAAAAAAAGTCATACTATTTCTCAGGTACTTGGTGAAAACCAGCAATGCCAGGCATATTCAGAACATCACTCAGTCTTGTAATTTTTTACCACTGTTTTTTTTTTCCTTTAAGATATGCAACCACTTTAGGATTTTCAAACTTCTATTAGATGTCCTCTGAGAAAACAAAAAGCTACTTTGGATATAACCAATTGAGCGCTCGTATTAGCGCTTTGGTTAGTATGTAAATCTTCACGTGTGCAGTCAGCCTCTTTGACAAACAGTTTCAGGCTGCCTCCCCATGCACCACGAAAGACAGGCATGCTGAGCAGGATGTACCTACAGCTTCCTTCTTGCCCTGGGTGAGACTCAGACTGTAGAGATTTGAAGCAGAGGAAAAATTAAGGCAAATGTCAATTTTTACTTGAGGGCAAGAGTTATCAATAATCCCTGTTGCATGTCTTAGAGTCATTTATCTTTTTTTATCATGAAGTCCAGCTTATGGTTGGTTATACTTACTAGCACTTACTGCATGCAACTAGATGTGCTGTATCAGGTACTAATATTAAGTGGCAAAAGTGAGGAGAAAAGAACGTGTTGATCATTATGATGCAGGCAAAAGCAAAGGTCATAGAAAAACATCCATATTATTTTCTTGATAAAAGTTATGGTTATTTGAGGATACTCTTAATTACCTCTTTCTCAATATATAAAAATGGAGTGGGGGGTGCAGAAGGAAACGTCTCTATTAATCCTTTTAAGTTTCATTGGAAACTTTGTAATTCCTACCTAAATCCAAAACTATACTCCTCCAAACTGCAACACGGTCCTCCTATTTTAAAAAATAACAGGGTTTACAAATGTAAGTACAGTAGCTTAACTCCTGCCTCTAACATTACAGACATTAGATGTGTTGCCAGGATTTCTATGCTTTGTATGATCTTCTGTAGCACTAGGTGAAGTTTAAAAACAATTATATATATAGGCTGCTTGTTTTAAGTTACCTGCTTGTCATCTGACATGAAGTCATCTGCTTCCAAAGTTCTGCTATTATAAAGCCTTCCAGAGAGCAGCACTTTAAACTTACAAAACCGATTCAATCCACAGGCCTGACAAGACATATTTTCTGGATTTTTCAAAATTATGTGAACATCTGGGTAACAATCCACACGCTCCTGAAAAAGAGATTTCAAATAATGTTAAAGAATCTCCATAAACTGAAAGATGCCTCAAGTAGGCTACTGAGTACTCTGTACTCACACAAAATTAGTGCAATAGATTAATGAAAAAAACCAAACAAAAACCTCAAAACCCCAAAGAAATTAAATTCTGAAGTTTTTCACCATTCTGTTTCAAACATGTATCTTCTCAATCATTTTCCAACACTTCACTCAGTTTTTGCTCATCTTTCTTTCAACTTCAGACCTAAAGAATAGCTCGTAACTCTTGCCACTAATTTTTCCTCTTTTTTCCTTTTTTTTTTTGTTGGAGGGGGTAGGGATGCGACTGTATCAGTTGGTCTGCTTCAACTAAATACACTGGCCCTACTCTATTATTGCAGTGATTATTTGATTATTAGATCACCATACCCATTACAACATTAGTACCATTCTGTGTTAGTAGGAGAAGCATTCAGGTAACTGAGAACAGGTTCTATTCTGTTACCTGAATGTTTTATCTGATTATAAACACTTAAAATACCTCAGATATTTATAATTATCAAAACAAGTTTAAAGGGGAAAGAACAATGAGCCTCTATTAAAAAAGTATATATAATTATAGTAAAGGGACAATAATCGCTGAGAATTACACTATTAAAAAAAATAAAAATCAGTAATAATATGGAGTCCACTACACTATTGAAAGAAGAAGCTACATACCTTGTATCGATCTTTCCAGCGACTTCTAGAGATTAAGTTCTCAAGACGAGGCTGAATGAAGCGATCATCCAAATAATGAAGTGAGAGCAACATATCTTGTGCATACTTCTTTTGTCTTGTTCCATCTATTTAGTGAGAATCATTACTAATCTGCTTGCCACCCTATACTGTGCAAATTTCTTGAAATAAAATTTTCAAGGACATTATGCTTCTGCATAATGATTTAAATAAATTATTACCGAATACATTTGCTACTGTTATCCATACAAATAACCCATGCATCTTTGATAAACTGCTATATTTTAAAAGTCTGTATCACAAGAGGTACATGTATAAACTGTACAATCAATGTTAAAGTGAAAAACTGTCATCCCAAATGGAGACCCATTCATTCAATGCCATTTAAAAGATTGGAAAAAGAAGAAAAAATAAAAGTCTTCCTTTTTGTAAATTGTTCCTAATGTATAAGGGAAGAGGCTGCAATCCATGAAAACAAATTGCTGAGCTGCTTCATGGCAGAAGTTTTGGCAACTCTGAATTTCACTGAATTTTTTTTTGGAGTTGGAAGGGACCATAGAGATCATCTAGTCCAACTCCCCTGCCAATGCAGGACCACCCAGAGCATGTCAGAGCATGCCTCTCAGGACTGCATCCAGTCGGGTCTTGAA
>BJBW01003164.1:0-215809 GCA_004320125.1 Scolopax mira
CTTGACCTGCTGGTCACACTCTTCCCTATGCAGCCCATTTTAACTCTCTTCATTTTAACTGCAATGTGCGTTTCCCCCCTCACATCCTGCCAGCCCCAGGCTGACAGGTTTTCTCAGGTATTTGATAGCATGCCAGACATGTCATCTCCTTTCCTGAAAATACACCCAACATGCCCTGCTGCTGGAGTGGTTTGTACTAGCCATTTGTGACATTGATTTGCACATGATATGAAAAAATGTAATAATTGCCTGCTGGTGGACCAGAGGCTGTTTCAAACTAAGAAAAAAGGAAATAAAACACACAGGAGAGGAGAAACAAAAGGGGGCACTCACAGTTAACTCTACTTATAAAGGCAGTATAGCTTTGAGAAGTTCTGCTTTTCTAGGGGCCAAAAAAATCAATCATAATTGCTCTGCTCAACTCAGAATCTTTATAATAGTCATCAAATAGATCCAGGAGGTTTGGGTTCAAGTAGGCAACCCAAGCCTACAATAGCTGCAGATGGTCCACCTTACCTTTTCCATTGATTCTTATCTTTTTGTGAACATGGTTTACCAGGTGCTTCGTGACAGATGAAAACATGAAAATACTGTACTTTCCCTTAATGTCTGTACTTGTTTTCCTTGCAGCAAATATAAATATGTACAAGTGCATGCTACCTTTGTGGCATTCATCCAGTCCGAGTTTAACTGAGCACTTGATTTTGAGTGACATTATTATTCAACATGTGGTTTAAAAGTATGCAGTTAAGATTTACACTTTTATAGCCCCATTGATGCAACAGCCATGAAGTTGTTAAAAAGATCTAGGATACTGAGAAACTGATGGGTAATATTGGGAATAGAGTGGTCAAGAGCATTCCATGGTGTCACTTGGGAAAGTGACAGACAACATGAATGAGCATCTCTAGCTGGTGCAGTCCATGTCTCCTCTGCCATTGCCTTTATCAAATAAACTGTTACATAAATGCTGACATTTAGTGCTGGGATTATCTTACAAAAATTAAACTTCCAGCTTTCATTTACAAATAGTCAATAAATAATTTAAAAGGATACCGTAGACATGGTTTGACCATTCTCTTGACGTCTGCAGGGAGATTAGTAGGAGGAGTTTAGATGCACAGAAGTACATGTACCCAGGATTTAAATGCACATTGATCATAACTTTGACATTTCATAATGACTTTTTTTTCTGATTGTCACTGGTAAGAAGGCATCTCTAAATGCTTTGTGTTCTCATCTGTAGCACAAGCCATCTATCAAGTTTTTGGCTTCGTGTGGACTGCTAAGGGATCAGACAGGTGAACCTGCCCGCTTTCCCATGGCATTCAAAAGAATCTACCTTCATGGAAGGTCATGAGCATATCAAATTACACTTCTACAAGAAAGAGTCCTTCAGAGCATTTCCATTCCATTCTATGATCCAGATGACTTCCTACTAGGAGATTAAATAAATATCTTAAAATATCTTCAAATCACTTATATTTATGTTCCTTTACAAATGATGTTTTAATACAAATGTGATTTCAAGGTACTTAGCCTTGGTTTCCAAGGAGCTTTAGAGAAGTAAACACAGAATATTAATGAAATCTGAGCCTTCCAAAGCCCTAGGTGTCCTAAGAAGCTAATCCTGAGCTGGTAAAATCCTCTAAAACTTCTTGCTTTGATACAACTTAATAAAAGCAAGACTTGCTGTTCTGATTCAGGTGCAATGGAATTGTATTCTCTAGTTTCATCAGAGGGGAGCAAGACAATTTTGATCCTAAAGAAAGAACACCTGAATCTGATCTTAAATTACCAAGGAGTCATTTGTTTTGGCGATAACATATAGTGATTCAGAATTAGCTTATGCAGACATTTGCAACGAGTTCTAGTTTTGCATCTTGTCATTTTCAGCATTTCCCGATTTCATCTGAGATGGGAAGTAAAAGTCATAGCATAAGCAGAAGCTGGAAAAACCCAGAATTCGCTATAGAGGCTCATCTAACATGAGTTAAGCTTCAAGAATCCCAAAACAATGAAGAGGTATTACCACTCGCAAATTATCTGATACACACAGCTTAACCCATGCCCTCATACGTCCACTGGGGGAGCTCCTCAGAGCCAAACTAGAGCTGTGTAATTTGAGGATTTCTGTAATGGGAGCAGGATAGGGTTTACCCAGAGAATGAGTTCAGCTGTAAGAGCTACACCAACTTTTAGAAATTTTATGATCTCTAATGAAAGAATTTGAAGGATGCAAAGAAAAGCATCCACATTGTTGCAAATCCAAGGCAGACTGAAATTAGTTCTGAGCATTTACTATAGATGGTCCCATCAGCAGCCTGACGTTATTCTGGCAAGTCAAAAATGGGGCACGAAAGCTTGGCAATTCCTGATCCCAGCTCGAAATGGAAGTGCACGCTCTGACAAACCTGCGCTGGCTCTGCAGAAAGAGCTGACCTATTGCCAGTTCCTACAGGGAATGGAGCATATCCAGAAATCAAGGATTTGTGTTTTCCCTCAAAAGGACAAACATGAACAGGGGAACAATTCTGCAAGTCTATTGGCACATCAGAGACCCAATTGCTTTCTTGGAAATAAACCAAAGGCAATACAGTAGCTGTATAAATCCTGTTGATTCAATATCTGTATTTTCCCCCAAATTATAGTCAGATGATTTCAAGTGCCATGATCAAATGGGAGATTATTTGGTAGCCTACACACCCACTGCCAGAATTTGTCTCCTGCTAGAAACTCTGTTATCTCACACATATGTAAGTAAGCAAACACCGATCTAAATTTTATAACATGTTGAGGAGAGCTTGTTTTTCAACAGTCTTTTTCTCTCACTTGTATATTTCCAAGGATAGCACTCCTTTTAATCTCGGACATGAATCATTCCATTTCCTTTTCTTTTCATTGTTGAAAGCCTGTAATCCCTAAAATTATGAGCATCACAGATTCATTCACAGAAGACTGATGTCTTTTATCTTCAGCTTTATTGCATGGAATATATTGAGCAAAGCTCTCTGAAGCCAGAGGGTGGGGTTTGCAAGCACCTACTGCCTTGCACTTTTGGCAGCTGTGGAATTACAAGTGTAGCAGACTCAAAATACTTTCAGAAGAAAGGTTTTTCTGTTTTGTCATAAGAATTTCTTTGTTTTTAAAGACATTTAAAAGATTTCAATGGCTTTTTTTTTGCCTGGGGAAATTCCAAATTTTCATCAGCTCTAAGTAAAACTAGATGCATGGCATTGCTAATGCTTTTAAACATCTTTGGCTGGCTGATAACTGGATTCCCCTCTGTTCATTACCTACTTGTTATATATGTTTGAACAGCACCTTGCACAATGAGGCCTTAATCCTTGGCTCATGCCTCCAGGTACCAATGCAATAATAAGAACAACTGAAAGTGAATTTACTAAGCTTACTCCAGAAAATAAGTGCTGCTCAGTAAATACAAAGCCATAAAGCACATTTATGTTCTAAGACTATTTTCCTTGAAATCACATTTAACATTCTTCACAGCTGATCTTTATTAAAGATCAGAAGGTAAACCAAGCCCCAAGTTCACAAATTCCCAAACCCAATGTCTATCAAATTACTACTAGAAATCTTTTCAGCAACAGACAATGTAACCACTGGTCTGTGCATCTGGTGTGAGGATTATCCATCTGGTTAGAACAGAGTACGGGTAACCTTTTCATTTCCATATCATCATCCAGAGAAAGAAACCTACTGAAAGCTGTATTTGACAACGTACGTCCACTCATGTTACTGACTTTCTGAATTTTAACCCTTTTTGGGGAAACTAGGTTTTTATTACCTGTTTTTACCTTTTTATTATCAACTGCTGAGTAATGTGGTATTGCAAAATAAATAAATTCCATTATGAACATCAATAAAATAAAAATAGTATGTATTATGCAAGAAATGCTTTATATTACTAGACCATTTCAAAGCAGATCCCAAAGCACTTCACAAAAGAAATATCAAGATCTGGGTCACATGCAAACATGGTTTAGTTATCTGGATATTCTTGCTGTCTAGTCAAATTGGAACAACTACGTGCATATGGAAATTCTGCAGATGTTTAAATTCATTTGATATCATTTCAGCTTATTCATACAAATGCCATGTGAATTGCTACCAAATGAAGTTCATGACTATAGCAAATACTGTCAGACAAATACTCACCCTAGAAACCTTTTTCCCAGTTGAAAAGCTTCATTACTTCTGCATCTTTTCAACATCACTCTACCAGAGACTGCAGCCTATCAGTCTGCCAGCAGGGCAGTTTATTTAACTCTGCCTACATGGCTACAGGTAAAATCAGCTGGTGTGGCTTAAACTGATTTCAATTGAGGACCAGAGCTCACACAGCTGAATTTTTCTGAAGTAGGTTAGGGAGTACTTGCATAGACCACTTTGCCCACAGATCTGAAGGACTTTGTGCCTGACACAGGGCTGTTATTGGGTATCTGCTGTGGTAACTCGCTTACTGAAGAGGTTTGTCTCTGAAGAGGTTTGATTGTAGCCTTGGTTGGTGAAACAACATAAGCCAAGCTGAAACCAACCACAATGCTATGCACAAGGTGAGTTTGTTTAACTGAACTGGTGCAATAGTTTATGTTCAGTTAAAGCAGTGCAGCTGCCATGTGACAGCAAATCCCCCATCTCACAACATCCCTGGGAACTGGACTCAGCAGAGACAGAGAGACAGTACATGCATTTATGTGACTCATTTTTAATGAATCTTCAGTTTTGTGCTAGCCCCTCTATAAAGAAGTGAGCTGTATCCAGAATTATTACCCTTTTTTTAGCAAATGTGAAAACAGGGAGATAGTGACTTGTCTATGATTACTTAATCTGTCAGTGGCAAAAAGGGAGACAAGACTCTCTTAATCTCTCTGATCTGACCAGACATTCCTCCTTACCATGTTTCTGCTGACTTAACTAAAACAAACATCTCTGACCAACATATCACCTTTGACAATGGCAATTTGATCCAAAAGAAACATGAATGCTGTTATATATTGATCCCAAAACTGAGCAGGAAATGTTCCAGGTCTTATCAGAAAGCATGGGATAATAAAAGAAGGTTATGGCAAAGTCCTTAAGGGATCATGCTGAATTATTTCTCTGAACCAATTAAGCATACAAATTAATTTCCTGAGGAGGTGTTTTATTAGAAAACAGCTTTCATAAAGACCCTGGAGTTTGCCTTGCTTGTGATTTTTTTTTTTTTTTCCCAAATATGCTGTGGATGATGCCATCACACTAGGGAGAACATTTGCTTAATCGGACTGTATTTTTCTGGAGTAGCTCTTCAGTAATGTTGCTAGAAATAGATGGAATCTAATCTAAAGTTATCTCAAAAGGAGGATGACCAGCCAAAATTTAAGTGACTCCTAATACCAGAATGATCTGGTATTTTTATTTCAGTTCTGTATTAATACTTGACTCTATTAGAACATGTTTTATAAGGACATCTTAGGTGTTTTGCAAAGTGCATTAATGATGTTTTCATCTTACAGATGAACAAATACAGTCATGGAGAAGAAAAAGAAGCTCCTTGGTAAAAATATCTTAGCTGTTTAGGAGCATGCAGCATGTCCATTGCTCTCTAACAAGCACCTAACAGATTGTCTGGCTTGTAAGCCTGACATCAGGGCTGAGTGAGTATGGAGCCATGAAAATGCTAGAGTTATGTAAATAGTTATTGCAGAGACTGGCCCTGGAGAGTCAGCTTGAGGCCCTGACTATTTCCTATTTACTGCAAAGATGTGCAGAGTACCAGGAGTGATGCTAGTGGTGCTGCATCTTGCATCCTCCTTGACACTCGTGCAAGGTTTGGGGAACACCTTTAGTGCCCAATTAGTGCCCAATTAGTGCCCAATCCTCAAGAAAACCTGCAGTAACTGTAGGATGGTGGTGAATCCATCCTGGAGGATCAGAGTGCAGGAACTTAAAGGTATTCATGTGCTTGTGATAAATGCTTTGTGCAGTAAAATTAGGGGAGCCATGCCCAAGGCTCACAGTTCCTACTATTATTATTTCTGCTTGACTTAACTCACCTTTTAACAGTAGCAGAGAAAAAGGTAAAAAAAATGTTACATAGATACATATATAAACGTAAAGTGTCAGTGCACCCTGAATTTATGAACATTTTCCTTCCTTCAGATTTCCAAGATGCTGGCTCCTCTCTGGAAACGCTCATCTGAACCCACTGCTCCACTCATAGAGAAGAATCCTTCTCTCTTCCTCACAGAGAAGAATCAATACAGTTGGAAGAAATAAAAAGGATAAAAATAAAAAACGTGACATGAATGTGTAATATGGTACGGAGGAATTGGAGTCACTGTTAGCCTATCAGTTAGCATCTAAACCTAGAAGTTGTCCAGAAAAACTGAAAGAAAGGCCTCATCTGAGGAACCAAACCAATTCTTCTGGCTTCTAGCCAAGGCTCTCTTTCAACTGGACTCCTTGCCTCCCTATGCTCCTGGAGGCAAGCCATAGTTTTATAGACTTAATCCACAGCTAGATGCCTCATTTCCTCTGTTGCTAAACATAGAAGCCTTCCACAGGTTTTCAGGAGACAATAATAGGATTTTCAGGTAGTGTGTCTCTTCCTAAGAGAAAGTTATCTGCCTCAGATCCATGAGCTCCTATATTCCAAGCCTATTTTTGATTCTAGTCTTGGGAGAAATTTACTTTTTACGTGACTGAGTTTCAACGTAGGATGCCTATCAGTAGGGTAAATAATCTGCAGACTGCAGAAGGGACAGGAAGACAAGCTGAGTTTCCTGTCAATGACATAAGAAATATCAAGAGCTAGCAACATACTAAAGCAAAGCTTTGCTTTATTCTTAGACCAAAAACATTTATCTTAGCAGACTGTAGTCTATCTCCTGTAAGTGCTGTAAGAGGCAATAATGTTAATAAGCCTAACTCATATTTGTTTTTATTTCTTTTCCTCTATCCTGCATCTCAAGCAGGATAAAATTAACCTCTGCCTATATTCATTGATAGGCCCTTTCCAAGAGGATGTGAACTATCATAAGATTCCCTGAAAAGCTATTAGCTCCTAAACTCTCTATTAAGAGCCACAGGCTGAGTCCATAAAAGAACAGGAAAGATACCTCCTTGCTTCATGGAGGCTGCATCTCTAAGACCATATATAGGAGTAGCATAAGATGATTACAGTTTTAGTTTATGAGATGGTATTTAGCCAAAACGACCTTTTTGAGTCATTTCTATGAATGATTGTCTCCAGCAGTGCCTTTCTGGGAAGCTCTTTCCCCAGTGGGGATACACTCATCAACAGACTGATCTGTTACAGATGAACAAGCACTCAGTCAAACAGCTTGAGTTGAACTGTGAACTCTAATTGGAAAGTTACCAATAAAATAACAGAGAAAAAAGTTCTCCTCTTAATTTTAGCCTGACTGATGTTTTTCTGTAAATTAGACTAAATGAGGAATTGGTAACAAGATTCTGCAGCCTTAATGAAATGACAATGAGTGATCTATACCTGTGTCTTCAAGCATAACAGCCAAGGTCATCTCTGAAGCAGAGTGAGAAGGTGACTTGGAGTATTTTCAGGCCACAAGTTTATTTTTATGAAATGGTTAGCATGGGTCGGCATCATGCATGCAGACTATAATAATGACAGGAGTAATAGGAAAACTTGCTTCTATTTTGAAGGAGAACTTCTGGATAAACATGTCCTTCTTTACAGTATTGTTTCCTGCATGCTAATCTTTGTATGCAGTAGAGACAGATGCATGTTGCTCATCAGCTCAATAAAGCTTCTCCATTCTTCTAACTTTCCCTATGCAATTATACACACAGAGGCATTATTTCTGCAACTTATTTCTAGCTTCAACAGCACAAAAGAAAAGACAAGCTTTAATAAAAAGAGATGAGAGAATGAATCCAGCATTTAATGTCTGGTTAAAGTGGCTTTGTTGTTTTAACAGTGAGATACAACCAGGAGTGTTGATGCAAGTGGGCTTGAGTGCAGAATCTTTCATGGTCAGCAAGACAGCAGCCTTAGGACACCTGCTGCGGACAACCATGGGATGAAATTTAAGAGATGTAGAGGTGTTGGATTTTATTCTAAAGATCAGTGACTTCTCCCTCCAATATTTATTACTGGATTCAATCAGTTACTGTAAAATTGCTATGAGGATTCAGTCTTACCTATTTGGAATCTGATACAGATTTATTAATAGTTTTATGAAATAAATGTTTTACAAAAAAAACAAAAATGTAAAATTAATTTTCATAATACTGGCCATGGTAAATGTAACCCTTGTGAACAGAGTCCATTTGTTCTATTGTATTAAGGGTTCTCATTCACTGAACAGGTTAGAATTTTTATGTGAATAAGATGACATGAACTGTGGTGTTCCCTTATAAATACATGGCTCCAGGATGTTATTGGTAATTTTTTTAAAAAACACAAACATGTTTGCTGTCAGACACATTGTGATAGATGTGACAATGTTAACCTTTGCACTTCAGACACGGGGAATCTTCTGTACCTACATTTTACCAGTGTTTTTTAAATAGCCCTCTGTGCTGCTGGAATTGAAAGAGTATGAAGCCTCATTAATGTTCTTCAGTTTGCTGAATTGTCCTTATTACTAGAAAAATTTAATGAGATCATAAGAGCAGAAAAGAAAACAGTAATAAAAAACATCCCCATTTTGCAGCAGGATCTAGGAACAAAATTCCATGGCTGAAGCTTTGTTTATAGTGCTGCTTTTAATTTTGATCCCTGAAAATGCTGAAGCCTGCAAATGAAAAGCAAGAGGGATTGACTCCTGTGTAGGGAGCTGCCAGCATAAGTATATGTGTACAAGCTGGGAGCTGGGGGCGTCCAGTTCTGGCAGCTTGCTGACTTGGGAGGGAAGAGTGGAGTTGGAATAGTTGCAGTGCATATGCACGCTATATTTAAACTTCCACAAAAACATGGCCCTTGTTTACTGTTGTAGTTATAATGGTTTGCCATTTAGGTAGACCTATATAAAATTTATACCCACTTAATATCTTTTTTATTATGCAGTTATTCACAAGGAAAAATAAAAAGGGGGGGAGCCTGAAGGCCTCTATTTCATTTGCTTAATAGCATGCTTGTAGTGAGGGAGTGAGAGAGAGTTTGCTAATAATTTATTTTATTAAGATGGGTTTTGTTTGAGGATTTATGATGGTGTGGATTTCTGAAGAACAGGACTTTTCATGAATGAATTCAATTGACAAGGAAATAAGCTCATCTCAAATGCTGGGTGAGGGACTTTACTTCCTTGGAAAGAGGTCATTCTGCTCATTTAGGCCAACCTTGGGACGAGCATTTTCCTTTCTCTGGGGTCTTCTCCTGCTATTTGACACCAGCTTCATATCCTGGATAATGTTTTTGATTTTTCATGTATTTTCCCTTCATTTATTGCCACCTACATCATAAGAATTTGTCATAGTCTGAAAGACATGGTGTAGATTGTCTTAAGAAAAGTAAAATCATGAGACCATAAAATTTGCCTTTGTCTGCTTCACTCCAGCAAGACAATGCTGAGATTAAAAGGCAGGAGGAATTATTTTGACCCCATCCTGGCCCTAGAGAGAATTGCAGAAAACCGTATGATGGGAACTTCCAACACAATGCAAATAAGCTCTGAGTATGAGAAAGCATCACCTTGACTTTTTCGGGTAGCAAGAAAAACTGGAGTTTTACACTTATACCCGTGGTAAGCATGGCGTTATTTTTTTATGGTCTCCTTTATTTCAGCAAGGAGCTCTGCACAAGTGTAAATAAAAATAAAACATATATAAATCATGGAAATAGTGTCTTTTAGCAGATGTGCATGGTAGGAAGCAAGGAAGCATTTTGAGATAGGAAGGGGAAAGCACAGCATTTAATGCATTTAACTTTGTAATAGCATTTCTGGATTCTTAGAGCACAGCTTTGCTTATCTCATTTTGTTTTGGTTCTGTGCCCAAATTTTTAATGCTGACATGGCCCCCACCACAGAATGAAAGAGTGAATTACACTCACAACAGCCCTCTGTCAAAGCGACATGTTACCAAATTTAGAGGTCAAATTTATGTACCCCAAAATCTTAATTTAATACAATGTAAAAAAAAAAAAATTCTGTGTCACATTTAGCACTAGCATTGCAGAAAAAACACTGTTACGTTGTTCTTTCAGATCTGCAGATAGTAATAGATGTATAGTTTGTAACCATAGACTTTGAATTACCATTTTAAAATATAATCACGTCCTCGGTCTTGCACATTGTTCTTTTTACTGGATTAATGTTCCTCCTTTCAAGAACTTCTAGGATTTGTTTTTTTATTTTTGTTTTTAATAATGCTGCTAGTGTGGGAATGGTCTGTTTACTCCTTTACTTTACTACTCTTTACTCCACAGAACTTCCATCTGGCCTGAAAATGTTACTGATATCTACAGCTCAGAGGGGCAAGGAGGTTCACCTCACTACTACCCATGCACTCTGAATGCTCTAAAGTCTTAATGCTCTAAGTCTTTGATCTTAACATCAAAATTGACAGACCCTGTTGGAATTGCCATTGTTTACACTTGAGAAAAATTATGAGATATAGCAGATGGACTTGATGGAATAAAAGACCATTTCTGGTTCTCTGTTCCTGTCATAGGAAAGTACATGACATGAAGGAAGAACCTATAAATTAGATGCCCAGAATATTCTACTGGGTGCTGATCACTATTTATTGTACCAGTTCAAGTACTGGATATCTCTCTAGAGTGCAAACCAATCTGGAAGAAAACTACAGTTATGATTTGCACTTTACTCATTCCCATGTTTTCCTTTTTATATCAGATACCCTTTCAATGAGAATTCTGTGATAATAAAATTTTGCTTAGAGAGAAATGATATGCTATTAAAAAGTTACTCTGAAGTAACCAGGATTTGAAACAGCAATGTATGTGAAAGACCAAAACAGAAAACATAACAGATCTGAATATGATCATATTGTGATTTTATATTAGACCTTAAATTATGTGTAGCTTTGAAAGATATACTTCCCAGTCCTCAACCTGAAAAGGATCATTGTCTTGGAGAAAGATATTTAATGAACTACCTTAAGGGCTTAGAACTTCTGTCCTCATAAGCTGATACCTAAACTCTTGGACATCACATCTCCCCAGTATTAATTTAAAAGGAATGCTAATAAAACTCTAAATGATCCAAATGCTGCCCAGGAAGCACACGCCTGACCTGACCTGTCCTGTCCAAAGGCAAGGTGAAGGGCCAGGCTGCTCACAGCATCCCAATGGCACTTGTGACATAGATGTCCAAGGCAGAGCACAGTGACATGAGCAGCAAGACTACACAGGCTGAGGCAGTCCTTATGGCCCATGGTGGACATATTGTCACTTCTCACAGGGAGGGAAGTGAAAAGTGGGCAAATTAACACAGGGTCATGCAGGAGATAGAAATTGATACTGCTTTTCAAAAATGTAGCAGCAGTGCCTACGCTTCCTGGCTTTGGAGATGGCTTCTTGGTCAGCTCATGGAAGTAACCACTGCATTATCTCTGAGGTGCTGGAGGAGCAGTAAATGTCATGAGAGACAAATGCTTCATTTTCATTTTTTTAAAAAGAAAGATTCATGGACTGACTACTTGCTTGCCTCACCCCATTAACTCCCTAACTGTCCAGCAAACCAGAAAGAGAATAACATCACTTACTCTTGCTATGTTAACAGGAAGATGTACAGTTAGCAAACAATAAATACTTTGCATTTGTGAGTTTGCTTTTGCATGCAGATTAGTGGGTTGTGGGTTTAAATTATGTATTTCTAGTGTACCTTTAATCAAGGATGTAAAAATATGCTTTAAGGGAATGCACCTTTAGTGATCCCATCATTGTGTGTTAAGAAGACAGTGGACATCCCTTGCTTGCTAAATGCTTTACTCAGGTGGTCGGGGGTGTGCGGTGTGGGGTATGTGACGTTTCTGCTGTTCAGATTCCACTCATTAAGAAGAAGTAACACAGGATTAGAGCTTATCTTGCATTTAAATTCATGGCATTTCATGAATTATCTTTCTCCATCTCTCAAACAGAAGGTGCATTTCAGCTAGCGTCTTTTAAACACATTTCTTTAAGGTTTCTCAGGCTGGCAACAATCAGCTAGGGATGTGTCTCAGGGTCCTTACACACCAAGTCTGCATAATCAAGCAGTTTCCTATTACCTACTATTCCTCTCTGAAGGACAGTCAAGTGAATCTTCCATATGCATGCCCTAAATACGCCCACCATGAAAAAAACAGTCTCTCTAACTATGGTCACAATAACATGTATTTTGGCTCCTCCCAGCTCATCCTGGTCATTTTGACATAGCCTTTCTGATGTCTATCCCACCCATAAGCACATACCTTCGTTCTGGAAATCAATGGTTTAAACTGGAAAGATGTCATTTATCTCAACAGCATTGTGGCATATCCCTTGTAAAGATTCCAATAGATCTGTAAGCCCCAGAGTTTATTGGTATAGATGGCCACATAACTAAAGTATTATCTTAGCAGAAACTGCTTCAGGAATATAGATGGATTTTTGCACAATGAAATTGTATGATCAATCATAGGATTCTGCTGCAGAAAGCGAAGCCTTGTTGATATATCTCTGCTATTAGGAAGACATTTTAAACAGTTGCTTTCTATCTTGAGTGTCATGAGTCTAGAAATCCTAATGCAAGTGTTTTCCCAGTTCAGCCGGATGAGGGCTGCTGAGGGTTTGTTCTGATGAGGGCACCATTTTCCTAAGTGGCACAAAGCTCCCTGTGTAAATATGCACAAACCAGAAGAGTACATTTTCTGTTAAGACTTAAGTCAGGCACCTGCTCCTTGTGGGTAGAAAACTTGAGCCCAGAAATTGGTCCAAAGGAAATGAAGTGCTTCAGTTTGAGTTCCCTTATTATATTTCAGCTCCAATGTAGATGCTGGTGTTCCACACTCAGTCACAGCTTTGGGAACAAGCAAGATGAGAGAGATCATTATTAATTTCTACTTGAGAGAGGCAGGAAACTAGAGTGTCCCAACATGGATGATTTTCATTTTCAGATGAAGAACAGAAGGCTATTGAAGTTTTTAAAATTAATGGCTTCTACTGAACATGGCAAGAATGCTTTTGTCTAAAGCTCCTCAACTCCATATGAGCATCAATGACAAAAACTTAGCCTATACAAACCCACCCTGATTTATAGGATGAAAGCATGTCCATATGTTCTCACATTGGTTGGGTTTGGTCCCTCTACTCTTAATCTTGCTGTCTTTCCATCTCTTGTAAATGTCAATCTAAATAGCCCTGTCAGGGTAGAATCCCACAAGAAATCATGTTTTTAATCAAAAAATTTGAATGGTTTCAGGATTCAATACCTAAATTCTTCCTCAGCCCAAAATTTCCACACGAAGAGGGAGAGATGGCAGATTCTGTAATGCAGCAGTTATTTGAGAAAATATGTGAAAAATGTGGTAATGATGACATATCCAGAGCAGCAAGATTAGAGGCAACTTAAAAGAGAATACTCTGCCATCTAGCACTAATATCCCAGAAAAAAAAAAAAGTTAGTTCTTCCTTTCAATGACTGGCACTTGATGTTAATAGGCCCAGAGCACATAAAAGCTCCCACAGAGATGAGGTAGACATATTTAAATCAGTCAAACAGAACACTTTCCTATCCCTTCCCCTGACCCTATAGGAGTGCATTCATGGTCTAATATATTACTGACAAGGCTGACTTTTATAAAAGTGCTCTGGCATAAGTGGTTATAAATGTGTATCGTCTGCTCTGTATAATCCATTAACTCATTAAAATAATTGTCTTAATTTGATTGTTAAAGTGATTAATAGGGCAAGTGTTAAAGGAAATTAATACTCCAAATTGAAGCATAACTGCAGCCGAAAAATAACTCCTCTGAATTGATGTGGTAACAAGGTACAGGCTTGTGGTTAATGAGCCTTGGGAAGTTAAATATAGAACTGTGTGGGAAAGATAGGGAGAAGACAATTCTTTCATGAAGCATGCCTGGATTGGCTTTGTGACCTGAACCTGGAGTCCTCGGTCCAAATCAAATATTTGTCTAAATGCAATCAGACCATGGACTCTGCTTCCTGTGCCCATACATCATGCTAGCTGAGGAGGAAACACCAAGACTGATTTTATTTCCTCTAATGCGGGGGAGTAATAAGCCACAAACTATTTAGGGAAACTGGATGTATTAAAATTCATGGGGCTGGGTGGGAGGCTCTGAGGATGCTGAGAAGCAGCCAACATAACAGTAAAAGAAGATAGGAAGATGCTATTTAGTAAGGCTTTTTATGCTGCCTTCTGCAGCATTTGTATTTAGAAGCTAAGGATGGACACCTCCTGTATGGGCTGGCTCACCAGGCTTAAAGAGTAATGATCAATGATCAGTGTCTGAGAATCCATATTAGATCTCATGTTCTTCAGCAAACCCATGACAGAGCAGAGATGAGTCCCTTGCAGAAATTACTCTTTCACATATATTAGATTTTGGAAGGATGCCACAGCCTCTTGCATCAAGTAACTGAGTTATACAGTGTGTATTGTAATATCAAACCATATATAGTAACAGTGAAGAATGTCAAACAGCTATTTATTTCTAAGATAATAGAAATCAGAGCTGTTTTCTCCCTGTGTGAGATACGCATTTACTGCTCTCTCTCCTCCACTGCCATTACACTCACACGTCCCCTTCCAGCTAAGCAATCATTCATATTAAGGCTGAATATGCACCATCTTTATTTGTAAATATTTTATAGTCAACTGTAGAAAATAAGGGAACTATTCAGCCACTGAGGCACTGGAAAATTAATCTTCAATGGCAAAAGCAAAATTGCAGTATGGTGGTACTAGCGCCAGAAAAGGCTGGATTACTGAGCTTAACCCAACAGATGGGAATAATCTTCTCCCAAGAGAGTGTCCCTTCAGTAGATACTTTGCTAACACCTGGGTACTATTTATAGACTGGTACAATTACCCACATCTAAGACAACACTCATCATTGCAGCTGAGGTCCCAGCAGTGCAGCAAAGATAGAGCTAGTGCAACTCCCTTTTCTTTCTCCCCATCTCACAGCTAGCGTCAGAGAGCTGGAGAAACCCTACACTATACAGAGTCAGGATGTGAGAGCAAAGGAAGCACCTCATTCAATGACCTTACACCAGCTGTAGACTTTCTGAAGCTAGATTGATTTCCATTTGGATAGGTAAGGCCAAGCCCTAATCTATATTACAGCTTAAAGAGGCCAGGAAGGGGTAATGAGGCTGGAACAGATAATTTAGAAAACTTTGCAGCTCTGCATGTTCACACTTGTGTCAGGTTTGGCACTAACTCCACAAAGGAAATGTTTGTCTCCGGAAAACTGTCCACAATTGCCTTCTGCAAATTGTTAAGCACCTTCCTCTAAAGCAGCTGGTCCTGGCTGCTGGGGATGGACTATTGGACTAGGTGGTATTCATGTCTGTCCCATTCGGGTAGTTGCTTGGTCCTGAAGGACGGAAAAGTAATTTTCTATGCCAATGACTGAAAAATGGGGGATCTTATTCTGGTGAAATGAAGTCCCTGTGTCCCTTGGCTTATGAAGCATGGAGCAGTGGCATTGTTAATATTGATGTAGTGTGTGAAATATCCAAGTCTGCCAGTTCTGAGTGAGTCACATATGTAAATGTATATTATTGTTTGTTTATTTGATTCTGGGTGAAATTTACCACTTTCTTTTTGCCTTTTTCAAAGCTTTGAAAGAGAGCACTTTCCCCCTTGGCAATACTGTGAATTCACACTGAAAATTCACTTCACATTTTTCATAGCAGATCCAAATTTTACATAGTGGTAGTGGTTTTGTAGTCATGTGAAGTCCAACATTTGTGTCCATGGGGAGAAAACTCATTGCTTGAATGCAAATCATTTCACATTTTCTGTCTTCAGTGAGGTCTCTTACATGTTCTACTGCTCTGATACCACTTCCCACATTTCATCACTTATTCAATCTAAAATTGTTGGTTTGTTCATTCCAGCATTGGTAGGTCAAATAGTGAGAAAAGGGAGGCTTAATACCTGCTCTTGGCTAATTTTTAGGAGATATGGAAATGATCAGAGAAACGCCTGTGATTGAAGGACCACTGAATATTACCATAAGCAGTAAATTCTTAGGAAAGTACGTATGAATACTGATCACATTGAAGCTGCTAGAGGTAAAGTTTCTGGAATAGAAAGGAAAGACTCACTCTGGAGCTTTATGCAGTTTGCTTTTAATTCCATTTAGTTATTTCTTGGTTTTATGTCCTGACTTATTGAAATCCATTTTTACTTTAATGTTTTTTGACTTTAGGATACAAATGTTTTTTGCCTTGAGCCCGTGAATGAAATGCCACACTGTAAAGTGACAGTCAAAATTATCAATGCAAATACCACAGTGATGGTTTTATGAGTCTCTTGGCATTTTTTCCCCTAAGTGTTTCTGGGTTAAGAGTATTTATTTTGCTTAGTTCAAACAGAAACTCATGCCTCATAATTTGATAAGTATGTTGAAAGACAGTTATTGGTTTTGTGCCTGTCTCAATATCATTCTGCTGTTTACTTGCTCCTTGGACTTTCTCTCATTAGCATATTTTCAGGGAGTATGGTGATGGATGAATCAGTCTCAGAGATTAAAATGCCCTACTTGACCCCTGAATAAGAGGAATGTAAGTAAATTTCTCCTAGACATGTAGATCATGACACCTATGTAGTGGACCTGCTGTGATGGCATATTTTGCCTTTAGCAGAGGAAGTTTAAAATGGCTCTTCCACTCTTTATGTCTGCTAAACCTGCCACTGGTGAACATGTATAGCTGTGCAGTGGGTGAAGAAAAAAAAAAACCCAAACAAAAAAACCCCAACTGCCCCCAAGGATCTCAGGCTGAGTCCTCCAAAGCCACTAAGCCAATCTCACAAGGTAACAGTGAGAAGCAGCACTGGAAACTTTCAGCACTGATAACCATAAACTATTTTGGGGCTGGAGTAGGGCTGTGTACTTCAGGCATTGCAAAGAAAACTGCAGATGTTTTGAAATTATTTCATTGCATTTGTTTCAAGGCAGTTACACACAGGAATATATCCTTTGATTCACAAGGGACTGGAACGGCTAGCAGAAAGGGCTCTGTAATAGGGTTAAGATCTGTAATAATAACTGAAAGATACAGGTATAATAACAGGAAGAAAGGAAAGATTTCTTGAACGGAACTGAAAAAACTTAGGATCTATAGACCATTCACTTTGGAATGCAACTTTGTATGTTTTGGATATAATTCCCTGTGGCTTATGATATGGCTGCAGCATTTCATTGCTATCTTTTTTTTTCCAAATAGCTGTAATAGAGTGCAGAAAGTACATGTCTTGTTAGTCATCCAGCTATCTAAAGTTTCAGAGGGCAGAACATGTGGGCATGGAAAGAAATATTAGATTAATTTAATATTTAATATTTTGAGAGATTGCTCTACACAGATAAGTCCTAACAGGGTGGACCACAGTTTTGCAGCCCTTGTCAAATGGCGCAGAAAATATTGCACAGCTCTTAGCCTACAAACACTTATGAACCCTAAAGAAATACATGATTTTATAACTCAGTTTGGACAAGCCCACTTGAACAAGTATATTGGATTTGAAATGAAATTACTGAGAATAAGAGAAAAGTAGCAAAACATGGGCAAGAATGAAAGATGGCAAAAAGAGAGAACAACTCTTTTTACTACTTACTCATGTAAGGTCCCAACTAGACATCAAGATCCCCTTGCTATTAGCTTAAGGTAAACATATAGACAGAGCATGAGGGAGTTAAAATATTATAATGTTTACGGGCCTTTTTTGCAGTAAATCAAAACAGTACCTTAACAGAACAAACACTGGAAGAGAAAGAACAGTGCAGGGGGAGACGGAAAGGGGAAACCAGAAGAGTTCTGAGCTCTTCAGTGTCTAAATACTCTCATGAGTACCTTAGAGAAAAACCCAATATATTGAAGAGAATATATTGCCTGTTTAATAACATATATAAGTAAAACAGATATGTTCTTGGCCAAAGCTCAAAGTGTAGGTAAGAAGCACAGTCTGTTTCTTCTCCCTCCACCTTCCCCCCAGCCTTTCATTCCAGATATTACCGTAACTCTAAGCAAGCAGAATTGGTTCCAGCAAAACTTCTGGAGTGGCCACTAAATGTATGTTACTTCCTGTGGAACATTTAGATGAAAATTCACATTTTAAATTGTCAGCTTTTTTCTTTTTTCTTTTTTTTTTTTTTCCCCCAATCTGGTCTGTTCAATGAAAACATCCTATGATCAAATCAAAACAAAGCAGGTTTTGACTAACAAAATTAAATATGTTTATATGTGGTGGGGATGAAGGTTGTTTCCATCTTGGATAGATATAACTACCCATCAACAATGCTGGCCAAGTTCTTATGTTCCACCCTCACTTGCTCCCCCGTTCTTCATTCATGTCTTTTGTGGGTTGTTTCACTTGATGCATTTCCAGGCTCTCTTTGGCTCACTGGGGCTTCCTGAGGATGTCTGCACTTTTCTTCCAGAGTATGCTGGGAGCAATGTTACAGCAACATAGCTATTCTTAGGCAGACAATTACAACAATTATTTTAGGTACTGGTTCATGAAAGTGAACTGGCCAGCCCACAGCACTTGAATGAAATACGCTTCTTATCAACAGTGAATAAACCAAGAACAAGACCTAGGAAAGGAAGGCACTGGCTAAAATACATCTCAGGGTACTGCAGCATCTCCATTAGCTAAACTGAGGCCAAGTGCTCCTCCTTGTGACTGAGACGGATGTTACCTTGGTTAACTTGGGTTTGTGAGCAAGTTCATATATAATGAGGCAGCTCTCTGGGGTATCAGGGATTCCTAGGTGTTGAATATGCACATGGTTGCTTAGCACAAATCCTAAAGAAGGGATTTTTTCCCTCTGAACACAAGAAGGGAGAAAAAGGTTGACCTCAAAAAAGACCAAGTACTAAAGATTCCCTTGTATAGGAGTAAAAGCAAAGTAAGGATATACTTCCAGTTCGGCTTCAGACAACACCACAAATAATGTGCATGAAACAATCTTCATTAGTGCCCCCACCCTGAGAAGCAAAATGCTCCAGAAAAGAAGTAATAAATTACAACTTTGACTAAGCAAAATTAGCCTTGATTATAAGCAAGTATGTTCTAGTCAGCCCTGAAAAGTTAGAGGCTGAAAAACTAGACTCCTTAGTTCTGTTCCTTGATCCAACAGGGCAGTACAGTTGCCAACTGAAACAATGACTGTAAGTGTTTTAATCTTGATTATGCTGCAGAGTCTCAGCAAAGCCCTGAGGGAGTCCCTGAAAGGTCTCATTCTATCCTGCAAAACAGAGATAAGTGAGAGGTGCCCTGAGCCTTCATGAATATTTGCGGGACCACACTGAAGTGCATGGTGCACTGTACTCCAGAGCAGTTAACGCTACAGGAAAGCCACTTGTGGCCCCAGATGCCAGCAACAAACTTTTCACTGTAGAGCCCATTGCGCTGGTTATAGCCCAGCTTTCTGTCCCCTGTTTGTCAGGGGACTGTCATCTGGCTGTCAAGCCTGTCAGCAGCAGAAGACTCGTGCTGGGCTTTCATATCTGCCTTAAACATTAATTTTGCACCTTTTCTAGGCAATCAGAATTCATTCTACAGAAAGGTGTTATATCAGTTTTGATGCTGCTGGCTTTTGTTGCTCCTGGACACTCAGCTGGAGATTGGGATTTAAATTTGCAAAAAGCAAGTGCTATAGCCTCAGCATGAGAGGCTTTGGTGATGGAAATAAGCCCAACAGCAAAGAAAACTGATAAATCCAGTAAACCAGCTGCTATGGCTGCAGTCGTTTGCGCCTGGCTGCTATGCCCCTGCACAGTATCTCTTGCATAGAATTGAATGCAGCCAGATGGGTAAAGGACCAAAGCACCAAGGACTCGGGAGACATCGGGATGCAGCAGACGTAGAACAATAACATCTGTGTTCCCAGGTTTGTGATGAAAAACAGAGGGAAGGAATAAAGACTATTAGCAAAACTGCAAATTCTAATGGTAGCTTCAACTGAGATTTTAAGTGGATTCCAGGCTTCTAGAGGAGCATATAAACTAGCTACAGACACAGCACAAATCTGAGTGAAAGAATTCTCAGAGAGAGCAGAATTTGACTGTATCTCGTGCTGGGGTACTGGATCATCTGTATACTTTATGTTTCAAGGATATCAGTAAAGCTCTTGGTTATATTTGACTCAAATAAAATAGTCTAGAGCTCAGCAGTGCTAGTCCTATGTTACTGGGGTCATTCTACCAGTTACGGATGAATACGCAGCTCTAAAGATATTCTTGAGTGTTTTTAAATGCAATGCAAAAGGAACAGAGCTGAAGTTAAACAAAGCAATTATTTCCAAACTTGAGCTTTCACAATAGAGACAAACTGTAATCACACCCTTTGAAACCTGCAATTACAAGCAGCTCCCACTAACCTTTTGCCCTGCTCTTTTGTGATAGATGGAAAATGAGCTACAAGGCTTAGCAAGTGCTTGTCTTTTGTTTCTTGATGCTCAACAGAACTTCCCTGAACTTGCCAGGCGCATTGTTGGTTTTTCATTCCCCAAAGTTTTTAGAGACCCTTTAAAGGACTAGGTAAAACTTCCCTGGCTGTGTCAGCACTTCCGTGGCTAAAACAGATTCTCAGGGAAAAGGCAACACTGAGAAGTAGATTGTACTAGCAAAACCTCACTCTAAGAAAAGGAGAAGTGTCATCTTCTTCCAAGTGTCATACAGATAGATAATAATACAGATAATAGTCCAATTCTGTTCCAAATCAGCCATCATACACAATGCTCCTGACAGATTTTTTTGTCTGAAGCCAGCAATTGACTTGACATTTAGATTTAGCTCTACCTGTCTTTTGCTGCAGGTACACGTTGTGTCACTGACTCATTGCAATTTTGCACATGTTGGTTCTAATCACACCGGTAACTCGCATTCAGTCAACAGTGAACCGGGTGTGGAGCTGGCAGGCACCAGGTTAGCTGTAGATTATATTGTTGCCAGGAATGAACTACGTTATCAAGGACTGAGCAAAAATGCAGTTCAGGTTCTGTGCCTGGCAAACAGCTATCAGCTGCTTCACATTCACTGAGGCTATAAAAACTCTAATGTTGGTTTATGCAACATTATGCCTCAACAGTCTCAGTTTTGTACTGCAATTTTGCTGCTATCTCTGTAGTGGGTTTCCCCTGGCTGAGAGCTGACCGTGTAGCTTCAGGGAAAAAACTATTGAACCAGAATGACAGAAAGGCTATAAAAATGGTTCAGGCAGTTTCTAATTTCTATTGTGTGCTAATTGAACTGCTATAATCTGCAGCTATCACGTCTGCTAAAACAAGCCTGAGTGTGTGACAGTGGAGGAATCATGGACCAGGACCCCGCTTAGAGAGAGGGAGCCATTGAGAAGTGAACACGTGCTAACTGCAACCCAAACATATTTTGCTTTGGTGTTTGAAAGCCTGTGTGTCTGATGCAAGGTGATTGCTTATTGAAAACCCCAGAGGCAAGACAGGAATAAAAATTCTCTCCCTCTTATTTCAAGAAGCAATGTTACATCAGTAATTTCATCATGTAGCTTTCAAGCATAACTTGGTTAGAACCTTATCTTCTCTATAACAACTACAGTAACAGACTGCATCATGGAGAGATTTGATTAAGAGATGATGTCAGTCCATTTCTAGGAACACCATGGATTTGAGGTGCAGACAAGAGGTTTTAAGCCACCTGTGTTCAGCTGTAAGAATTAGATTTGCCAAAGCATGATTGCATCTGTCTCTCTTTGTGAGTTTTCAGTAAATTGCACTCTACTCCCACCCTCCATCCTTTACCTCCCTCTGCTATGTGGGTAATGCTTTTAAAGTTGAGCATTTAACATCTGATACCTTCTGCTACTGCAGTTTTAGATATTCAGGCTAGTCTAGACAATAGGGTGCTTCAGTAGTACTCTCCAGCATCCTCCAGTAGCAAATAGAGGTTTGAGTCTGGATGAAAGATAGCTTTAAAATCTAGCGCAATGCTAAATGATTCAGTAGTGAAGCAGGATGTCAGCCTGCTGTCAGGATGTGGGGTAGGAAAATTAAGGTGCTATCCTACTAGTCATTACCATTCTCTTTGCACATCACAAAGTCAGCAGGCTTAGGAAGTAGAGTAATAAAACCTAAACATCTTTAAAAACTATGAGTTTGGGGATTAATACTAGATGTTTAATCCAAATCAATTCCCTTTTTTAACTGTTTTATGATCCAGTTTCCTCTATAAAAACAGCATGAAAAGAAAGAAGAGCAGGAATACAGCCTGCAGAAAGATTTTAACAAATAGTGGATTATGTCCCAAAGATATTTATAGAATTCTTTTAATCCTAAAATAAAAAAAAGGCATTTCAGTAAACCTGTTAGGAAGACCCTAGTTGAGAATGTGTTTATACATGAAAGTGGACCAGTATTCCATCTTTGAGTGAGAATGACATGAAGGTTTCATCTCAACTTCATTGCAGTCGACTGATACAAACTGCAGAAAACATATTAAGGATGCCACCTGACTCTTCCTTTTGAAGTATTTATCAAGGTATTAGACTGAAACTTTGACATTCTGTGGACATCTTCCATCTTCTTTAGTTTCCAGCTCTTTTTTTTTTTCCTTTTGCTTTGAAATCAATGCCTCAAACAGAGAAGAAAACCAGAAGAGATGAAATTCCAGGATAATATAATTTGTGATACTCTCCTGATACAACACAGAAATGTGCCATCAAAATTTTCCCCCTACTATTTGCAACACTTAAGTTTTTACTTCTTTAAATATCACTTCAAGAGCTGTGCTCTGTCCTCAACCATCAAAAAACTTGCAAATGTGACTACCTTGTGCGAAAGCTTCTACTGGGCATGACTAGAAAAGAATATTTCAATTATTTTTGTTGCTACCGTCATATGTTATTTATAATCAGTTGCTTTCAGGTATATTTGCAGCCTCCCTAGGGGCCATTGCTGGAGCAATATTAAATGAGTTTACTCAGATACTGCTGTCTGTGATGCACTCTAATTTTAGACATTGTCTCCCTGGGTTCTGTATTTGGATGCAAAGAAGTGACAAGCATTTCTCTCTCTTTTCTGTATAATCTACATTTAGAGGGTGGGAGCAGCTCAGGATTTTGACAGAAATGAGAGGAAGACCGGAGGAAAAAATGCATCCTAGGGTCACAGTTGCCAGCTCAACCAGCAGCAGCAGCAGCAGGGGCTGCTCTGGCCTGTCGCTGACATGGGCTTTCAGACAGACCCTATTTCCAGGTACTAAATCAGGATGCCAGAAGAGCTACTCCCATTCACTCTCAGGAAACTGAGCCAGCATCAGGCTGTTCCCAAGGGAGAGAATAATAATAACCAGAGGTATTATAAAAAGGCTGGGCACAGGAGGAGGGTGAAAACATGCTGTTGAGAAAAAAGAAATGGAACAGCAGCATGAATTGCTGTCAGGGGAAGAGTGTGGAGAAAGCACAGATGGATAGAGAAGAGAGTGCTTGGTGGCTGGAAGCCATATGGGTGCATTCAGGTGGCATCATGCATTTCTGCAGAGAGACACCAAGGCGCAGGTACATTTTGTCTCCATCAACTATAGACATGCCTTGGTTTTCCTCATACCAGCTGGGCCCAAATAATGCTTCTGATGAATCCATCAGAGTCTGAAGCAAGGACACTCCTCACAGTGGTAATTTTATTAAATGCATGAGTTTGGGAGCCTAGGCCAGTGAGAGGGAGATTCGTGTCAGGAGTTATATGGGCACATTTTGGAGACTGACAGCTGTTGAGACCCTGAAGGCATGTTCATGGCAGGCTTTCATCTTTGCCACTGGCTCTCCCTATGCTTCAGCTGTGCTAATAAGGAGCTGATTTTTTTTACAGTCAGAGGCATCTATTTTAGTTTCATAGCAATTTTTCATTTAGGGATTTACTTTAATGGCCTTCTCCTGGGGAAATGATCATAGGCTTATGTTCCAGTGGGAAAGATAAGTCTGTGATTGCCTCCTCTTGCAGCAGTCTGTGCTGGACTGCATTTATAGCAAATACTGCCAGATAACTGTATGTTTGCTCAATGTTCTTGTGCTAATGTCTAAACCCACATCTTCAGTAGATGGCTGCTTGTTAAATATCTATCCCTGATGACAAACAGCCCAGCTGACAGGGATAGTCATAGTAGCTGTTTTTCCATAAAGACCAACAACTTCCTATTATCTCCTTTCTGCTCAGCGGTGCTCAGAGTAATACTGAATCACCTCTTAGTTTCCCACTGTATATATAGGGTTTTTTCCTCATTTACTACCAGAAGGCTGCATAAAGCTTGGGAAATAGCTAATATCATTAGGAATAATTACACCAGGTACAAATTCCTATTAGCTTTATTGCAAAATAACTGGGTTGTGAATTACATGTGAATTACAGCTGGGAAGCTGAGCCTTTTCCACAGGTCTGTCTGTTCCACTTAATGTGTGTTTCCAATAACGTTATTCCATTACAGGAAACTAGAGTTAGAAGCCCTTTTGTTTACTGTGTTATACAAATTCAATTTGTCATAGAGCTGGGTGTATAAATTAGAAATGAGGGATGTTAGCAAAATTAAATGATAAGGCTTTTGCCAGTTCCCATTGCAGCTAAGATTGGTCTGATAAATTGGAGCTGCCAAGCAGTATTTGGTAAACTAAAATAAAGCCACAATGTAAACATGTAAGTCAGTAATAGACAGTGTGCAGATAGACCTGAATATTTTGGATCTCCCTTTTCCTTGCCCATGTGTTATAGAAAACTGTGAGGGAAGTATTAAAAAAAGCAGGGTTTTGTCTGTTGGTGTATGCTGTTTCCAGCCTGATCAGCTGCAGCAGAAGGCAGTAAAGCAACTTCATCTGACAGTTACCTGTCTAGTCTTGTCTGACTCCACAGACTTATTGCATAAGCACCATGACGTTACTAACCCATGGCACAGAAAATGCAAACTTAGTTATACACTAAGTTATAGAATCCTAGTTCTTTATTCACAAATCTGAAACTGTCCCTAATAAGCACAGGTATGGAAAAGGTGTTTCTCCAGCTGCTACATTTTTTAAAGTACTCCTAGACTTTAAAATTTGTGGATTCTTTCCTTACAAGAATTTGTTACACTGTAGCTGTGACATCCCATGTAATATAGCGCTGTAACTAGGAGGAAAAGACAGACTTTTGTACTTACTCTCCATTACTGCAGCTACTTACTGCAATTTTAGAACATCAGTTTCAGTTTACTGATGGGTAAATAATAACAGTAGAAGCACCGTTGAGAAAGGTGGTTGATTTTCTGCTGAAGCTCAACTTTTTTTGCATTCCAGAATGACAATTTTGCATTCCAGAATGCTCTGCTCCGAAAGCATTTGCCATTGGAAATAAAGCATCACAAAAAGGGTGATTAAACAGTTGATGTGGCTGTCATGTGGAAGTAAGTCATGTTGGCTGAGATCCTTGAACTTAGTTCACTTTTAGGAGAGAAGGGGCAACAGAAAAATGCCTCAGCATTTCCAGGGTGAAAGAAATCAGTCTGGTGCTTTCTCTCATTGAAAGTTTATTGCTCAGGAGAGCACCGCAACAGTAAGGGGAGCGGGGAAGGACTCATCCCTTTGTATTACATGGGGCTATCAAAGGATACCCAAGATATTTCAGATATTCTGCAGCTAATAAAGTTTTCTTCTAACTATTAGTCTCTGAAGCAATATCCACCAGGAAGATTTGGGGGCAATTCTTTTTGGCTTCAGCCTATGTTTTAGGAGCAGACTGGCACAAGTATTACAGGACAATACCTGATCGTCAACTTCTTTTCTAGGGGGACTTTGCTGAGCTCTGAAATGCTGCATGCCTGGTAGAATGGTTAATCCCCACCGGGGAGGGACTGTTCAGACCGCAGGGAATATGAAGAAATAAACTTAGGTCTGTAACACAAGAAGCCATGTAGAATGAATTCCTTATAACAAGAGGGGGTGGGGAAGAACTTGCAAGCAGGACTTAGGTCCTGAAGCTCTCTGTCATGTATACTAATGATTCCCAGACGCACCCTATAATGCAAAGCAGCAGCTGCCTCATGGAACTGTGCAGTTTGCCTTTGCATGCTGCAGTTCTGTTCTAGGATAAAAGCTGAACTAAGAATTCCATTGGCAGGACTGTAATCCCTTTTTCCATAAAAGGATTTAGCTCCTTCCGTACCAGATTCTCAGACTGTAGGTGAACATGGTCAGAAAACAGCTTTCTGTGACAGATGAATGGAAATTGCAGAAACATTTACATGTCTCTGACTACTGTGTCCTGTATAGACTCAATCTTTCACATGTCATTGCTTTGCTGACCCAGAAATTTATGAAGGTCCCTGGTTCTTGAAGAATTGTTCCTTGTGTGAGCAGTATGTCTTGCTTTACAAAAATATTTTACAAGAACAAAATTCACTTTCTTGCTTTGGCTTTCCATGGAAAAACTGAGATTTTTTTTCTTGTTTTAACTCTGTTCCCAACTATATTCATCACAAAAAGGAAAAAATCCTGTCTTCATTACTAGGGCACTAAGAGAGAGGGAAAAACAAACTAGGGAAAGAATTGTTACAAAAGGCATGCCAAATCATTCAGCTGCTGTGACATGACCAGAAGGGAAAGTGGAGGGTTCCTCACCTAACTGTGATTGAGACCTTCATATATGTCATTCTGCAGAGAAAACTATCAGATAATTTATGTAACCTGTCAATTAGAAAAATGTCATACTTTCTAGAAGTAAAGTAGCCCTGCAAATGCCTCACGCTTGCTTATGCTGACTTAGTAAAATTTCACATTTAATAAGAATGTCTGACACCTGAACCTGGTTTTAAAACAGAGCCCTTATTGTACATATGATGAAAAGATATCAAGAGAAATACTTTTTCTTTTTTCTCTTCTCCCTCTTCTTGTTTATAAATCTCTTCAGGTTCAGTAGCTATTACAGAGATTCTGGCAGACAGATGTACAGGAGGAATCAAAAAATGCCAGGGAGGAATGAAAGAATAATACAAAGGAAAGAGCTTGAAACTATGTAGGTGAAAAATGAGCTTTTCTTTGGCCTTTCCAAAGCCCAGCGTTGTAACTTAGAAACCCTGTAACTTAGAAGATATTGTGGGTGCTTAACATGAAAACGGTCTCAAATTTGAAACTGTGTGCAGAAAGATCACACCAGGATCCTGTGTTCTTTTCCTACAGGACTGAAAAACAGGTTATCAAGGGTTTGTTTTGGAACTAACATCTACTAGTACATAACTAGCATTTCTACTTCTTACACTAGAGAACAAAGGGAATAGAATAGGCCCCTTGGGGATCAAAGAGCTGTGTCATTCAAACAAAGGCTGTGACAACATTTCCAGTTAATGACATATATCCATTTGCCTCTTTCACTGTTTGTTGGGTTTTGTGTTTGTTTGTTGTTTGGTTGGAATTTTTTTTAATTAAAAAACCCCTATACCATCGTCAGCAGCTATGAACAAAAGATCTTTGAGTATGCAGTGCAGTTCGTTTACAGCTCCTTTATTACACACCTTGGTTTAAAGCAGTCTCTTCAAATCTCTTGAAGTCAGACCCAAATTAAAACACCTTTGTTGAGCTGAGGCCCTAATCACCTCAGGTTCCTTGGCTTCTCACAAGGTAAGTGATGTAAATTTTACCTTGCTTAAGTGATGCTGGAATAAGCTCCTTAAATTAATAGTTACAAAGTGCTATCTATCTCCCTGCAAATCATGGATGTGCTTCAGAAGAGAAGCTCTAGATGAGCAGCTGGAGCAACCCCCATTCAAAGGAATCAAGTACTTCTCTGCTTAATAGTCTATATGTGCCAGATGCATAACTAAGAGGGTAAGATGAGTATGGGGGCTTGTGAAGTGACTGGCTGGAATGGAACTGGCACCTGGATAGAGTACTCACCTGGCAGGTCTGCAGGTTTTATTATTCAGTCTATTTTCATAGTGATTACTCTTTACCCCTCTCACTGCACTTGGCATTTAATGTGAATTCCACTGGCACTGAATTCTGAGATTAATATACTGAAACTGTGTCTTTCCAAAGAGCCCAAGACATAAGCAGAGCTCCTTATTCTGTTTGCTTGCCATACTAATAGAGTTTGTAACTACTTAAAGATACTCAGATGTTCCAGCCAAAACAGCACAAAATTAACCATCTAGCTCAGTCCAAATCACTATGGTCAAAACAAATAAAAAAAGAGAGAAGAGACTCTCTTCTCGTCCTTAAAAGCTGTCTCTGGCATGATATCTGCAAGACACTGTGACAGCCTGCCCTCCTTCCTTGGTTCTTGCGTTTTTGGAATCACAGCTCTGCTAATGTCTAATACACTTACAGATTCAGATTACTTACAAAGCACCTTTCTTCTGTCAATAACTTTTGAGGTCTCTATCAACATTATCTAAACAAACAGACAAGAAGCCTGCAAAACAGTTTTTATGGAAGTATCTTTGGATATACACATGACATTTTAGTCCCTATATGCAGGCAGGAACTGTTTACACAGCTTCTCATACTGTCAGGTCAGAGTTGTTGGTCTGAGGTCATACTGCATAGTAAATAACTAAATTAGCAAATAAAATACTTTGCTCGACTTTGGTGCCTTCCTTTCTTTCTAAACACTGTAAATTTTGAGGATTACAATGTCTGTCTGTTATCAAACTCTCTGTAAATAATATGAACCTCTTTAGTCTTAGTAGAAATCCCTAGGAAAAAGTCTATTAAAAAAAATATTTTTTTAAACCAATACATTTCCCTGATCCAAAATGGAAAAAAAGTGCAGTGGTATTCAGTATAGAAAAGTTATTTTGATATAGAAACTGACATTGAGCAACCTTAACAATGCAGTTCCAGACACATAATTAAAATAAAAAAGAAGGAACATGCTGATCTAATTATATTTCTAAATAGGAAGACATTGAGAGAGGCAAAGAATGAATGATTTACAATTTTTTCTGGTGATGACTCTGCAGTTAAAGCAGAGCTATTCCCTGAGGAATCCCATATCACTTAATATTCTGCTTTTTCTCCTAGGCTGCTTTCTATTATGTGTTCTCCACAGAGGGTATATGTGGAAGAGTGAAGAGGAGAGCAGGTCCTGGACAAAACATCAAGTAGAACAAAATTAGACAATCTGTGTAATTCCCAAATTCCTTCCTATAAGAAAGAAACCGTGATATCTTCAGAAAACCAGGAGAGGCATTGCCTCCATGTCCTCACCCAGCCCTACTTGAATGGTTGTAAAGATGAGACACACTTGCTTATCCCTGTTCTTTAGGAAGAGGACATCACCGTTCTCAAATGGTCGTATATGCTGGAATGTGAGATTTTGATTCGGCAGACATTGGAACTAGGGTTATCCTGACAGTGACAAAGCCAGCTGATAAGAGGGGAGAAATACTGGATAGAAATTGTGTTAAAACAAGAAATATTCTTATCAGGATTGAACCTGGCTAAATGGGATGAAATGCAGTACCTGCTCCTGTTGATGCTCTCTGAACCATGTGACAGAAAGACTCCAAAAGCAAAAAGACCTCATTGGGGCATGAAAGCAGGCAGAGTGGCAATCCTATTCCAGATATTTTAGGTTCCAAAATTCCGGATATTTTAGGTTCCATGCACTGGCTCAGCTGGAGTAAGTAGATTTGTCTTCTCACAGTCTAAGGACAGAGTGCTTTGCATTAAATGTTTCTCTGTTTCAAAAGCTATTACAAGGTCTATTTGTCACATTTACGCTGCCACCTTTGCTTACGTGTGTCAACACTGCAGTCCGAGCTGCTATGCTGCTTTATGAACAACAGCTTTGCCAGAAACTTTCCTCTGTAGGAAGAAATGAGAATGGGGAGAGATTATGGCCAAACTAGAATAAAAAACCCTAATGCTTCTTCTGGTTATCTTCATACAAATTAAATATTATAAAGGATGGTCTACAATTGCAACGTGTCACTACTTTGTGAGCCCCATAAGGCCAAAAACATCAAGCACCTTCCTTCATTTTGAAAACGGGGAAAAGAATGGCTGCAAATTTCTATTCTACACTCTACCCTTGGACTTCTAACTCCCCAATAGCTCCAGGACACATCTCCAATTGCTACAGCAGACCTTAATTGACTGACATCCAAAGCAGAAAGCTACTGCGTCTCTCGTGTTCAAAACTACATTGCATGAGCCTGTGATCTCCAGCAATGCACAATGAGAATAATTTCAGATCCTGCTGGGTCCAAAAATGAAGAGGTTTGCCTGAAAAGCAGGAATGAAAGGAATTCAGTTCCCCAGTGAATTTTTCAGAGGAAAGGCACCTCAGTACTTCCCAAGTTACCCAATGTAGCAATCAACATTGTTTCATTTGTTTATGACTTAATTCTGGCTTGCCAAAGAATGTGCGATTGATGAATATTGCCAGCAGAAAGATGTTTTTCATCCTGAGAGCACATTGCAAGCTGCTTCCTAACTTGGTGCCATATTTCTTTGGGGCAGGAAGGATCTCTAGTATTCCATTTGGTTTACACTCCATTTAGTGTTCCCATGCATGGATTTCTCACTCAACAGAAACCAACAAGCAGGTCAAAGAGAAGCTGTTTTGTGCCAGCCAGCATAGCAAACAATTCAAGTTGGCTGCTATTCATTTTCCACCCTGAGCATTCTGAAGCTCTGGAGACATTTCACTAAAAGAGTTCAGCTGCTGAGGAGAAGGTGGCTTTGGCACATTTTGCTTTTTTCTCAGATAGATACAAAAGCTTTTGGAAATTCAAGCAACCATGGTTCCAATACAAAGTTAAGGCCTCATCCCTTGCTTCCCTCTGCACCCAGCATTGGCTACTGCTTCAGACCTTAACTGGGTGCTTGCTGAAGGTAGGTGGTTGTTAGTACCAAGCAACCATCTTATGCACAGCAGAAAGCATCAAGGAGACATGAAGGCTAGAAGGGAGATTTAGGGAATGAAATACTAGTTTCTCTTTTTCCAGGTAAGAATAGGGCTGATAATAAATTCTAGAGAAGGGAAGACTTTGGTAGGCACTATAGGTATTTACAGTTGTGAACGCTCTTTCCCTTTTCCATATGTTTCACGGCCTGTTCTGCCTAGAACAAGGAAGTATTAGCACTTAAAATATTTTTCTGATCTCCCTGGTGGTGCTCAGCATGGTCACTGTCTGAGCTGTCAGGCACAGAGAAGCACAAAAAGCAAGACTTGCCATGTCTTGGTAGCCTTATTCACTACATAAAATAAATAAATGCTATGTGGAATCCACCAAAGCCTGGCTGAGGGCTTCCTATTATTCTGTGTGTGCAAAAGGCAAAATATACAGCTGTATTTCAAAAGAGCTGACTCTTCTGATGACTGCATATGACATGCTGAGCAGGAGTCTCTGAGGTGTCTAATGGCTCTGCAACACGGCAGTGACAGGTTGGCACACAGCAGATAAATTTGTGGTACACGTGTCCACGCATAATGAGCACTGTCTTTATGTACTGCTTCTGCTGTGTAATCATCTATTAGTGCTAATTGCTAGAGCCTGGGGCTGAAGTGGCCTTTCACATTAAATAATATGATAATAAATAATATAGATAAAAGATCTTCTAAAAGAGCAGCTGTAAGAGAACACTTTTGCCTGGCTTAAAACGTTGCTCTTTCTCCCCCAGAGTGGAGTTCCCTGCTGCACCTATGGTACAAATAGACATGTAGTGTGAAGAGAAAGAGGTGGTGGATGTCAGGAGGGCCACCCTACAGATAGTGTCAGATATGTCTGAACCCGCAGTTCGGGGCTTGCTAGGTATTGAAGCCCCTCCTATGCTGTACGGTGACATACAGTTCACCAATGCCCATTGCACAGGCTACCTGGTCCCTCTGCAGTCAGACAGTGTAATAAATATGAGGTATAGGAATTTGTTATAAACAGCTCTTAAATGAACCTTGCAGGATGTGATGCAATAAATGAGTATCATTCTGGGTTGTTTTATGAGGCTCTGATGAGGAAGGAGGGACCTTATCCAATGTGTTTATCACTGAGTGCTTAACCACTGTAACGTGACTGAAACATGGTGGCTTGTGTTGTATTGTAGAAGCAATATCTGACCAGAGCTTATTTGAAAGATACTGGCACTGTCTCCAAACCAAGTCGCCTGGCCCTCCTTTTAGCCCAGAAACCAGATTGCTCAAAACTGATGGCAACAGGGTGCCAGTGAACAAACTGCAGGCATGTGACCTTTGGATTACAGCTCCTCCAGCTATTTTCTACTCACAACCTCTGCAGACCCAACAGCTGATTACAATGGAGATTAATGTAAGTATGGAACCAGCCTAGATCCTGCTCAGCTTTATAAAATGAAGAGAAGGTGGAATGTAAACCAAGCTGCAGGTGGCCAGAAGTGTTCCTGTGTTAAGAAGGAAGGTGGTTTTGTAGGTCTGCTCATAGCACTGGTTTGAACTGCAGCTGAGACATGACACCCTGAGAATATCAAGGACAGATCAAAATTAAACTGGAAACAATTGAGACTCTGAAACTTCTATTAAATGCAAGTCTGCAACAGGTAAGAGTTCAGTGTTTTGAAAAATCAGAAAAACTAATTAGAGATGATCCCTCTAACATCAGAGATTGTAACTTCCTTTGAGTGATAAAAAGGTTTTATAACACCTAGACACTATCATGTTCTAAACTTGTATTTTATAAAATTACAAGATCCTTCCCCCATCATCGATGTGTGTGTACTGAAGAAACCTTTCAGTCCTTAGGTTTAAGTCCTTCACTTAGCCAAGAAATCTCAATGGAGAAACTTTAGGAATCCTTACCTTACAGACTCAGTTGTTTAATGGATTCCGCAGCCAGAAGGGATGGTAGCAATGAACAGCACAGGCCAAAGAATATTACCTTCTTGGTAATGTTTTGACTGCAGCAGAGGTAAGATTTGAACCCACATCTTTCTTTGGGGAGCAAAACGAATAGGTGTATGTCTAGTGCCTCAGCCCACCAAGCCTTCTTACAGTTCTGCGGTTTATTTCATTATAATAAAAATGACAGTACAGGGGAAAAAAAAAAAAAAGCCATAAATTGGTGCTCCACTACTTCCAAGTGGTCAATTTTTGATCAAATTTGAATTCCCTACCATCAGAAAAGAGGACCCATTTTGTAAGGCTCTCCGAATTTTTAAAGCTCTTATCAATATATACATTAATTTTGTTTCTAAAGACCTGGTCACTCTTTACAGGTCCCTCAGGGGGACCTGAACTCATGTTCTAATCCAGCTTCAAATAGCACTCTTCTTTTTTATTTTTCCCTCCTTTCAGACATGTTCTGAAGTCCTTTCTCTCATGCACAAAGTGTGCTTACTTCTAATCACCACCTTTCAACAGAGGGATTTGTTTGGAGAGTTCTGTGGATTGGTTCTGGATGACAGTTTCAAAAAACCTGGCCTTACTGGAAATGCTTAGCCTTCAGCGCTTGACTGCAGGACACTCTGCCACACCGTAAGAAGGATACACAGAAAGCAGCTGGTCTGTTGCTGAGTCCATTCCTCTCATAAGAGACCTCTCATGAGAACAGCAAAACAGGTTGGATCTTGTAAGCTGTCATTCTATGAAAGCCTTGGGGACAGAAGTGAAACATGCTAAATTCTTGTCAGGATAGGCAAGGTAAGCTGCGGCTGTTAGGTTTGATCTCATTCATTTCTCCTGTATATGCTTCATATTTTCCTTTACTTTTTTAAGGCTTTTTAGCAAGAATAATAGAGAAAGCATTGCATGGCTGACAGATTACTTTGCTCACCTCCAAGCAAAAGTTCCAGAACCAAAGATCTAGGAAACTGGGAAAAGATCAGCTTTTGCAATCAAGACATTGCAAAGCTGGCACAAAACACAAACCACTGATGCCACCCTTGGACTCATTCCTGGTAGGGAAACAAGTGCTGATTCTAATTTAAGATGTTCACAAAAGCCAATGGGAGAAGGAAAAGGAAAAGCCTGTGTAGATTTGTCTGGGGTGTCAGAATTCATCTCTATTCCTCCAGTGAAAAGATCCTTCAAGGCACTGCCATTGCAGAGACATCTGCTGTTGTAAAGGATATTGTAGTTCTGCCAGCTCTCATGATTAAACTATGAAGTACCTGATTTATGTTTTTAATTTGACTTTTTCATTATCTCAATGCTTTGTATGCAAATTGCTGAGTTTCTGCCTACCCTTCAGGGTTGTTAAAATAACTTGTCAATTGTACGGTTTTCCTGTATGCTGGTGGGAGCAGAGCAGGATGTTAACTGCAGTTAGATCCCCACATCTGTTTACAGCTCTCTGGCTCACTGACAAACTAGAGATTGCATGCTGTTTTGCTTCATAGTTTTCTCTAAGAGACTTCAGCTAGACAGGGCAACTGTAATCATTTTATTCTGATCTCTTGACCTGCAGTGGCTCAGGACAGAAAATTTTACCCAATGATTTTTCCAGATGGAGTTTAACAACGTGTCGTTAAATGAAGTTATGAAGTTGCTCCTCATCAGGGACTCCTTCTAACCCAGAGGTGTGCAGTACCTTCACCCAATCCTGCTGTCTTTGTCTTGCAAAGATTTGTGATGTCAGATTATTATTTTTTTTCCAAGTGCAAGAGTTTAAGCATGTACCAAGGGCACTTTGCATCATGGAATAGCCTGAAGAACTGCATCATAGAACAGCCCCTGGTAACAGCAAGGCTGTACCCAGGGCACTCTCCCTCTCCAGATGCATTTAAAACACTTACTACCAGGGTTTGCCCAAGTCAGCTCATTTTGTCTGTCACAGGTCGTGGAGCACTCACACTGCTGGTCCTTTGACAGAGGAACAGGAGGTAAGATCAGCAACAAGCTAGTGCTTAGGAAAACTTAATTTAATTGCCACAGTTGATTGCAGATTGCTTGGTTACCTATGTCCTGCACTACAGTCAGTAATTTATCTGTCTTGCTACAAAGCCCACATGAAGACTGTAGATGGGACTCAGAGATTGAGTCAGAAAAGATCCTGATTCAGTGGCAGAGCTGCAAGGCACAGCTACAACTGTAACAATTAAGAGCTACTTTAGTAGACATGATAAAAGTACTAGAGATAATAAATAAATAAATAAATAAGTACTCTCTTTCCCTCTTGACTGTTGTGCTTAAGGGCCTCCTACTTGTTGATAGCTTGATATATCATTAGAGATTAGAATAAGGCTTTTTGAGGTGTGCTTATGTCCTGTCCTTCCCTGTTAAGCACTTGATGGGGAAGGGAATTTTATTTACCAGGCTAATTCCTCCCCCCCATTTTTTTTGTCTCTGTGTGCATTTTCAGAAAAGTTTAAACCCTGTAAGCTGACCCAGATCAACAAGGTATATACTAACACTAAGAAGTCTCTTGTCCCCTGGGTCAACCAGTCCGTCCACCGAAGAGGAAATTAAATGGCTCTGAAAGGGCTTTTCATTGAGACTCTGGGAAAGGCCAGCATCTTGCTGCCCTGCACTAATTCCTCTCCACATATTGTTTTCTTAACCCACTGAAGCCTCTGTTTAGCTACAACATTGTCCCATATATGACAGTTCCCATTCATATTAGTATCCCAGGAATGGCAAGGGAGGTGACACTGTAGTTAATAAGAGCTGACCCAAAGACAAGGAAGGCAAAAGCAGATTAAACCTGATGGCCAGGAACAGGCTAAATGACAGAGGAGTGAAGGAAATAACAAAACTGTGTAAAAGGCAGTGGGAGAGAGTGGATTAGGCAGCTGTGACTAGATCCGATGGGACAAGTTATATACTTATAATAATATATTTGAATAAAGCCCTGTCACCAAAGGAGACAAACTCTTCTGTTTAACAACAAAGCGTAAGGGCATGGGGTTGTGATGGTCTTCATTTGTGTTTTTTTCCAGAAAAATAAAACACTTTAACAAAAGTTATTGAGACACATAAAAATGGGTTGTTACCTGTTTTCCTTTGATTCTAGGGAGGGCTAAGGTAGTAACAGATGGAAAGTAAAGGAGAACCAGAACTCCTGGCTTGAATTCTTGGGATGCAGCAGAGAGCAGACTCTTGGACGTTGCCAGGGTTCCGCAGCCAGTCAGCAGGAATAGGCTATATCTGCAGCTATATAAATGAAGATGGCAAGGCAGGGGCTTCATGGTTATACCTGTTTACTATGAAGTAGGTTCTGGTAGGGTAGCAAATGAACCAGACAACTCCTAGGCACCCTTCCTTCAGGAACCCTTGAGAGAGGAGGCGAATGCAAGCAATAGCAAGGAGGTACTTGTGGGCATGTGGATCAGCAGCAAAGGCACTACCACTTCTCAGCAAGGAGCAACAGAGTCATTCAGGGATTCACCAGGGAAGACTGCACATTGTAAGATAGGGATGTATACTTTTGGGATACATCTACAGGGTTATTTATTTGTTTATCAAAGAAAAGTATGTTCAATGCTACCAAAAATACAAAAACCTCCTCCAGAGAGTTTAGTTTGATTAGTCTGAATAGACAAATAGTACCAGAGCAGTTGTAGCCAGAGTAGCTTTAGCCTGATGGAAAAGAGGGTCTTACTGTAAGCTATGCATGTGTACTTATTCCAGCTCCTAGACAACAAACTTGCTTTTCCTTTTCCCCAATTCCTAGTAAGAGGGGTTCAAAGGGGGTTAGACTTTGTTCCAACTTCTGTAAGAAGGGGAAAACTAAGGGCCAACACCAGAAAAGGTACTCACTGAGATGTCTCCTGTATGTGTCTCAACTCTTATATGGAACATAATATGTCATGAAGACTATACAGAAAACAGTCATGCAGACAATTTACACCCATTCAAGAAAAATACAACTCCTGACCATTCCTTTCTGTTTCCTGACTAAGCAGCAAGCAAAGTGGTGCTAATCCTGCAGTTCTTTGCAGATGAAAAGCATCAAATGTAGCATTTAGTGTCACAATATTCAGCACAAAATGCATTTAGTGGGGGACAATTCTGTTGCACTCTTCAGGTCTTTTAGACCAGACACCATTCATTACATTCATAAGCATTATCAGCTTACATGGAGTTTATGGAGTAAAACCAATTGCAGTGGGATGCCTGTCACTTCATTGGGGTTTATGTAGTTTCATCAGATCCACTTAGCCACTCTGTTTTATTTCTGCTTGCACTGAGCATTCTAAGAGTGCTGGTCCCTGTGCCACACCATGACCAGAGTACTTAAATGGGACCCCTCATCCATCAGTGTCAGAATATAACCACTGCTGATCCTGGCTGCTCTCACAGAAGTCAAGCTCAGAAGCCATTCATGGAATCATGGCCTGTTGCATGGCTTGCACAACACTTGGTGATAACAGCAAGTTTTTCCCAGTTTTTCTGTTTTTCCCAGCTTTGAGGAATGCAAGATTCCCAGCTGCCCTTCCTAAGGAAAGGGTCACAGAAAAGACAAGCCTAAGACAAGCATAAGAGCACTAGCAACTTCTACACTCAGTATCATGCAAAACCAAAAGGGTTAGCTCTTTGCATGACAGTGCTTCACACTTCTGCTGTCAGACTCCCAATTTTATGGGCTCTGGTTTATCGATGTTTATCATATTTATATATAGCTTTTCCTCTAAACTTAAAGACAAGGGTATTTTTCACAGCAGCCAGATTCCCATTTCTTGAATTTTTGCAGGATCCACAAGGAAGGAGAACCTTTAAATCACTAGGAAGTTCTGACAATGCAGACCCTACTGTGCAAAACTGTTTTAAAAAGCACTTACTGTTTATGGTCTAATTTAGGGCAACATTGAATGTTCTCAAGAATACTTTCCAGTTCCTTCAAGTGTTCTGCCTTGCTAAAATGTCTGAAAGTCCTTTCCTGCATTAATTCCAAGCCAAATGTACTGTGTGCCTCTTGGAACTATATCAAATGGCCAAACTTTAAGTCATCATTTCTAGAATAAATTACCTCTCCATCAGGCTGTGTATGAAATGAAATCTGTAGGGACATAGGGACCAGGACTGCTTTTATTTCACCTATATTAATAATGCACTTATTGTTTGACCTGTAAATGCTACAGGAAGAGTTCTTGTGGTGGAGGAACAATGGGGAAATAAATGCTTTTGAGATTCAAAATTCAGCCAACAAACCACAATAGATAGTATTCGTTGATGCCAAAATCTGCCCTGGACTCAATACTATGGGTGCTCCAGTTTTCATCCTGTAAGCTGCCTAGGGTCCTACCGAGTATAGGTTTGACATACAGTAAATAGACTTCCCTGTATGAGGTCTTTGGAGAAAGTTTCCTCTCCTCTCTCCCCTAAAACAAATATACACACTCTGAAAGTCGCAGCTTGGGTTGATACCACATTCTCACCTATAAGGCACTGCAGTAATTGACAACATTTAAAGAGCAGACTACGAGAAGACTTTCCTCCAGCAACCCTTTCTCACAGCACTGCTTTTGCACTATTTTTCTGTGATAGTTCAAGTACATTAAATCCTCCTTTTTCTTTCTAAAAGATTTTCCCTTCCTCTTATTTATTTCTCTGGCAATCCACTTAGCAGTGGAGACTGATAGGGCATTTGGGAGCTGACAGCCTCTATTTACCCACTGGCCAAAGCACCACCTCTTTGGCACCTCTCCAGAAACACTTTTCAGCTCCCACTGGCAGAGCTGTCCCTGGAGGCCAGCAGCTGGAAGATCCCAAGTCTGCTTGAGCGCAAAAAGCCTTCCAGTCATAGACAAGGATTCCTTTCCTTTTAGCAATTCCTTTTCTCTTTTCTGTGAGTCCTGTCCATGCCCCAATAATAATCATATGCTGAATAGGAAATACAGTCCTCCTCCCTCATACCACACACGCACACACCCCCAGCTGCTACTTAGCAGAAAAAGAAAAGTTGCCAACAAATAAAAAGTCTCCAGGCTGTCATTACTTTTAAATAAAAATTCATGGAGACTTTCCAACAAGGCTGTAAGTTTCAAGTACAAGGATATTTCTGACTCTGCTACTCTTCTTGTTTTTTTGATGGTAAGGAAAGGACAATGTTTAATTTGGAGGTAAAAGTTGTTCAACAATGTTTCTCTCCTAACTTGCTCCAGGCATCCTAGATGGAGCTTGAAAAGGAACACTAAAGACCTGGATTCACTACAAAGGGTGGATGGAAGGGGAATGAAGAGTTAATCACCTTACTGCTCTATGCCTAATTGCACCATTGGAAAAGAGCTACTCATCTTTTTCACAAAGTGCATTGAATTCTGTGACATATATGAGCGATGTAGCCTGTGACATCAGCCTTCACTGAAGATTGCAAAAAGAGGAAAAGTTACATCTGGGGAAAAGTTAAATTGAAGTGTGCAGTATAAAAACACATTAGCTAAGAAAGCAACCTCTCAAATTCTTCTGTGGAAAATTCTCATGAGTTCCCTAGGACATAGAAAGCATCATGGGACAGAGCTGATAAATAAAACTCCTCAACATCTCAGAGATAAGGTATGGTTAAACTCCACAGTTCTCACCAGAGCAAGAGAAAACAGGTGCTGTCCTGATGAGAGGACAGAGACAGCAGCACAGCTTACCCATCTGAGAAGGCTTCAGATGCATTGTCAGCTAACCAGAGCAAGCATTTACAAAGTCAAAAATAAGCAGTGATGTACATTCCCAAGGCTAGTGATCTCAAGCACCTAAAAGCAAATGGTTCTCTCCTGAGGCCATTCCCACAGCTATGAAAAGCAACTCCAAGGCATTTGTAGGCTGCTGAAGACGAGCACTAAACAAGATACAGAAAGAAGACTTTTGCCTGCCTTTGCAAAAACAGGCTATCTCTAGGAAAGAAGAAAGGAGAGCTAGCTACTGTTTAACATCTGGACTATGATAAAACCTGCATTACAGGCCACTGCTTGATTGTCCTGAGTGCTGTATGAATGCAGAACAGAAAGTTTCACATGGAAAAAGAAAACAAAATAGCAGAAAGAGAGCATCACAGGAAGCTATTTCTGAAATAGAGCCACTAAGGCCCCTAAGATCTCCTTTGTGGTCATTATAAGGGGTTGGCTGCAGAAGGGTATGCTGGCTTCATTAGGGAAATACTTGATAATAAGACTAGTTAGCAGAACCTGGGTGGGGAGTATGATAGGGTAATTGGTAACACTGCTTACATTGAAGCTGGCTTGCATGTGTTGGAAGTGTAATGGCAAGTAAAGAAAGCAGCAGCAGGCCTTAACAGTATCTCTAATCAGTAGGAATGTATGTTGTTGGGAGAAGCTGTTGGCACACTGGACAAACTAGGTTACCAGCTGCATCTTTTCATTCACATCCCAGGGAGACAGCAAGCTCTACAAGTTCTGCCTTCTATGCACAAGCAGATAGTTACATCATCTCCTGGAGAAGCAGTTTCTGCCATGCTAACTTTATGGAAAAATTTTTCTGCAGGCCTTGTTCTTTCTGAGTCACTTTCCTGGGAGGTGTCAGTTTGGGCTTAAGGATTTGGTGTGGTATATGTGTAGGGATCATAGTGGAAGTACTAAGATGAATATGAACTAAGTCCAAGTTGAGGTCTATGCGTGAGAGTCTATAGAATGCCAGCAGCAGACCCTGCACTTGGACCACAGAAAGAGGGCAAAAAAGGCTGCAACATACCACAAATGCTCTCTCTTTTTCACATTAGCCCAACATGAAGACAGACTACTGCAAAAGGCTATAAAACCCATCCAAAAATTAGTCTGCTGTCACCAGCCAAGAGAAACATGGGAGACACAGCAGGGATTTAGCAGCCTGCCTCCCAACCTCTATGCTACACACAAACGATCCTTCTCAAACCACTTGGACACATATATTTTGCTTTACAAGCATGGGGTTGTGCAAGCGAGTGGATCAGTGTGCTTAGAGATTTTGTATAAAAATTAAATCACCTTACTCTTCCATCTTAAACTGAGTTTTCTTACACTATTTTCCAACATACAGAAGCACCGTGTCGACACATTCACCCTCTTAGCTTTGCTTTGGGAGCAGAGGTAGAGGATTCTAATGCTCAAACACAACCATGAATTGAAGGTAATCCATCAGGCAGGCAGGGGCACCTTCAGAGGCATGATTGTGAGCCAATACCCTCGATGAAGCCACTGGCTGCTCTTTTGGATACCAGAGAGTTTCTAGTAGCAACTGGCAGAGTCTGTTTCTACTCTGTGAGCTATTTTGAGCTACTTTTAGCCACAGGCAAAGAGGAAGGGAAGTTCCTAGAATCTAAAAGACAGAGCTGCAGAGAAAAAAAAACTCTCTAGGTAAGCAGGCCAGACTGCCTGTATCAGAGTGTGTTAGTTAAACACTCTCCACGAGGATAAAGGTGGGAATTTAATATCTATGGAAAATTAACAATACCGTAGGCACCAATGTGGAAAGAAATGCATTAATTAGAAAACCTCCCAGTGAGTTGAAGGGAAGCAAGAGGTCTGTAGCCATGCTACTTTTGGGGAGGCAGGTGGAAATATTAGGCATGAGCAGCACTGAGCCTAGAAAGAGAATAAGATAGAAACGTGTTTCTCCAGCTCCAGAAAGAGATATAATTTGTTCTCATTATTCATACTGTCTTTGTACTACTAATGATATTTCTGTGTGCTTGGTTCTTGAAAGCACCATTTCTCCTCCAAGAGACCTAAGTCCTGGTGGCTGGTCAGGATGGCTAGTGCAGCACACATTCATACCAGGAAGGTATCTCTGTCTACAGTACCAGAAAGAGCGCTAGCTGGAACATGACAAGCTAGAGTGTAAAGGGAGGTTCTACCACACAATGAAGCTGATAAAGATGCTTCTCTTTACCTTGCCTGCAGTCCTGCATGAATACTCATGTGGCCTTGTCTGCCTGATCTCAGTTGGGATTTCTGGCACTTATGTGACATACACAGTCTTATCAAACTCTGTCCTGCGAGTTTCCGTACCTTGTAAACAAGAGTAAGCAAATATCAACGTACCAATATTCTCTCTCCCCCAGTAATGTACTCAATCCCAATACCTCAGACTTTGTGCGCAACCCTACAGTAGCAAACCAGCAAACCACATCTGCTGCTTGCATGGTGAAGGGTAAAAGGAAGCAAAGAGGAACCAGATCTCATTTTTTAAGAGAGTTTTACAAACTGTAGTTAGGAATAAGTGGTTTGAAAATGCATGAAGAATCTCTAGCTAGTGAACCCGTAGCAACATCTTGCCTGTAAAACATTTAGAGAAAGAGATGTAGCATCTTAGAGAAAGAAATGTATGAAAAGTGTTATTCAAATGAATAAATAATAGCTTTAAGACTGTTTTGCCTTAAGAACTGCATACACTTTACATAAGCCCTTGCATTCACAGCCTTGTGTTCCAACCTCTCCTTGGCAAGCAAGAGAGGGAAGAGCGGGAAGGAAAGGGCTGGACTCATTAGCAATGCTTCGAGCCAGAAGTCCAGATGGGATTTGAAGCTAAGCAATGTGGGAGATATGGCTTAAGGTTCAGTCTGCATGAAGGGTGCATCTGTTTTTGTCTTGAAAGTATACCTTGACTTCACCTGCCAATTATATGCATCTCAAACTAAATGAGCTTCACCTTATTAAAGTGCAATGTATCCCAGTTTTCAGTCCAAGTAAGGCTTCACACAGGGAAGCAGACATCTGCTGAGCATTTGCACATGTATTAAAAAGGGAAGGCAGCACTTTTCTGCCCTCCAAAAGCAAATTCAGTACTGTTGAAGGGTAAAGCACACAGTGAAATAGGAGGGAAGCAGCAACACTGGGTAGGGATATACGTGTGCTGTGAATACTGCTGCAGCTAGGAAAGAAGCCGCAGCTTTCTAGCACTGACAGCTATAAATCAGCTCAAGAAGGGAGACTGCAAAAACTCCATCCCTATCTGCCCAGTAAAAAAACACGCTTCAGTTCTGCCTGACGCAGAGCTCCCCAAGACAAAATCCTTTCACATTATACAGATGATCATGGTCATCACAAGTCCTTCCAGCATTTAAGCAGTTTCTCTCCTCAAATTTGCAGAATGTTCTCTTGGTTTCTTTATTAGCTGAAGTTGAAGGGGAAGTGGTTAGTGGCCATGACAGCAAAAATGGTTATGTAAAGTTTGAACTGTCCCTCCTATTTTCTCCTGCACATACAGCGACAGTGCATGACAGATGCCACATGGTTCTTGGGGTGCTGCCTTTGCATATTTTACAAATGTTCAAAGCTGTAATACTAAACTGTACATTATTTATCAAAAGTTGTGCTAGTCCAGCACAACTAGAGCTGTTTCAGACAAAACTGAAAAAATTAGCTTTTTCTATCTGTAATACAACATATGCATACAACATATAATGCAAAAGAATACAAAAGGTATGATAAGGTGTTTCTACAAGCCATTCCCCTGACGAAGATGAGACTGATTGCTGGAAGGACCATCTCTCACCTTTTTCTTTTTCTTTCACAGTCTTTGTCCAGGTCAACCATTTGGTAACTATTTTCTAGATTGCCCTTGCAGCCTCAATGCAGGTGCAGGTCTTTCAAGACCCCAAGGGCGAAGTATATAATGCTGGACTACATATGCAGTAAGACCCAACATCTGATTACATTTATGCAAATGCCTGTATTTATTAATGTAACAGGATGACTGTTCTACTGCCTGCAAGGAAATTAACCCCTTTATTCTACTAGATGTGTCCATTCTGAGCAGTTAATAAGACCTATTTGTAATCCAGATGTATGCATGATAAAATCGGGGTACTTGGCACTTCTGTTGGCAAAGGAACTGCTAGGAATATCAGTAGCAGGCAACTTAGTGCAATGATTAAGAGAGATATTTAAGTACTCTTCAGGGTAATTCTTGATAGTGACAAGAGAACCCAAACATACCCAAAATCTCATTCTAGTTTCAGCTGCCAATGCTGTTGATTATAGGACCCAGTGAGAAGTCATCCAGCCAGAGTAAACCCACCACACCAGATAAGATCCATAGAGAAGGGAAAGCTTTGCAGAAGAGAAAGGTCTATCACGTGTCTTCTCCACTAGGAAGAGAGCTTTGAGGACCTTTTAAGGCTAAATGTGCCTATCTTCTTGTTTTAAGAACTTGAGGACATTATAAACCTGCATAAAAGTATGCATAGACTCAAGTTAAGCTGCAGCCTCCCATTTGCAGCCACTCTCTCAAAGCTTTAGGCTTATTTAATTTAGTTCTTATCAGCCTGAGAGAGGATGAGGCTGGGTTGCACTGAGACAAGGAAATCACACTCTCATTTACTTTGTGGGAGAGAGGGAGCTGGGCAGTTCCATGCATCAGCTTAGCACAATTCATGACAACTAGTCTAGAGGAACCAGGAATACCAAATGCAGATCCTAATATATAATACTTCACTGCCTCCCATCATGCTTAGGAAAATATCTGGGGTCCTATTGTGTGCACTAGAATTGCTGTTTTCATTTTTCCCTAGTTAGCTATGAAATTATGTTTGCAACATGTTAAAATGCCTGCTTAGACTGGTGGGTAGCAAACATGTGCCCATCTGCCAAGAGGTTTTCTTGTCGACATTTATCTAAATAGAGAAATCAGACCGCTATTCACATCTTATTAACAAACACAGGCTCTAATTAGCCAATGTGATTAAGATTCATTTGAGAAGTCACTTCAATACATACATAAAACCATCACTCTTTTACTCCGTGATGATGATGACAAAAAAAAGCAGTCCTATCTCACTCCAGCTCTGCAAAGGAAAAGTGTAAATGTTTAAAGGCACATTCAGAGCAAAGGGGCAAGGCACTGCTAAGGTAACTCCACTGATAATCTGTGAGATGTTTCCCACCAAGGAATTAATTCAGAAGGGCCATAATACAGACAACCAGGGCTGGGGTAAGAAAAGTTGTCATTTCTTACTAGCCCACCATCAGTATCTGTCTATGTTAAGATTTGTAATTACAGCACAGGAAATGCGTCTCAAATACATAGACTTAGGGGTCTAGATTTTACTTCCCTGAGAGAATAAAATTGAGATTCAGAAACTGTTTTTTCCTGCACAGAGACAGGAGCTAGGCTGCGAAATTCCTCATGATGTAGGAAAGGCTGTCACATTGAAAGCTTCTTGAATTTCACTGTAAGAGTAGCTACTTATAGCAGTATGCTACAGATATTTACTGTTCTCCCAGGAGATATGAGTGTTGGTGAAAGTTGTTACTTCAGTGTTGTTAAGTAACACGTTGCCTGTTGTTCATATGATTCAATGCAATAATTACTATGATCAATTTGATTTGCAACGTGTCCTGTCTTACAAATCACTGAGTTATTAACCTTAACAATGTCAATGAGCTGCTAGGGTAATTGAGCTGTTACAAATTAAGGTTTGGGGTAATTATTAAGAGCTGCTTTGTACACAGGAATATATTAATGCGTTATTGATGCCAAGTGATTATGCTCTTGCAATGAGAGAAGAATTCAGAGCAACTCTAGCAAAAGACATAGAGCTAAGCAGCCTCAAATGACAGTAGGTATGTTAGCATATTGATTACAATTTCCTTCTATTTCCCTTGCCATATACATACAGCTCCGAGCACTTTAACATAGTGATGCAGAACTCCCATTTATTGGCCTGTTTTCCTCCCAGATAACAGCCTTTTACAACCAAAGTTTCTCTGTGAGCATAACATTCAGTTCAGTCTATTCCAAGGGTGTGAATGACAGACAGAACTGAAGAAATAAAACAGGAGAACCACATACAGCATATTTTAGTGTAAAACCTGCAACCTAATGCATTCAATTTCTTTAGCTGAGTCTCTGGGAGAGTTACTGCTGTTGCGTAGAAGAACTGAAACTCCAACAACTATGTAATACAAATGACAGATTTCATAATGACTTTCAAAAAACACCATTATCTGGAAGACTTTTAGAACTATACCTGTATCAACAGGGCAATATATTTTGTCAGTTGTACATGTAAAATACAAGTTCATAATTTCTTTTGTCTGCAAAGAATCATGTGCAGTCACCTAAGTTGTTTTCAAAGGATTCAAACTGAACTAAAGAGGAAAAAAAATAAAGCGTAGACAAGAATGTTCTGGGGAAAAATACAGTACTAGACTTTGTTGCATTAGTTGCTTCTGCTTAATATTAATCTGAGTTTAACATGTGTTATTGCAGTCCTGTTCCATATGAGTTTCTAGGCCTGCTATTTAAAGCACTGTCACATTTTTCTGGTGAGAGATATCTTTTCTCTATAAAAACACACCCTTCCTGTTTAAGAATCGTGACAGTCAAACTGGCTATAGGAGAGTGAGAGGCAATTTTTTGCCTGCCGAATACGATCCTACTATCTCTATTTAGAGCAGAAAATCTCCTGTTACCTTGGCTGTGCATAGCATGCAAAAAAGCTTGTTTCATTTCCCAGGCAGGGCTGGATTTGGGGAGATGTGATATCAGCTAGAAGTAAAATATTTATGCAAATGTTTCTTCCCAGGGCAATGTATATTTTTAAAGCTTTCTCTTCACTGCAGTTACAGTGTCTGACTGTCAGCACTTAGTCTGCTGCCGGTCTTCCTAGAGGAGTCATCCTTTGCTAATGGTAAAGATTGTTAGTGTTGCTTCCAGACTAAAGATTCTTTTAAATCTGTTTGGTCTGTTGATGGTGATTGTTCCTTTCTGCAGGCTGGGCCTGTAAGAACAAGAAAACTGGCCACATTGTCCTGGAGGGTTCTGTGTCACAAGCTAAAAGAGAGAAGATATACAGGGAAGGGAAAGCAAAACCAGGTATCTCTGTGACAGCTGTCTTTTGATAGTGTAAACATTTCCCAGCCGCCCCTTTGCTGAGGGTCTCTGCAGTCTTCATTGGTCCTGCTGATCATTGCTGTCTCTGTAGACTGTAAGCAGCTAAGAACAGAGGGGAAAAGATGCTTGTAAGGACTCCTGCATATTTGTCCCTGCCTGGTAATCATCTCAGCTCTTCACTTTTCTCCCTTGTCTGTGTGCTATTGCCGTACTGCCCTTAAAGGAAGCTCTGGGGTTTTTGAACTTAAAATTGCAATTAAACATTCCTGTTGATGGGATAAGGATGGCAAAGAAATTCCTGTCACAATGCTCCCAAACACATCAGCACCGTATCTCTAGTACTGAAAAAGACCTTCCCTAAACAGCTAGAGGCAGCATATCCTCCCTGCTCAGTCTACCTCTCCTCCCACTGCCAGCCTTGCACATAGCCCTTCCTTCAAGCCCAGCTAGTGTCTGGTGTGCTTCAGCATGTGGGGTTCTGGGGTTCCGCCATGCATTCTGGTGCCTTGTACCCAGAATGAGAGAGGCTAGCCTTAGTCTGAAGAGTGGCCACAGCCAGCCCAACCACACGCAGCTTGTAATGCAAGAGGGATCTTCACTTTAGTAAGGAAATTATATTATGTTTTCATCTGCCACAGAAGCTGAATCCTGATTTATGACAAATATATTTGGAAGTGAAGTGAGTGGGCCCTTGGAGTCATGAAAACTAGGACAAATAGAAAATTTGGAAGTGCTCCTTCCCCTCTCTATTGCCCCAGCGAGATTCTTCATCAGCTTTGTTAAGCATCATTGTTAAGAGCCTCTGTAAAAGAGTTAAACTACTGTTGAAGAACAATGGGCATTTCCAACAAAATTCAGCAGCAGGCATATTCCCTCTACCTTCCTAAACTACAGGAGCTGTGGAGGAGTTATTGGGATCTTCAAGCACATAGCTGAGGTAAAGACGGTTTACAGGCAATTTTGATGACAGAAGCTTTCTTTTTCTTAGGACAGATACTAACTTTGCCACAGGCTCCCAGGGAAACAATTAATATAAGTAAATAAGGTAATAAAAAACTGACAAAATAGATTTCTGTTCTATAAGTAATCATTGTTGCAACTGCCTATGGTACCAGTCAGGTGGAACATTAATATACTGTTATGGGAATGCGTCCCAGGCCTAACTGAGATGCAGACTTCAATGTGCTATATTCACCCCCTGCCCTCCACCATCTTCAAAGTGCTTGATGCCTTATTAGAGAAAAGAGGTGGCATATGGAGGCATTAGAAGTCTGAGGTAATGGAAGTAGGTAGTGTTGGTGCACTGGACCTCATAAAGAGAGAGAATGCCTTCACAATCACTCAAAAAGAGTGGCAGAGAGTGCAACTGAAGCCAGCTTACCCTAGTCCTGTGTCTGTAAAAACAGGATTTCTGTAAGGGGCTTTGCAAGATACAGCAAGTGTTTTTGAACAGACCTAGAGAAATGTCTAGTTGGGGTGAGAGATGGTGAGACTTTCTAATTAGGAAGAAAAGGAATTGTTTTCTGTGAGTTCCCTCTGTGATCTCATCCCTTGTGAAGCAGGCAGAAATATCAAGGCATCCTCGCTTAGAAAGGAGCACATTGTTCCTCATGTCTCTTGGCAAAGAGAGAGGTGAAGAATAGGTCAAGCATGAAAACATGCTGTAATACCCCACAGGCCCCAGTAGACTCCCCTGGGTGCAGAGCATATCTGTTCAAACATTCACCACCCAGCCCATGGGACCAGCTCCAGGTGAATCCCAGCTTCTCTGGTGATCGGCTAGGACCTTCTCAGGCTTAGTCTCAGTCTTCACTAGTAGTCAGGAAATGTGCTGTCCCTAATAAATGGTGACATGGCAATTTTCTCCATCATGTCAGTTGTCAAGAGGGACATCAGATTCCCTAAGACTTCACTGTGAGCTTCTGTGAGACATGCTGAGGAGAAATAAATCAATTATGGAGCCCAGCATCTGGGGTCTGCTTCATAGCAGCTGCCCAAAGTGGGTGACAGAGTTTTATCCATATGCTGAGCTGCAGGTCAGCGCTGTGAAAGCTGCAAAGGGCAAGGGAAAGGTCTTGTGGAGTGATGTTGGTGATTACAAGGCCTTACTAACACTTCTGGCTCAGTGTTGACAGCTTTCCTTGCAATAAAAAGCTCCAGTGATCCATGGCTAAGCAATGTGGTGGTGTCATTCCACTACAAATGGTACTCGGTCCCCCAGCTGCCCCTCTCCCTGCTGAGACTGGCTGCCAATGGAGATTATTTAAGATGGATTGCTGAGCAAAGCCTGCAATTTAGGGGTTGTTCACTGTCAAAGTTGACGGCTTCTACCCATACCAAGCATTTGATTTCTCACCGTTACAGTATGGACATTCAGGATATGTTTCTGTTTAATTAAAGAAGACAGACAAAACTGACAGAAAGCATAAGGAGAATGGTCTTGTGGGATATATAATCAGCATGGGCACTGAGTGATGCTCTGTTCTGAGTATATGGACCAAGTGATCCCACTCAGAAATTTGCTCTTAATTCTTTGAGGCCTACTCATCAAAACAGCTTTTTCTCCCCCTTTGTATTCTTCTCTTGCATCTGTTGTTTTCAGAGGAAAAAACATTTGTACAAAAATTTCATGGTTTAGAAACCGCTCCTGAAATTAACCATCTAGAGGATTTGAATCTCTGGTATCCAGGGACATGTTTTGGGTCAGATGCAGGGGGGCTGGTGCTGATGTCATAAGTTAGTGGCTCTCATTGGAATTATGGACTTTAATTTTCTCTATTCCTCTTCACGTTCATTTATGGACACCACTAGCTGCTTGCTACCTTTTATTAGTGCAGTCAGAGGGCAAGTTTCCAAAGGGCAAGTTTCCAAATCAATTAATGTTATTGTTTCATTTCTTAGGGCTGTAAAATCACAAAATTTACAAGAAGTATGTAAGGCTATGAAGTATGCCATAGAAGTATGACAGATATGGAGAGTAATTAGATCAGCTAGAGTCATTGAAATCCCATATGCTGAGCATGTTCCATTAAAATACCTTTCTCTTTGCTTCAAGAAATATTATTAGCTTAAATATCACAGGAAGGGGGGAGGAAAATACATGGATTTTCATATTGAGTCTCCTCAGATACATTTGAAGGGGAAATTGCACACAGGTTTTCTGTATCAGAGTAGGTTTTCCCTTTTAAAGCCTGTATCCTAAGCAGGGCTTAGCACTGAGGTAGGGAAAGCAGACCTGTTGCAGGATGCAGTCTTGACATTGGTTTGGTGTTCCTTCCCTTCAAAGAACAGCTTTGCTCTTTTCAAAGAGGGCACCAACCAAGCAAAGCAAGCAGGACTGGGTCCCTGGAGGCTGGATGTCTTGTGAGCTGACAGCAAAGAGAAATCTGCAGGGACCTGAAAGGCCTCCTCTGCTTGCGGTGGGATGGAAGGGTTTTATTTGAAACCACATAGAGACAATTGATGATATGGGCCTGGGCAGAGATAAAATAGAAGGCTTTCTCCGGTCTGGTTCTCTAGGCTTATTATCCCTAGGATCATAGCACAATTTAGTCTGGACGGTCTCTGGAGGTCTTTAGTTCAAGCCCCTCCTCAAAGCAGAACCAGAGAGGGCGTTAGATGAGGTTGCTAAGTTGACAGGATGGATAAAAAACAGGTAAGATAAAAGGACAGCAGCAGAATGGGCTGGTATTTGAATATCCATTCTCACATCCAGTTGCTAGACTACCCTCCATCCTCTACTGGTACAGTCTCAAAATATAAAGCAGTCTTTAAATTTGTTATACAGCAGTGAGAACAATAGGGAGTGTTCATGAGATGCCACAGATCCAAAACACGTTCCTTCCATTCATCTTTTATCCTCAAAGAATAAATAGCCTGAAGGGACTATAATAAGGTTAATTTGTGCAATGTAAATTAAACCCATAAAGAAAGCACAGAAGCCACTGAGACAGTAGAAAGCATCTCTCTGCAGGTATCAGTGCACCCTATTTTCTCATTGGTAAGTTGAGGGAATGAGAAATTCTTTCTCTGACCTTTAGTCTTGTCTATCTAGATTATATTTTGCGGTAAAAGTCTATGATAGGTCACATTTCAGTCTCATCTTATGTGTGTCATCATGCAATCAATATACACGTGATTGTGTGTGATCAATATACAACCCTGGCTATTGGGTGTCACATTAAGGCAGATACACTCTCTGTGTGCAGGCAGCTCTTTGTATATGCATTAATTCAAGAGCCAATATGATGTTCCTTATCAATGAGCTGGTTTGCCCAGCACTTCAGATTACAAGTCAGAGGACTCTGTTCCGCTCTTTGAAAACTCCCACTAATGGCTCCATTTGGAAAATACTCTTCTGAGCATGTCATGCACCTCATGTCCGATATAGCTGCATGCTACTGTACAGCAGCAACACCATGTGTCTGAGGTGGCTGCTTTTCAACTTCTGGTGATTTCCTCTCTTCGTAATTTGTGTATCTATGGCTTGTTCAGTCCTGGATCTTTTTTCTGTTACCACAAGAAAGTGAACCACTTAGGACTTTTTTTTCATTCATCATCTTTACTAATGTAATTTTGACTGCAGAGGCAGATAGCAATTGAAAGATTATCAGAAGGAACAAAGAAGAGGTGTGGTGCATTTAATAGATTTTATTGTTGTTTTCTATCTTTCTCTACCTTCAGTGACATTGCTTTTCTTTTCCTTTCTTTCTGAATCAACTTTAGCAGTGAATATTTGGATGAAACACCAAAAACTCCAGCTGCAGAGCTCATGGCATCATTAACCCTCAACTTAGTGGGATTATTACTAGCAGGTGATTTTCATTTGCTGCAGCATCAGCAAAGGCAAAAATGATATCAATATGCTTGCCATCTTGTGTTGCTGCCTTATTTAATGTGTGTGAAAGGAATAAACTGTGGAACAGATTCTTACAGTGTTAAAGGACAAAGATTAAGCAAAAGAAATGCCTGAGAATTTTAAGTATAAGATGTTTGCATCTAAATGTTTAACATTTAAATTTAACAATAAAGGAATGCTTGAAGGAGTTATGTGCTGATTTGTGACAGGAGTATTAGGTTCATCTGAACTAAGTGTTGGAGCTTAGCAGTGATTCAAAGATATCTTTGTGCTGCATTGCTAAGCAACCCCATCCTCAGTTTTGTGGTTTGTTAATATCAGTTAGTCCCATTTCAGAAGTAAGCTGTGAAAATGAAACTCCTGATTTCAGTAAGAAAATCAAGGAAGCACAAATGTTACTTTGTAGTCTGTTATCTGCTTTTAAAGGGGGTTACAAGTGGCAACTGGTGGGGATGGATCAGAATAGCCTTTTGCAGTCAGCAAGTTTTCTACCTCAAGGTTCAGTAATTGAAGCTTTTGGGATTATCAGATTCCAATAGGAAAAGATTGATTTTACTTACTAAGTGGAGAAACTAAGCCTGCTCTTTCTGCTGGCATGGGAGCCCAGTCTCTGAGCACAGGGAAATCTCCTCTGTGACAGCTCTGCTCAGGACAGCATCAGCCTTCCCTCCTTCTCCTGTGCTTCTTCCTGTACCACTTGTGACGGCTGATGAGGAGACTGAATCTCAGACTAATTTAGAGTCAGACGGGGCCTTTGGGCTTTGTGCCAGACACAGAGCTAATGGGGAGCTTATCACAGGAGGTAAGGTTCTGGCTTCTGGAAAATTTCTGTCCACAGAGATAGAACTGAGGGGATGAGACAGCATAGGAGAGTGGAGCCAGGACATGCAACACAAGAGAAATGCATAACACAGTAGGAAAGGAGATAAGAGGGATCTGAGGGTGAAGAGCACACACATGGTGTCACTTGCTACACATGAATAACAGTACACTGAATTTCAGTTTAGCTTAAATCAGTATTCATGCTGATTCAGATTGCATCAGTGACAGACACCAGGTGGATCCACAGGATAGAAAAGTGACTGAAAAGATGGGATACTCTTTGTTCAGTCCATAAGAGGAATAAGTGTTACATTAGCAAGGTCAGAAAAGGTAAGCTCCATTTACAATGGTTATGCTTGTCTTTACAACAGGGCAACTCAGCTTAACATTTTTCTTAAATTGATTCCCAGCTGACTTAGTTTGAGTTGGAGGTATAAAGAAAAAAGCAAGAGAACCCACACTCCTTTGTGCACCAATGAAGCAACACTGTTTTTAAAAAATTACCTTTAAATAAATCCTGCAGACCTTCTTATCTACAAAAAATCAATCACTCAGATAATCTTTCTTCCCCTACTCCTGACATGATCCTTCCTATGAGACACACAGCAGGCAATGGGTTAAGGAGAGAGGAGCAGTAGTAAATAGCGAATTCTGGGTTAAGTCTTTGGGCTGGGTAAGTCCAAAAAGGGAAAATACATCACTGTGTACAGGCATCCAGGGTACTACATTGGAAACAGTTATATCGGGGATTAATTTAATTCTCAGGTTATCGTATTTTATTTCAGAAGGAAAACAAGGGAGAGAGAAAAATTATGTGAATATTTTCCTCTTAATATTGTGAGACAACTATAGTAACCATGGCAACAGGAGGAGCAACATCTCAGAGATTGTATATCTGGTAAACATATTCTCTAGACTTCCATTTATTATAGTATTAAACATCATATTTGCTCTGAGTCCTAGCACAATGTATTATTACATTGTTATCACTGAGGGCCAAATCTACTGGTTGAGCATTCAGGAGAGTTACTGGTCCTAAATACAGAAATAATACCCAGTGGTCCAAAGCCTCCTCGTGGGAAAACAAACACAGCAGCTTCCACAAATGTTCCTGTCTCCCTGGGAGGTTTGTTTGGTGAGGTCTGTTCTCCCTCTAGTGTCCTGACAACTGGGGTTGCTGCCAGAGCTGCTCCTCTAGCTCCAGCAAGAAAGGTGAAGGGCCCTTCACAGGCAAGATTTAGGTTTAGTCCTTGTCCAGATGTAGTTGTGGTGGGTTTGCTTGAGCTTTTCTCCCAGGCGCTTGTAAGAGCCAGTGTCTGACTTCTGAGTTGGAAGACCATTTTGATCTCTGCTATTAATCTGTGCATGGACAGAAGCCCCTACCCCCTCCCTGCCTGCTGCCCAGATGTGCAGCAAACCATTAGCAGAAAAACCAAGAGAGTTCACACTTCTGTGAAATATTGGCTCCAGCTGTTATAACATAGTGCTCTACATATTTTCTTAGTATAAATGCTGAAAAATATATTTTAGTATTTGACTACTTTAAACCTCCTGTCACCCCTGGTTGTATTACCCAAGATAAAAACAGAAAAGTGGTAAATCTGTTGCCTTGTGTAGAATGAATGTGCAACTGGGCAGTTCAGTTCAGGGGTAGGAGTCTGAATCCTGGTAACTACTGCTCAGCACTGAAAATACTTGAGTAGATGAAAAGAAATCTTTTTCTGTAGGGCCCCACTGTGTGTATTTTCCTAAGGAACACGTAAGTCAATGCGGTATCCATCCTACTCAACTTCATGTGAGTGGACAGTCTTACCAGGCAGCAGTGTCTGAGTTTCTGTCTGCTTGATGGAAGCCTCCTACAATTAATGCCAGTGCCACTCATCAACAGGAGTGATCAATGCAGGTTGGGCATTATTTCGGTCCAGGTCCCTGTCCTCCTTGTTCTTATAATTATCCCTGTTCTGTGACCTTTATCAAACATTGACATCATCTGTTTAAAGACCAACAGTGAAACCTTGCTCTTCCACTGGATTCTCAGTTCTACTGAACATTATCATTACAGTATGGTAAGTTACTTGAACGTAAACCCTCTCAAGAACTGAAGGCCTGGTCATTTCATTTCTGCTCTAATAAGCTTTGTTCAGAAGTTTTTTATTCAACTTCAGAAGTTTTTTCAAGCTAGAGGCTACATTCCACACTAATCTCCTAAGCACACCTCTCAGATTTCATGGGGGGGGCGGGGGAGGAGGGGGGTCAAGAAGGGAATGAAGAAGAAATTCAAGCAACATGCAGTCTGCCTGAAAATCCAACTTGACCAGTTCCCAATTGGAGTCTTTGTCCAAGTTTATTTCCCTTCAGCCATTGGGTGCAATCAACAGATGCGGCCTCATTTCAAAGACAGCTTTTCCTGGAATAGCAAGGAATGCCATGTTGCTCTGCCTTCACTTTGCCTTTGCTTTTCTCAGCAAATCTGTTTTATTGTTGGCTAGCTACTGAAGGAAACCTAAGAAGCTCTTGCACTACTCTTGGAAATCCTCTGAAGGTTTCTTGCCCCTCCAATGAAATGTCTGTCTATCTCAGAGCTGAGGCTCTGCCTGCGTTTCAAAGCAGCCAACAAAGAGACTATCTTGGACTTCAGTACATGCCAGCCTGGGCTCCCATTGGCTGCCTCACAAGCTGCATGAAGGGGAAGGATTCAGCAGGGACTGAAAAGGAAGTCATTTATCTATCAGAGTCTGATATTTCAGAGTTTGCTGGGCAATTTTCAAGAAAGGGAGAGCATAGCTTTGGCAAAATTGAATGGCTCAGATTAACTGCTATTTGACAATTTGTAATGGACCAGACTTGGTTATACACATGGGAAGGAGCTGTGGCAGGTACCCAAGACACAGAAGTGAGGCTGTTCCTCCAAAATACAGGTTTCCCTCACTGGAAACATATCTAAGTGAGAGACATAGCTGGCCATGTGAAAAGTAGGGCATTGAAGGAAAAGTCTCCTATCTATCTACCCTCTCAGGCTTTCTCATTACTGAACAACAGAGGAAGGGAAGAAACTTTTGCCTTTCTGCTTATCCTGTACGAATTCACAGGAACACAGCTGACAAAAGTGCAGGCAAAGAACCCTGGCTGAGCTGTCATCAAAAGGAGTGCGAGTATGCTTCTGTATGATTTACATTTTGTGGTATTTATTCCTCTCATTTTCCAATTCTCTCCACTAGATTTTAAATGTACTAGTGACCTCATGAAAGGTTAAAGTAACAGGGAGATCTGACAATGATTTTTGCTCTCTATGGCTTTTCTGAACCAATCCTTCTCCCTCCCTCTTTCATTCTCTTCCCTGCCTAGAAACAAAGGGATTTTTCTCCTTCTTTGTACTTTTCACAAGTCTTTCTTATTCCCATCTGATTCTAAATTGGGACCACACCAAGATGCTTTACACAGTGAGCATTGACTCAGCATTCAATAGCAAACATGTCCTGATTTTCTCCCCTTGATTAATTTTGTTAGAGAGGTGATGAACTCCACCTCTGACCTCCCCTCCCTGCCTGTCAGTCAGCTTCCACTGATGCAGGCAGCTTTTAAGCAACTCTAGTAACTCAATCATCCCTACAGAGACTTTCTATGGCTGGGAATAGAACATCTTTTGTCCACAATGGGGAAATCAGATTAATGACTCTGAGTGGCCCCAGTGATTTCAATATTCATGTTGTGGGTAGATGTGCTAATACTGATAAAAAGACCTACAGTATCACACTGCAACACTGCTAATTAACTTCACCTAGGTCCTTGAAGCCTACACTGAGTAAGCTAAATCATGTGGGATGGGTAAAATTTCTTGGCTCTTTTTTTGTCCCCTCCATTTCACTCTGTATCGCTCTACTGTTTCAGTGTTCACAGTAATGCTTTTGAATACTGCTGTGGTTTTGCAGTCTAGTTTCTTGAAGCATCACGCTGTCTGCCTGTTCAAGACCTGGCCCTCTTTTTCTGACCTCAGGCTTCATCTCCATCTCTCATCCATGCTTAAAGTTCAAGCTTTTAGTGCTCCAAGGACAACACTCATGACTACATAATCTCTCAAGGTGCACTGCATAGCATCTTGCAGGTCAGATTAGAGGGTCTTGCAGAGAGCAAGCTGTGAGGAAATACAGATCAGGTGGCAGGCAGAGCACACTTTGCAAACCAGGCAAGTCCCCAGGGAGAAAAACACAGATAAGTGTAATGAAGCCATAGGGACTTGGGCTGGCTGTGAAGCAGTCACACACAAAGCTCTGAGACGGTGTTGGTACTGACTCATATTTTCTCTCCTAGTGCTTAAGAAATCCCATGAAGACCACCTTTCTAAGGAACACGAGTGGGCATGACTTCATGAATCCATGTTGGTGAGAGGAGATAAAAGGGGAGGAAGGGGAAATAAAAGCTAAAGCAGCTTTACAGGTTTGTGTACTTGCACATACACAAATCAAGCAAGGGCTTTACTCATGATACAAACTGCAAAGGTGGCATAGCATACCCGATCCAGGTAGTGCAGAAAGGAGGAGCCAAGGGCTGTGTGGGAAATGGGAAAACTCTGGGCCTGAAGAGGTGCATCAAAGCAAAACTGGAGAAAGTAAGAAAGAAGGAAAGATAGTTGAGTGGAAAATAGGTCAAATTATCAAGCACAGAGAAGACTCCAGCAATCAACAGATATTCCGGGGCAAAGTCAAAGGCCCCATGACCTTCCATTTTCTTTAGAAGAATAATCTTCCAACAATCATCTCTAAAAACCCACCCAAAATCGTTACTACTCTGTCAATAGCTTAACACCACCCCTTTCCTCATCTGTGCTGCTTTAAAACGGACCATCTCTTAACAAGAGGTTAAAAAAGGAAAAAAAGAAAAAAAGGCATTACATCCAGAACAAGATAACCTGGCTAGATGGTAAGGCAATCAATTAAAAGATAAAAGTGACAGTTCATTACAGCAAGTGGGTGCACTGAGCAGTAACTGCTGCACTGAAGGAGCTGAGTAATACAGTGTTCATTTAGGCTGAAGCCAGGGTACACAGGGAAGCTGCAGTTTGGGATTCAAGTACTCCTGCATCTGCAGCAGAACAGCAGCACAAACTCCCGAAGATCCCTGAAATGTTAGTGTTAATAGTCTTGTATGGGTAGCAAAAAAAAAAAAAAAGGTTTTCTCCTGAAAAAAAAATTAATTCTGGGGAAACATGGAGTCTGATTAAAAAACTATTTCTCTGCAGTGAGGCTGAGATAAAAATCTTAAATTTAAATCACTCTTTCGAAACTTGCTGACAAACATCCCTTTGTTTTGACTCAAATTGATACATTTGTTGCACTTGTTCTTCCACTACAAAATAAACATCCTTATGTAAACAGAGCCAAAGAGACTTTCAATTCAGGCTTTCTCCTGCACCATTCCTGCCTGTCCATTCCTGATCAACTCAAACTTTTACAGGAAACATTTTTTAATTAGGATTTAGGATTAGTGATTGAGAGGTGTAACTAGGATTTGTAGCATCTCTGCCACGATCTCCAGGCTGGAGTAGTGCCTGCAGGCAGGCTATAAGGCAGTGGTGCCAAAAAGGGCTGAATATTTCTATTCAACAAGCAATCCCAGTTACTATCTCTCTAACTGACTAATAGACAGGTACAAATGAGGCAGGTTGCTTTAAGGAGAGGCACCAAAAAGACTCAGGAGCTTTAAAGTAAAAAAAAAAAATCCTTGTCACCTTGAGTTCTGACTTGTGAACCTTTTGCCAAGAAGCTAAAGCACAAACACCTGAAAATCTGGAAATGGCAGTAGAGGAGTCAGTTCACAACCTGTGTGGACAGAGCTGTTTTAGGGGTGCATTCCTTATCGATACTCCTCCCTCCATTTCTATACAGACAGGGAGTAGCAGTGTAACAGCTTGCCTGTTCTGTATCATGCAGACAGCAGGCTGCTGGCTACTGCTAAAAACATTTATAATTTAATGTTTTCAGATCTTGCTCAAGTAGAGGTAATACTGTTAAAGCCACAAGTGACAATTTTTTTCCCCCCAGAATTAAAGCAATGTATCTGTCGGAATGAAAGGAAATATTCTTCTGCACCAACCCAGACATCTGAACTACTGATCTCTTCTATCCACTGAGGAAAGGATAAGCTCTCGCCATAAAAAGTTTGCCTGCCAACAAAACATCACTGGAGGAAGAAAGAAAGCACTTCAGAGATGTTCCCTATCAGGTTTTACAAATGTGGCTGTGGACAAGAGGAGTGATAGGGAAGCATTGATTTGGGACAGACTTGACTTGTCCTTAACGTGTCTGCATGCAGAGTGCCTGAAGACCTGAGCACAAGTTTTTGTGCTACAGAAGCTGACTGTCGTAGATGGAAAGGCTGTTGAATCTCCTCAGTAGTATTCTCTTTTGATGGTTCAATATGCAGAGGTATTTCCTAAGCAATGGGACGCAAAAAAATAAAAATAAAAAGAGCAGCCCTCAGAGACTTACTCTGGAGGGAACAGAGAGCACTTTTCAATGCTTCTATGCACTCAAATTAGCAATGTTCACCTGAAATACATGTGAAATTCTGCACAAAATGAACTACATTTCTGATATCATTCAGTCTATCATACTGAATTTTATACATATTTATGACATATCTACATACATATACATACATGCTCACTTATGCCATACTGCACTGTGGTAATTTAATTAGAAAGGGCTTGCATATGAATGGCTTCCTGAATTTCCCATTGGAAATGAGTGTCAGACGTGGGCTAGAGCCCACTAACTGCAGGGTATGTCTGTACTGTATCCCTTTTGACTACGGGTACACCAGGGGCCTGCAGACAGTCATCCAACTGGGGGAACCACATTGCAGGATAAAAGCAGAAAACCCTGCAGCTTGGCCCCCAAGGATTACTATTTGGAACACAGACATAACAGAGAACAAAAATCTGATGTTTACAGTACCAAAAACCTCAATGAGATCAGATTTATTTTCCTTCTCTGCAGATGTAGTAGATATTAATAGAAACTCAGTCAGGGTACTCTGGGAGCAGCTCTTACAGAGATTATGCCTTTGACTTTAGCTGATTTTTAGTACTTGCTTAAGACCTCAGATTCTCTCTCCTGCCACGTTCTTCCCACTCGCTTGCCTCCCTGAGCTGACACAGTGCCAGCTCAGCCTTGTGTCCTCCTCACTGGAACCTTAGCACATGGGGTGCCTTGGCTGAGAATAGTCCAAAAGAGAGTAACATTTCTGCAGAGAAAATACCACAAACATTGCAGAGCCCAGTCCTTCCAGATGCCTATGCCCACAGCTATCCTCTCTGCAGTCATCTTACATTTACTTAATGGATGATGGGGAAAAAATGCCCTTCTAGGAAGGTCAAGGGGCACCAGATGCTGATGCGAGGAGTCCCAGGCCCTGCATTTTCCTGCAGAGCTCTCCACTAAAACGGCATTTCACTGTGAAATACTAGACACTAGAAACAGATTAGTAAGGATGGAGAACTGGCACTTCCCACCTGGTTACAAAATCATATAGCACATATCCCCAAAGACAATATCCTCCTCTGTTTTAGTAAAAGACAGTATTATTTGATAATGAAACAGTAAACCATCTTTTCTTGGTTCTTTGGATGTTTCTCTCTCCCCTCCCTTTAACACCTGAAGAAGTCTTACAGATCATACACCAGCCCTTTCAATTTATTATCATTCTGATTTAATCAGGAGAGCTCTAGAGAAATTACAACCTGATCAAAGCAAAGCAAAGGCAGTGTGCACTGTCCTAATTTATTTTGGGTTGGTTTTTTTTATACATATATATACACAGAAAGCAAAACAACTTTGCATTAACAGCAGGAAAGCAAAGAAGAAAGAAAAATAGCACAGTAGTCAATGCTGACAACCTGCTAAAATTCCAACTATCTCTGTGTGCAGTCTTGTTTTTTACTGGAAATGGATACCCAGAGCTGATGAGCTACTGGGAGAGCATATCCCTTCTAAGAAGCAGCAGCTGCCAACATTGATTTTTGCCCACTTCTGGCACCACAGCAGGGATCCAGTTTCGTTCATCACAAAGGTTTGAACATTTCCTTATATCTACTGAGGACAGGGAAGTAAACAGACTTTGCATGGTTGTGGGACTTAGATTTTTTTTTTTTTCCAGGTAGAAATCAGGTATCAGGGCTCAATTCTATTTTCACAGTGGACTTTGGTTTCAGATCCTTAAATCCAGCAACAGTAATACTCTCTTCTTTCCAAACAGATCAAGCAAGCAAAAATTCTCCTAGACAGTTCTTATGGCAGCTCTTCCACAGGACATCAGTTACTCTTAGAAGAGTTTGTTAGAACAGCAATGAACACCCTCTTGTCATGGCAGAGCACAAGCACCCAATTATCTTAGTTATAAATAGGAAATAGTAATATGGGCTATATATTGAGAAACTGCTTCAGAAGTCCTTCCCGCTCACATTGTACCTGAAGGTCCTACCAATTTTCAGCCTTCTTATGTTATAGCAGCTATAGCCATACAGCATGTGTGGGCTAGCACAGAAAAGGTTTTCTAAACTTAATTTGCTGAATGCATCTGCCAGAGCAACACAGTTCCTGGAATAAACGTTTAATTACTTGTAAATCAAGAGACTGATCTACAACAATCAGGGCAGAAAAAAAGTAACCAGGAGACTAGAAGACCTGAAGAACCCTGCTGTATTCTGCTTCCAAGTACTGTGAAGTACACAGAGAAAACCTTTGAAATGGCCCACAGCTCCCAGTTGCATAAAAAGGCTGCTGAGGAACAGCTCTAGCAGTAAAGATCAGCTAGGAAATAGCAGGAAAAACCCCAAGGGGAGTAAGAGACATTAGAGTGGTACTACTTCTGCAGTGGTGCTGGAAGAAACACAGAAAAGTTTCTCTCTTTAGACCTAGCTTTTGTTCCGCAGTTGTGCAGCCTGCAGAGGAATAGTGCAGATCTAATTATTTGTGCTTGAGCTCCTCTCAACTGGCACAACCTGAAAACAGAGCTACCAGCAACTCTCCTCCAGGACAGGCAGAACAACTGAGATAGATTCATTGAGAGGAGTCATCTGAACTACTTCCCCTCCTTCAAATGAAGGGGTGACATTTTGCTGACTTTTACTTGTGTTTGTTTCAAAGCTGCATTAGCAGTCATTGCCTGTCTGGCATGCAGGAACCAACAAAATGCAGCTAACCTCATGTTTTGGAATTCAAGTTTCAGAAGACAAAGAATAAGCATCAAGGATTTTGCAGCAAGATTTTATGCAGTAGGATCAACCCAATCCAATTACAAAACTTGGCAAAGCAAAAATATGCTGTCCAAATATGCTTCCTGCCTCTATGGCAGCTAAAATTGCTATCACCACAGAAAACTGGCCTGTTTTTCCTGGGTGTGACCTAATGCCTTCCATGTGAGGGAACAGTATTTATCAAGGTTCAGAAAACAGATTTTTCAGTTTACATACACAACTGAGAAAATTCAACAAACATTCAACAAATTCATAGCAACTAAGGCAAGGAGGAGCTGCAAGAGCTTATCTAGTCTCTTTGCTGCCCCGAGGCAGGGTGAACCTTCCCTGAGCCATTTCTGAGAAAGTCATGTGATAAAGATCCTACCGATTCCTCAAACAATTTATTCCTTGAACAATCCTACAGCTAGAAACATCCACAAGAGGCGGGGGGAACATGCCTGCTTAACCTTTGTAAAGGGAGTAGTTCACCATGTGCAAAGTGTTTTCATTTGCTGTCAGATGTCATTATCTAGACACAAAAGTGAAGGCAGGATTGGGGATGAACATTTTGGGGTCCAATAAGTTATCTACAGAAAGCTGGAACAAGAAATAGACTGTTCCCACAGCTTAGCAGGAGCTGGCAGAGGACCACACCACATCACCCAGCAGACAGAGGTACTGAGGAATTATTTTTTATATTTTTTGTAGAATCTATTTCGACTCCAGATCTTGGGAAATCCCTAAGTCACAGCTTATGGAGTATGTTTCTATTCTTGCAATATAGACTATCCTTTACCAATCATCCATTATATGCCATTGCATGTATAGATGCAACTCCATAGACAACTATTTCCAGGGCCTGAGTAAGAGAAAAACATCACATAATAGACACAGAAGGAGGTGCTTATCAGGGAGGAAATCTACTTGTATGTGTGCATAAATCTGTTGCTTGTCTCTAAATAACCTTGATTTCCTCTTCACATTTCTCCTATAGATTTCCATATTAACTAAGAGTGTTCCTCACCATGACAAATGCATCTGCCTAGCTATTCACTGGGACTTCATTATCTGCAGTTATTATTGTTCTCTGGATATGTTCCAACTAAACAAGCATCAATGAATCAATAACCTGGTTTTTCAACTCCTTAAGCTTGGCTAGGAAGCAGTCTTCTGGGTGTGATTAGAAGCAGGTCTAAGCTCAGGGAGGGGTTAAAAGATGTCTCCAAAGATTGCTAGAGAGAGCTGTTTGTAAGTGGCTTTTGCTGAAGGCAGAGGGAGCTAGGGGTGAGGGGAGAGGAGAAGAGAGCAAATTTCCAACCCCTGAATCTGTGCAAGATTCCAGCATGTGGGAAGGAAAAGCATGAGTGCATGCAGAATTTTGGTCTAGAGATACTTCTGCAATTGCCTTGTGGACTGCCAGAGAGTCCTTCTGGTAAACCACAGAGAGAGGACTTGCATAAGGACTTTTTTTTTCCTCTATTACAGAACTCTGTGCGATCAGGAGCCCATTGTACCCAGACGTGAATCTGGAGTTCTTGCCCAAAGGTGGTGGCATAGACAGGATCAAGATTCAGCATTTGATGATTACACAAGAAGCATATCCAAGAAAGTTTTCTCAATCTCAGGTGCATTCTAAAGTTTTGCTAAGATCTTTGAGATGCTTTCAAGGTGAAGACACTAGAGGTAAAAACTATTGTAATTGTGGCAGGTCTGGAGTTTTCAAACACTTGAATCATCCAGAAAGAAATCCCATTAAGATCTCACTGAAGTCAAGATGTGGCTGTCTGAATCATTAATATGCTGTATGAGGCATCTAATACTGAACAAAGTTAGCCATAAAACGTAGCTGTTCAGCGAATCTCTTACTGATTCACTAATAGACTCCCAAGCAGTGCGTACAAGCAAAGCAATCAGGTCTGGCTTTGATACCAGACTGGCACAAGGCAGCCCAGACAAAGACTTTCCCACAGCAGTGATCAAACATTTGTTTCCAAACACAACAGTATCTGTGCTATATTAGAAAGCTTTAAACGTTTTTCCTTTAGTAACTGCAAGTTACACATAGAACCCCTAAACTTTTTGTATGCACCTAAAGTTGTTTCTGGTTACTCATTTTTTTCCCTATGACTTTTAGCTTCAATATTAATATTTCTTTTTACACATAAAGTGCTTTACATTTCCTGCTCTACAGGAAGGCACAAAACTTTTGATAGAATGTACTGGCTTCAGCACAACTATTGTCTAATCAATGTCAGACAACATGTCTGGCAGACAACTTGTTTCACCACTGAAAAAATAAACCCCTTTCAGATGAGCTTCTTTAGCTAAGCAACAAAAGCTGCAGTCCTATGTTTCTGTAGCACAGTAAGAGACAAGATCTTCAGCAGATAGAAGTTAATAGATACTGTCCCAGCTCTGCGTCAGACTGCTAAGATCTATACTGACTTGACTCTTATTTGGAAGGGTGGGAAAATTTTCACTTCTGTTTGGTATCTGGAATCTGGAAGCAAGCCATATGTGGAAGCCATTGATTTAGTCCAGGACAGCTAAAAGCTATCTTTCCTCGTGAGAGGGGAAAAAAAAAAAAAAAAAGAAAAAAAAAAGGTGATTTTATCTCATTTTTCTGGAAGAAGATTTTTATTTTTTTTTAACTACCTGCTTTCCAGACAAAGACAGCTATTTAGATACAAATATACAAATAATATTCAGAAGTCCTAACTAAGAGAGTAGGTTGTTCAGAGATTAAATTACTTTCCTACAATAAGCCAGCATCAAGAATGAGAAAGGAGTCATCATGAGAGGCTTACTACTACAACCATCCTTCCCATCTTTAAACTTGATCTTTTGGAGACAACATTTCTCTTCCCAGAGCACAAGAGTCTCATTACAAGTATGAAAAATGTGCTAAACTTACAGCCATCATCTCTGGCTTTCACCTTGCAAGACAGAAAGAGCAAGAAGCCAAACTCACTTCTGGAAGTAAACCATAGTTTCCACATATCCATATGGACATATAAACCATAGTCCACATATCAGATTCCCCCTCAACATTGAAATACATTATTTAATCACAGTAGCTTCAAATAACTCTTCTGTACAGAGGATCTCCAGTTAAATACACATTTAACATCTTCTGTATTGAATTGCCCCTATCTGTCTAGACAGACCTTATAGTGTACTTCCAGTATCTAAAGAAGGCCTACAGGAAAGATGGTGAGGGACTCTAAATACAGGATGGATAGGGCTTTGAGCAAACAACTGATATAGTGAAAGGTGTCCCTACCCATTGCAATGGGGGTGAAACTAGATAAATTTCAAGGTCCCTTCCATCCTAAACCATTCTATGATTCTATGATTTTGATTCTATGCCAAGTAATAGCAGAATGCTTAAAATAAGTTATTGTGGAGAGCAAACTAAGAAAAAAAGTCAGAAGTTTTAGTGAGACAGAAATGTTCAGAAGTCGTTAAAATAGTGAGTGCTTCTGACAAACAGAAAGGGCTCAATATTGAATAAACATGATGCATTGCTCCTTTATGGAAGGCTCAGCAGAGTCCCTCTGTTATCCTTGGAGACCCATGCTGAATTTTATCTTGAGTCTGTAGTTTATTTCCCTATGTAGGAAATTACCTTATGGCATACGTGAAAATGATCACTGCTTTGGGTATGAGGCTTCCTGCCCTTTCTGTGGAATAAGAGAGCACTGCATTTTTAAATTTTTTTAAATCTCTGTAGTGCTTATTTCAAAGAAAATGAATCATTTTGAAATAGAGTTCTCAAACTTATGCATAATCACTTCCTGTTTCTTATGGTTTTGACCGAGATACAAATTTCCCTAAGACAAATTTCTAATGTACATAAAACATTCAGTCCTGTCAGGCTACTTCAGGTCGTTTAATTTCCTAGGCACCATATAGTGATAAGTATTAATAATACCTAACCTAAAGAGAACAAGAAGAGTTTAGTTATTACAATTCTGTGACAGTAGTCGATTCCCTGGTTTTAAAGAAGGCAGAAAATGCAGAGAAAATTTCTTTTTCTCCAATAAAAGAAAAAAAAAACCTTCTAATAGATTAGATCAACTGGTTGGGAGAGAATAATGTGCAGCCATTGTAAAAATATCTCCCTGACGCCACAAAGATAATGTCATAGAAACTCCTGGGAAGGAATGAACAAGCCCTGGCTTTGAACAGTGATTTGAACAATACCAGAAAACATTGCTGTTCCTTATATAATTTGAAAGAGAAAGTCAGGTAGGTAGATGGAGCAAAGCAGAAAACACCATTGGGAAAAAAGTGGCCAGGACAAAAAGAAGCCCTTATGAAAAATCAGGAATGAACCCAAGGGCTTCTGTTTTTCAGCACTGCTGTATATTCATAGACTATTAAGGCCAGAAAGGATCATTCCAACTACTTCTTCTGATCTGCTGCATAATTCAAGCTGCTTAAATCTATCCTGCAAATCTAGCATCAACACCATAACTGCTCATGGAAGGAAAACACATTTTTCCGGTACAAGTTTTCCATATGATGATTTCATATAATTGAAAGTCATCTTTGTACTGGATGCGTTTGGAGCTTGTCTAGCTTATGTTGCTAGTTTTCACCCCTTTTTGCCTTTATGAACATAAGAGACCCATCTACTATCAGAAATCTCCTTCCACACACTCTTATAGACCACTTCCTGCTCTAGTCACTCCTGAAAATAGGTTGCGCTTCAGCCACTGGGTCACAGCATGTTGGGGCCTGTCCAGACGCATGCCTGTGCTACAAAGGAGTCCTCCTTTAGGAGATCTGCTTCAAAAATCATCTCATAAAGGAGAGCAAGTGGCAGCAGAAAAACAGTTACTAATATAGGACTGGCACTAATGCAATGAATGCTGCAATATGTGCAGTTCAGAACATCACAAGGGGATCACATTGAACATCACATAGAAGATCACATTGGCAAGGGGACCAAATGACAGAAAAACAGCAGAAGCCTGAAACAGTGCAGAGATAGTGATGACTTTGGAGATGCAACTCAAACTGTAGCTTGGCAAAAACCATACAAATGTGTTTCATGTTCTGGAAACTGAACAGATGCCTTGTATCAAGGACAGTGCCAAAGATAGAGAGAGGAATGACATGACAGATGTAGACCTATAGGAGGTTAGATAAATAAGGCTCACAAAGCCAAGGCAATAATAATCGTGTATACTTTTTGAACTACCTAGGCCTTCTGGTTGTTCAGTCCACCATGTTTGCTTGAAGGGCAAGAACAACTCCTCCAAATAAAGGACCTCTCTCTGCAATGGCATCCATACCATCTTTGTGTCCTGTCCCTTTTGCCATCAGACAGCCAGATGCCTCACTGTAGCACTCAAATATGAGCAGCATCACAAGTTTTCACACTTTCACTTTTCCAATTCTCTCCTCCATCCCACTGGGTGTGAAGTGAGTGAGCAGTTGTGTAGGGCTTAGCTCTCTACGAGGGGTTAAACCATGACAATACTTCAGCCATAGACCACACAGACATAGAAAAATAGGCTGCTATATGTAATGGTAGTATATAGAATCCTTCCTTTCTCTCAACTTTTATCCTTCTTGCATACTTCTACTACCAGATTTTGGCTTAGTCTCCTATTTATTGTAACAGTAACTAATCCATGGAGAGACATCAATTTTGGTCAATTGGGCACAATGTTATGCCATCCAGAATGGGGTGTTAATCATCCCATATTTCAGCTGAGTGCCTTAATTTTACAGCACTAGATGTCCCAGGGTCTATCCTATTTCTTCCACCTCACCACTTTTTCCCCTCAAAACTGGGATTTTTCATATGAAATGACTGAAACTGATGAAAAACTCACCACTAGCCAAGTCTTTGTGATTTGTATCTTGTCTGGTAAATATAGAAGAAAGCATTATCTAGAGCTACCCTTGTGTTTAGCACACTCTAGTTTCTCCTATAGCAATACAGTGAAATCCACAACTGCTTAGATAAGACAAGAGAAATGCTGCTGCAGAGGTCGCTAGAGAAGTGCAGTAGCTTTACAGAGAGACTGGAGACCAAAAGGAACAGCCAACATAAGAGGGATTTACTTCCTTGTCCCTAATTCACCCTGAAAATAAGTACTAGGTCAAGGTAAAAGACTCACAGTACAGGAATATCCATGCCATCTGCCTCGTCTGGCCCACCTGCTGCTCACAAGCAGGACAGCACAGTATGATACATAGGGAGAGTAAGCGGGAGGGTGCTTTTGCCCAGTGCCTCAGCACACAGCTGTGGAAAGATCACCAAATACACTGACTATTAGTGAATAAATCTGATGCGATGCATTTTATATCCTGTTACACTGGTCTGGTAACAAAACAGCATTTGAAAAGCTGGGTACTATGTGGTTGAGCTTGGAGCTAAATCCTCACCTGAAGGTATGTTTTGTTACATAATTCTCATGCTATGCAAACAACAGGGTTTATCTGCTCTGGCCTTTACACTGTAATTTTTATTAGTTACCAATATAGACTCACAATTCTTTAAGGTGTTCATCATGCAAGTCAAAATAAAAGTCAGAGACCCTAATGGATTGCTAAACTCACCAAATGGAACAGAAACTCAGAAAAGGTACCACATAGTGAGAGCAATTTTAAAATACACCTTTTAGGTTTAAGTCTTAAAGGAAAGAGGCCCACAGATTTGGAAGATCTTAGCTGCTGTGATTTCTTCCAAACATCTTAATTTCCTATTCCTATCTGATTAAAACATTTATCTATATTAGTATTTATTACTGAGCAATAATACTATAACAGGACAAACATCTGTCTGTTGAAAGACCAAAGCAAAGGCTGTTTTGATGAGCAGAATATCGCACACGTTTTAAGAGGTGTCCAGCTCTAGGCTCTTGCTATAGATTCTTCCTTTGGATCCTCCTGTATTTGCTTTGCCAGGAAAGGCGTCTGCCAAACACTAAGCTTTCCAAATTTGTTACATGGGAAAGGAAATCTTATTTCACCTTTTGAGTTTGGGAGATATTCTCTCCAGTCTGCTTTTGTGCATACAAATAAAACATCACATCATTCAGTCCTGTTGCAGTCTGTGTTTCACAAATGGCCCAGGTCTGAAGGAACAGCTGGTACCTTGCATAAGAAATCAGGCCATCGGAGCATTTCTTGGCTCAGCAACTGCACAACCCAGGGGGTTGCAGTAGAAATGAGAGACAGAGGCACAAGCAGGGGGACCAGCTCACTCACAAGAAATTAAGGGCATTGCACACACAGCATCACACTGTGCTCAGATCTAGCCAGTCAGTTCATTGCACCTGCTAATATCAAGCTAAATCCTCTCTCATTTATTTAAGCATCCCGAGTGCTCATAAGTTAAAAGCAACTTCTACCTCTCTTCTCCTCCTTGTCTCCAAATTTGTTTGAAAGAAGCCACAAAACCAGAACACATCAATCATAAAATCACCGAAATAACTCTCCATTATTTATAACTAACAGATAACACTGGGACTTTATTTAATTGTTTCTGAATTAATATACCATTCCAAAACTCAGCTAGAAGACTGAAAGAGAAGCCTGGATTGGCATGCATAGAGCAGAGTTGAATTTAACACGCTAGAGTAAGGGGAAGGAATAGATAACATTAAAAGTGTCATTTAGCCCCCTTTTTTTCCCAGAAACTTCACACTAAGTGGTAGGCTGGCCCCCTGCCAAAGCTTGATGCATCAAGGGTCACGATCGCTTCAGAACAGCCATAATTTTTTTTTTATGCTGAGCTTCCATAATTTGGTTGTTAAAATTTGTAGATCATATCAGAGCAGGGGATGCTAAGCTGCTGACTACCAGTCTATAGGGCATAGCAATTCTATACACAGAAAGACATTTTGAAGTGCAGGCTTGGAGGTACTGAAGGTTTGCTTTTCCTTCTGGACCAACAAGTGTTATGGATGATGACATATGGAACAAAGGAATAGAGATGCCTGTGTGAGATGTGACATTTTGGGAGGGCAGAGAATGAGGGACTGAACAGTTGAGTCTCTGGGAGGCTTTGAGAAGCCTCAGTATCTGGAGGCTACAGTATAAACACAGTGCTTGCCCTGAAAAAAGTAGAAAAACTTTCTCTCTGGCCACCCTGCTAGGCTCAGCGTGCACTCTATCCCACTGTCCATGTCACTGACAAAGATGTTAAATAGTACTGATCCCAGTACCGAACCCTGAGGAATACTAATCGTTACTGGCTGCCACTTGGACATTGAGCCGTTGACTGCAACACTTTGAGTATGGCCATCCAACCAGTTCCTTATCCACTGAGTGGTCTATCCATCAAATCCATTAGTTTCCAATTTTGAGACCAGTATGTCATGCAGGACAGTGTCAAATGCTTTGCATAAGTCCAGGTAGATGACGTCAGTTGCTCTGCCCCTGTCCACCAAGAGTGTGGCGGTATCATAAAAGGCCACCAAATCTGTCAGGCACGATTTGCCCTTGGTGAAGCCATGTTGGCTCTCTCCAATCACCTCCTTATTTTCTGCATGCCTTAGCAAAGATTTCAGGAGGATCTGCTCCACAATCTTGCTGGGCATAGGTAGCGAGAGCAGCAGAGCCAGAGGCATACCACCTGTTTCATGGTTAAAAGATGCTGCATCTTCTCCCTGTTACAGACAGCACTGATCAGGTCAGAAATACTTTAAGTTTTGCTGTGCTTGTGCCTCCATTTCCCTTTGCTCAATCAGTTCATGCCACAAAACTAACCCCACCTCCCCCAAGACATTAGAAGGCCTCCAGGCAGGCTGCAAGACACAGAGGCTTTGGAGGAGGCCCAAGATAAGGGACTAGATGTGTCTGCAGGAAGCCATCTCAGTACCTTCCTGTTGAAATAGGTCTTCTATAGATTCTAAGACTTTGTGATGCTCCCTACTAGATACCATGGTCCCATCTTGATTTTGGCATAATTTTTCCTGCCCTTTAGATCAGAAAAGCATATTTCTTACTTTCTTCCAAGTTGTCTTGGTAAGACAAAAAAAAAAAGCCAACCATTAGGGATGAGCATGAGTACGTATATGGGACATTGTGTAAGTTTATGAATGAGGTCTGAGCAGGTCTGCATATACCAGAACAAACAACCATCACAATGGCTTCTTCTCCTTCTTCTCACGTACTATTCTCTTTTCTGTCCTAGCTTTCTATCTCCACACAGTTAACCACAGTTTAATGACTTGTATTTTGCATCTAGCATTACTTGATGGTACAGTTTCCCCATGATGATTTAATTTGCTCAATTATCGCTCCTAACAGGCAGACATACAGCCATAAATGTCCATGACTTGTGTGACTCTTTGGTTAAACTGGTAATGATGCCATTGCATATGCTAGTGGACATTTGGGTGCCCTTCACGAGTGCTCCACATGAATTTTGAGTTTGGACCTCCAGCATCATTAGAAAGAGTATTGCTATCAATCATCAGCAAGTCACTGCTAGTTGCTTCCATGCTGGTTTTGTCATTTGGACACAGGATTTTTTTCCTGTAGACTAGCTATTAACATGTTGTGTTAGGGCACATACATTCACACACACCTCCTCCTCCCCAGCCCTGACTTTTGTTCTTTTGGCTACTCCACAGATCCTTGGAAGTAATTTGCAGTTTCACACATGGACACATGTAGGGCATATGTGATTCTGACACTGAAGATACTTAGAAATCCTCAGGAGTGGAGATTTTGACATCTCAAGTCTTACTTGGCCAGTGTGCAAGCAGAAAGTATTAAAGAATCCCCAAATCAAAACAAAAAAAACCAAAAAAACCACCACAACAATCATTTTGTGATCAAACATGCAGTTTCAGGCTGATCTAAATCATATTTTATTTTTAATTTTTGAAACTGCTTTTCAGATGAAAGATGAGAGTTCATCATAAGAGTTTTTAAGATATGGCTCCCTAGTGAAGAGGCCTGCCTACTAATGTGAATGAGCTTCTAGCAAAAACCTTGCCAGAAAATCCCCATGTCCACAGAAGCTCCTCTAAGCTCCTCTTTGGGGATACAAGGTAGTAATTTGGATATTGGAGTTCTGCAGCTTTCCTGTTACTTTGAAGTACCTTCATAACCTTCTGAGAAGTCTTAATTCTGCAAGCTGACAAACCTCAGTCATTTTCTTCTGTGTTAAGTAAAACCTGTTTCTGCAAAATAGTGTGGAGTGCATCGCCTTGGCTGAGAGCAGCTCTCAACAGCAGATGGTCAGGGAGATTCCCCGAGCTCTGCTATTTTTAACATTCAGTAGCTGGTTTCCTAGGTCATTTAAAAAATAGTTTCTTGTAAAACTGTCTATCTCTTGCCAGTGCTCAGGCTGTGGCTATCAAAAGTGTCCTGGAGCTAGATCAAGGGAGGCTGCTCAGCAGCAGTACAGGTGTGCTGTGGTTGCTCTATCCCCCACAGCTGTGTGAGCACCACATTAGGTTTCAAGCTCCAGCAGAGATGCTAATCCAGGTTTAAGTCACAGAAGTCACAGCTGTGGTCTATTCTTTAGTGTCTATGAGCTACCTTTTCAACTGAGCACTGTGGAGCAGTTTATTTAGTGCTTTATTTACATTTTACTCCGTGTAAAAGTTGTTTCAGCAACAGAACTACTAAAGTCCCTTTAGACTAAAGTCTAAAGTGTCTGCCAAGTGGATGACGCTGAATAAGGATTACACAAAATGGACCATGCTTACAGAAGCACTTCAAAAAGGTTTCTGTGGATGTCAAATTAGAAATTACACAGCCTGGACCTCTGTCTGAGTAGAAGAAAAGTATTCAGAAAATAAAATTGATCTTTCTCCTCAAATGAAGTGTTAGGAAGAACAGCTATTACCTGAGATGTTGAGAAAAGTTTACTCCATCCTCAGAGATATAAGTAAATGAGCCTTTTCAGCACTCATTTTTATGTTCAGTCCCCTGCTGACCTCTTCCTGCTCTGCTATAATACCTTCAGTGTTAAAAAAACTACAAAAGAAGGAACACTGGAATTGAGTTTCCCTATCACTGCAGTCAATGCTTTCCAGAGAGACACAGATCATTTAATCTCTGGGTGGCTCAGCACATTGACATTTGACATCAGGACAAATACCATTTTCCTAAGGAAGAATAAGCTCTAAGATTAGATGTATCATAGAAAAGTCACGAACCCTCTTCTAGGAAGGATGGAAATAAGCAATGTTGTAAATTAAGTTTCTCCAAATGGCTTCTAAGTGGTCATGTCTCAGACAAAGCATCCAGCAACTCTTTCAAAAAGCTTTAGGAAGCCTGATTATTCTCCAACTCTGATGCACATGAATAGACATTTTTCCCTATTTTGCTTGCGCTACATAATTGGTACACAGACAGCTCTGCAGTTACAGGGTGAATCCTGAAAGCTGGCAAGCAAAGGTTAAGGTCAGAAATGCTGGAGAATTTTTCTTAATACTGAGACATTACCACTTGCCCTGCTGATGCACTTAAAGTTGGACTTGTCAGCTCTAATTGATTTGCAGTCCTTTTGGTCAGAGGGTGAGAAACAAATACTAGAGGAGAAAGGTTAGTTCAATACCTTTCTCTGTTAGCATGTCTTCTCTCTCACTGCTCTGAGAGAAAAGGTGCTTTCCCAACTCATTTACGTTACAAGACACTGCCATTCATAGTAAGTATGAGTCAGTTTTCACTTCATTTACTATATTTGTTCCAGAATGAATATGTTTTTCATGACGATATGGGGATTACCCGACCTCTGTTTGATGAGTGGATGAGCAGGAGTAGACTAGTAACTCCTGACATCAGCTTCTGAATAGGCCCAGCCACACTCATATCTACTTCTACAAGATTTCAACTTCTATTTTTAGCAGTTTCTATTCATTTAGTATTTCACTAAGCACACAGCTCAATTAACTATCATCAGAAAATTAAAATTGGCTAATGTAGGACAAAAGAAACAAGAAAATTAGCTGAAGATCCAAGGGCTTGCACAGCACTGTTGCCACCTGGTGCTGCAACTCCCTGAACTAGAATTTCTCTAAACTTACTTGAGCTTTAAGACATGATATTGGAATTGTTGTAATTATTTCAATTGCACAACTGTTTCTAGCTTCCTCCTAGGTTACTTTTGGTCTTACCTCAATGTTTCCAGATCCAAGTATTTGCAAGTAGGAAAAAAACAGATCACAGTTCAGCATCCCTGGCCCTGTTCAGTCTATTGGCCTTCACTCCATATTTGCTCCTTATGGTCCTTCTCACACTTTTCGTTCTACTGTTTCTCCAATTTATTCATAGCAATGTCAGCTTCCATCTTTCTTGTTTTAACCTTTCAGTCTCTTAGCTTATAGACAGTATTACAGACACTGTTATTGTCAGGTTTCTTTCTCAAGTCATTGAGCAAGACTGTCTTTGGAGGTAACAATCATAGGACTTGGAAGGACTTCTTAAGTCCAATTAGGGCAAGGTATAATATACTCTACACAAACCCTTCCTAATGCATGTCTGTGCGTCCTTTGCTAAAACCCAGTACAAATCCATTAGTATGAGGCCAGTCCATCCAAGAATCTCACAGCTCACCAGCTAGAGACTCCATGCTTTTAGACTGCTGAACCCTCAACGCAGAGCTTTTTCGGACTCAGCCCCTGTAATATTCACCCTTTTTACTGAAAAATAGCTTAGAAAACTGACTGGGCTTCCCCTGTTTGTGCAAGTAGGACAAATCTCCAGAGAAGGCAATGCTCTCAAATAACCCCTGTAAATTCCCATCATCCCCATAAAAACCACACATCCATCCTATCTTGTAAAATTTAATTGCTTTCTTAAAGCATTACTTTTTTTACCACCCACACAGCTTTACATACTGAAACCTCTTTAATGTAAAAATAAGATTTGGGTTTGCTCTTCGGTAGGTTTTAACTGGGGGAAAAGCACTTAATATTCCATGTTCTGCTCATGTTTCCCCAACCAGCTGAAAATAGGATGGAGTCCCCTGTGGTCACACAGAAAGTACCACACAAGAAACTCCTGAAAACAGATCCAGTAGGTCTAAAATGACAATCTGCAAATCAGCAAAGGGAATATGACATGCATACACAAAGCTACAGAAACATACATCTTCTCAAACATCAACCTTTTCTCCTGTCACATAAATGTATTTTAGTCTTGTTTCATTCTGCAAATTCACAGCATTTCCTCATGCAACCCTATCACTACAATCCTAATTTGCAGTCTTGCCTACACGTTGCTATGGACTGTTCATCAATTCATCAATTTACATGAGCTGAAGTGGAGCTTGCAACATTTTGGTGGTTGGTTCTTCAGGAGAGAGTTGCTGATAAGCTGTGCTACACAAATACCATGGTTAACAGTGATAACATTCTATCTGAAAGCATCTTGCTTGACGCATAGTTCTTAAACCTTGGAATATTACATTTTTTACTCTAGGCTGAGGCAATAACACATCATTGATTTTTACAGTGAATCAGCAAAATGATTTTTCAAGGCAACATAACTTTTGTCTGTCCTAATAAATCACATTAGATACTGCCTTGATATCTGCCTCTACTGCATCCAGGGAATTTGCTCCTTCCATTTTTACTTTGAACAAAACCATTTATCTGGAACTGTTTGTTTGTAAGATGGGTGCTCAGTAATGATGCAGGAGTAGTTTGCATTCTCTTTTCATCAGTGTAGTTAATGACAAAGACTATAAGAACAGTCAGAACTGCACTTCTTTGTTTTCAATAATTTGGTTGGTTTTTTTTCCTTGTGTATACTAAAAGATCTAAATTAATCTTTCCTCTTTAAGAATAAAAAAATAGCTGTGATAGCCTTTACCAGTTCTTGCCTCCTCCAAGTCTTTCAGCTACCCTTTTCTTATGTGACCTGATTACAGCCTACCTCCATCTGGCTCTTTGGCAGGGGACAGAAGATATTGGTTCTGCTGGTAGGGTAATCTTTACTCATTAGCACTTCCCAGAGGCCAAAAGGGGTAGTTTAGTTTGGGAAAATTATCCATGGAACAGCGTCCTAACTGAAGTCATATTTGAAAAGGAGAGATAGTAGAGAGGAAAACAACACAGAGTTTGCTCATTACATCTTGGTTTGAAAGTTACACTAAATTTGCTTTTGGGAGCTTACTTGAAAAGAAAAGAGGAAGCACAAGAAAATAGCTTTATCTTGTAAGAAGAGTCCCAAACTCTTGTCTTCTCTCTGCATCAGCCTTGTTGTCAGCTCATCTTTCCTCTTGGGCTCATGTTTTATGGTCAGCTTATAGCCTGTGCAGCCTATTACAAGCTCATTAACACAGGACAGCAAGATGCTGCTATGAGGCACAGAAAGGACGAATAGTCCTTGCTCAGGAAAACTGTCACCTCTTGTACCTTAATTATTAGTGGGCAAGGCTGGCAAATCCAAAAATAGTGATTTCTGTTGCTCTCTCTACCACTCCACTTCTGACCAGAAAGATATTTCCAGCAAAAGAAATGGGTTCATATTGTTTTGCTGATGACCATTATATGCCCTTCTCTTCTAAGCACAAGAATGACAATGGGGGCCTCTAAGCATTTCAGCTACTGATTTCTTTTCCACAATAATTAGAGATAGATCCTGAAAGTTCTACCTCGGAGCTCATCCACAGCAGGGGGCTGAGAGAGGAATACAGTCCTCTTGTATGCATTCTGTGTGGTCACACCATGTTGAAGTCATGCCTGTCATGAGACAGAACAGAGCTGAGCACACAAAAGGAAGGATGGTTTTGGTCACTGAATTTTTGAGCAGTTTGGACAAGAGGAGGTGGCTATGAAGTGCATCAACATCTACACAAGCCTGTTATGACACCCCACTCTCATGCTATCAATAGTGCCAGCCCCTCTCCTTTGCACTACAAATGTTTACAGTGAACTGAAAGATTCAACTAAATTTTGAGCCTGGAAGACTAAGTTATTCAGGCTGCAGAAACCTACAACTAAACCAAAGAAGCAGGATGCCAAAACCAGAATTAGTTCCAGGGATCAGGAGAGGCAAAACGTACATTTCACATTTTACTCTAATAGCTGCAGAAACTAATCTCTCTGCCTTTGAGGAATGTTTATATCCCTAAGTTATAGAATTGTTTGCTCTAGAAGCAGCAACAGAATGTTTTGAAGTGATGAAAAGAAAATACAACAAAAAAGTCCATTTGATTACAAAGCAAGACAGGGCTTGAGATCCTATGGAGACCAAAGGGCTTTAAAGCCATATGAATGGTCACCTGCCAAAGGCTGAAGCCATCACCTCATTCAGAGCATTATGTGTAGCACAGTACTTCCAAAAGCACTATTAGAGAGGACTCTAATAGTTGGCAAAATTTGGACATTTCATTTCTGGGTTTAAGTGTGACATCTGCCTCTCCCTGCTGGCCTGCAACACACCTTTGCTCCAACATTAGACGTCTGAGTTAGATGCTTAAGAGGAAGGGAAAGAGCATAGGAAAAGAGCAAGGGAGCAAGTCTAGAGCAGAAAGTAATGCTTGGAACAGCCATCCCTTTGGACTGCTTATGTGTTACATGCCATGCATCATCCTTGGGCTTTTGCCAAAGCATTGCTGCTTAGCCCTAAACATCTCTAGATACATCTAGATACATCTCTAGATACATAGATACTTTCCTGTAAGGAAAGACAGGTTCCAGCTCAACTTCTTTTCTAGGAAGCTTCTGTGTGGTTTTAGTGATACACAAAAATGAAAAGTACACTTTTGGGATTGTCAAAAATATTTGCCTCTTTTGAATATACCCGCTCAGTTACATTAATTGCTTCCCTCTCCACACTTTATTTTAAGGTGAGCATTAATTGATTTCTAACTGTAATCACAATTATGGTGTGTTATCCTGATTGATGGAGGGCTTGATAAGGTGCTACTGCTTTCATTTTGGAAGAACAGATGAAATATGTTTTTACACCATTGCTGAAGTGATAATTTTACTGAAGAATGCAATGCTAATGCAAGGCAATTAATTACTGTAAATTGCCAAAATAGATGATAAGTTATTAGTCATTAGTCTACAGTGCTTCTATAGATTAAACTTCATCCGTAGGATATACTTGGTTTTACCTACTAGATGGTTTCGTGTTTTATGCAACACTTTGAATTTCTAGCTGGCAAAGCGTCTATGCTCAAGTGAAACAGAGGTAGCAGGAAATATTACTCATCCAAGGCAACAGGCAAAGAAGGAACACAAGCAGACGCCTCAGTTCCCTCTCTAATGGCCCAGATGCTGTGCTGAGAGTAGATAATCCTTGACCCACTTACTCCTGTTCCATAGTCAAGCAATTCATCCGAGTGCTCAGCTCTAATATTGACAAAGAGTTTCCCAATCTCTGACATAAGTCTCAACTGCTGCTGCCAAAGGCTCTTCCTGTACTCTAGCTAGCACAAATAGCAATGTAAACTCCTCTCTTTCTACTGCCTTTTATTCATCTGAATAACATCTTCTGCCCAGTCCCTAGACTAAGCAATTTCAATATCACTGGTCCTGCATGACAATAGCTTCAGTGCTCTCTGCCACATAGAAAACAGAACTTATATTTATTGAGATTCTTTGGCTGCTGGATCCCTGCTTTGGCTTGAAGTAGAGCAACACAGTGACAAACACTATCAGATCACAGCAATGCTGAAATAGCTTACTGTTGTTTCTGTGGGTTTTATGCCAGTGACCTTTGAAATAGAAGGGTCTAAAACTCTATTCCTGACCCTCACAGATAAGTTGTCTGCAGTTGGCGGCAGAAAGTTTCATAGTAACAGGGAAGCACAAACAAGCATCAATAATGACAGTATTTAACAAGTACAACTTTGGGCAGAAAGAGGCATGTAACACTGAAGTCTCACTGCTATCTTGAAAAACCCTCAAGGGTCACAGGGTCAGACAGAGGATCAGATCTGTTTTTCAGAGTTTATCCTATATGATAAAACCATGTTGCTTGGAGATTTGCCATTATTTGTATTTATTTATAGGGCAGCTTTTAACTGAAATCAAGGCAGGGCCTTGGGAAGAGTTTCAGGACCACAGTAATCTTAAACCCAGCATTTTCTAAGGATACAGTTTTAGAGTTGATCTTGGGAGTGTTTTCATTTATTTTCTGCCTGGTTAATGTGACCTCAGAGAGGAAAGGCAAAGAAAAACCAGCTCAAGGCCCTAATTAAAAGGCAGATGACTTTCAGAGGGCTAAAATCAGAATAGCTCTACATACCAAAAAGCCATGAAACATTGCCTGCTTTTGCCTCACCCGTGGTTACTTTGTCCCATAAACTAGGGGTGAGAGAGAAAATAGCAAAGGGCATGCTTAGAGCCTGTTGTCCACTGATACTGATAGGCCTTGTTTACTAATTAACTTGCTTTGATTGTTGCCATAGTCAGGAAAGAGAAAAAGCTTTGTCTTTTAGGGCAGATATTATAGCTAAGCTCCCAATCTGTAGTTCCTGTGCATCCCATTGTTCCCCAGCAGTAATGGCTATCACTGGAGTGGTCCAACTTACCACACCAACAGCATTGCTCACAGCATATTGCTTGCTCAGTACAGCTACCTGGGAGCTCACTCTCAACCCCGTGCACAGTTCAGGCTTTGTCCCAGAAGGCCTCAAAAACTACTCCTACTGTCAGCAGCCATATTCCCGAGCCAACATCAGAAGAGCCTTTTTGATATACTGCCAGAAGCAGAGCAGAGCAATCATAAGACTAAATTATATTTTCCCTGCTGCTATAATTCCATAAACAGCTTCATTAGCTCAGCTCACGAGTACAGCCTTGACAGGGGGATTTAATATTGACTAGCGATTTTTAGGTTTTTTACAGTAGCAATTTGTAGTCCAAGCCGTACTCCAGGCCTGCACGGTATGGATTACTACATGACTCCTTTTCCTTTAACTAGTGGCATTTCTGCCAAATGAGAGCATTTCAGGAGAACCAAGGCTATTCTCTAATTCAGCTCTATTTCATAAATAAATGACAAGTGACATCATTGGTCAGATCACCACTAGCATAATCTGTGCCATAAATGATAAAACTGCTTTATTTCCCCTTATTTATTTCCCCTTAATTTGCTTAGGGATTAAAACCACAGATGCACCACAGAAAACACACGTAGCATAAATCACCACAGTTTGTGAAATAAGTGGACTCATAGTGATTTTCACCATAGGAAGACACAGCCCTTAGTGTTTGAATTGGTTTTCTTATTCCTATTTGTGCAAAACACAACTGAGACAGAGGGCAAAGAAAAGGAATGCCTTCCACACAGGCTTTTCACGATGACTAAGTCATGACATTCTGGGCCAGGAAAATAATAATTGGAAAGGGGCTGATAAGGATGCTTGCAACTGCCATGCAGAATCAGAGACCTTTGTTACTAATGCTCTGCTCAGAGTAATTATATTTACTTGGAGAAGAATAGCAGCTAAGCACAACACTGGGCAGCCACAAGATACCATAAAAGCGGATAAAATTGTTCTGGCTCCATTCTCTATCAGTAGAAAGGACTGATCAATTCTTCCTAGGTGTTTGTAGCACTGTTTGCTGTGCCACGTGCCTGTTTGAATTGTGATGATGGGCAATGGATATGCTTGAAAGGAAACAGAGAGGGAATAAGCAAGAGAGATCTAATTTTGCAGTGGAAACATCTGCTGAATAACAGCTTTGAAGCCAGACTTCCTAATCACACTTTTATGGATTGGTACTAGAGCAAAATAAAAGCTCAATTCTGCCTAAGCATAGAAAATAGGACAGGGCCAGAGCAGTTTAATGCAGAGCTGTAATGCCCATTATAACATGTAGTCCTGTCTCTTTTGAACTACTATCTCTTCTCAACCAAATTCTTTCAAAGAAGAAAATGGGGTGTTGTTGAAATAGAAACATTTGGGCCATTTCAAATTTCTATGAAGATTCCCACTTTGCAGACTTTTTAATTTTAAATATTTTAAAGTCTATTTAATAGCTATTAAAAAAATACCTCTGCATTTGCTCCTTAATAAGTAGTGCTTCAACAACATTTCAATGAGGTGTCAGAAGGGAAGTAACATAGACTTCGGTATCGCAGAACAATTTGATTCTTTTTCATTCTGAGCACAGAGAAAGGAATTTTTAAACTTCTATTTCCCATGGAAAACATTCATCTGGTTTGTGTGTCAGTACAACCTTGGTGCCCCCAGAGAAGTTGGGAAGTCAGTGCTGCAGAGGGATATGTAATCACAATGCTTAAGATACTGCTTATTACCATTAAACTGGACACATTTATAAATCATAATATTTATAAAATGTCACTCAAAGCTCCACAATAAGGGTGTTTTTAGTTTCTTTCTGAAGCAGCGCAGTTGTGGATAGAGGGAAATCCCTACACAGGGAAACACAGAAGAGCAGTATTAAAACACGAGCGCTGTAAATCAGCATTGAGGGCAGCTGAATGTTATTATTTGTATTTTGGAGGTACCTAGACAGACAGCTCTGAACCACAACTGCATCATTGTACATGCTGTACAAACAAAAAAACAGACTTTACCTGAGGATTTTGCAGCCTCATCTTTCATTTCCTTACCTGTAGCCACTTTAGTTTCTGAAGGCCTATATTATGCAAATATCAAGTTCTAGAACATTAGAAAAAAGTCCTTGAAAACAAGGAGATTTGACTTAATGTTCATCAAGGTGGGTTTTTAAAAAAAAAAAAAAACAGTAATAGGTAAACAGTTCTTCAATTCTGTAGTTCCCAAATCATACTTTTGTTTCTCATTCTTTGGAGTCTTGCTTAAGCATGTATTTGAAATATTTTCCCTGAAATAGCTACTAAGTATGTAATTCACTGCTTTTTAATGAAAACTAAAAATGTCAACTATTCAAATAAGTGTGGAAGCTTGAGCTCAGGGACTGCTCACATCCCCCCAAACTAAACCAAAATGAGACTGAAATAGAAGGAATTTTTAGTGCCACCTTGACATCTTCAACAGGGCGGGTAGATAATCTGTTTATTCCCAATCCACAAACATAGTGGATTATAAGTGCCTTTCCTGACCCCTCCTCTGCAAGAAACTATAATTGTTCAGCCTTTTCTATCATGGCCAGCAGGGGCTCCATCCCCTGCATTCTCAACCTCGGACTTAGACTAGTATCTTGACGCTGCTTTTTTGCTTAAGCTGATTTAAATGCTGAAGAACTGGTCTCAGATAGCACAATAGATTATAATCAGAAATTCTGGAGAGCATTTGGAACATCACACCAAATTAATAATAAAGATGAGAAATAGCTGTGATAGGGAACAGACATGTTTCTTATTCCAGCGAGCAGAGACCTGACAACACTGCCTAATAGAACATGAGAAGCTACAGCTTGAGGCTTCCAGCTCCACAGGACAATGAATAAGATTAGGAGAACTCATGCTTCATTCTTTCTTAGGGTTCTAAGTGAAAAGGCATTTTCTGCATTCCTAAAAAACAATCAGATTAAGGGAGCTCTGTAGACACATAAGCTCTCCAAATGAAACTGCTTTCCACTAGGGCTATAAAGATGTCACTGGACTTTGTTTATTTGACTATCTACTGGAAGCAAAGTGATGGAGAGTCTTCAGGTCCCTCATTTCTGTGTTTTCTTTAGTTGCAGAGAGGCTTTTTTATATCTATATATTTGCAGGTATTTCTCTACTCTCTGATATGAGTAATTTCTGAAAGCTGACTAGGATGTCTGATAGAAGGGCCACTTTTACTGCTTAAACAATTTATACTCTGCATCCCTAGTCCTCTGTTTTCCCCATTATAAACAAATCAGTAAGTTACAGGCCTCAGTGGTAGCGAAAGGCATACTTCAGTGCATCAGAGGCTGCACTGTCAATGGTCCTTAGAGAGCTCAAAATAACTAACTTTTATTTTCTTGCTAGGGAACCTAGATACAAACACAGATGATCTTTGTCCTAGCCACACCAGCACAAAGCAAATCAAGCTTCACTTTGAAAAGGTAAGGTCATATTGCAGAGAAAAAGAAAGAAGAACTGCTGAAAACATTTCAAAATACTGCTTTTTAATTGCATCTGGTTTTGAGTACATGTTTGCTGCTGCCGTGGGCTTTATGAACGCAAGTCAGCAATTTTGAGGGAAAAGGGACTATCAGATCATTTAAGCTGACCTCTTATCTAACACAGGGGAAATAATTCCTTCCAGTTACTTCTTTATTGAGCCTGACAAATTGTGCTGGACCAGAGCAGATCTTCCTGCAAGGCATTCGGTCTCAGAGCGATGAGCTCAAGAGATCACTTTCTTATGGCAGTTTTGTTTAAATCATTTACCACCCTCGCTGATTGTGTTAACAACAGAATAAATAATAAAACTTTATATTCTCGTACTTCCTTCCTTTTGAAGGCCTCACTTATGGTCTTTTGCAGAGATGAATATATGAAGCAGCAGTCCCCTTCCCACTTATGCAGCAGATACATGGTCTTCCTGTTGATGGCAACAATAACAGGTTGCAGTGGAAAAGACACCAGAGTTTCATGGGCACCAGAGGCTGGAATCCTTCTTGCATATGAAGCTATTATTATTAGTCTTGAAGATAGAACCCTGGAATACATAATATTATGAATTCACTAATAATGTCTCAGCATGAGCTTGTTAAACTCAACTGAATCCTGATAATGCAATTGTAAAGAGAAAGGGTGATTGCTCCAAAGATAAAAGCTTCCAAGGGGATGCAAAAAAGTTAACACCATGCAGAACTGCTTTCACTTTCATCTTCTTCTCTTTAAATTAGTTTGGTTTCTCTGCATCAAAAAGTGTCACAGCTTCACACTTCTGGCCTCTTCTCAAAGAGAACTGAGATGGAGGGAGAACAATACTAAAGAATTTTCTATTCTAATTGCTCTAACTTCCAGGAAAATGTCACTGTCTGGATCTCTTTCTTCACTGCCAGCCCTGTTGGTATATCTATGTGTGTCAGCCAGGATGAAAAGAAGCTAGATTATCGCATGGCATCAGGATGGGAGTTTAGACTGAATTATCCAAGGGGATCCCTGCTAAGCTCCGTTTTATTGTCTTCCCAGCACAATGCAAATCAGAGTGCACAAGAAAGGGCTGTGCTGCTGTGTGTACCATCACAGCAAGAAGAGTTTCATCAGTCATCTTGGTCCCTTGAAATTAGAGGCCAAACCCACTTTACCTACCAAGTATGTCAACTGTCTTCTTGTCTCTTGAGAGTTTTTGAAGTAGTGACATTATCCATTACACTTGTGTTACTAGCCATTTTCTGGTAGTGTGGCTGTATACACACGTATAAATACACACAACATCTAGCACAGTGGGAGGCTAGTCTCATAGTTTCTATACAGCTGTGTCAGCACAGGAAACATCCTAATAATTACTGAAACTATTTTCTGTCCTTCTTAGACATGCAATACATAACCTGTGTGGCAACCATATAGATCATCATCTTATTTTAACTGGGCAAATATGTAAAAAGCGTAAGGCTGTCCAAGAAGACAGAAGAAATTGATTTTAAGTTACATTAATCCTTAAAAGCATCTACTATCTGTGCTCTGCGAGCTGCCCTCTCTGCCTCTCAGATTTTGCAGGGCAGAACTCAACTGGTCACATCCCAGCAGCTTCTCTGAGGTGCCTGTGCTGGCAGCTGCACATTTGGTGGCATAAACCTTGCCATTCCCAGCACAAAAGCCAAACCTTCCAATGTAAGGGAAAGCACAGGGCCTATGCTTAGGCCCAGGACATAGAATTGTAGAATGGGTGAGGTTGGAAGGGACCTTAAAGATGGTCTTGTTCCAACCCCCCTGCCCTACCATACTGACTCATATCAAAAGTTAATATAAACCCATTAAAGATATCTGAAACCACTATACTCCCAGTTTAGAATCCTCATTTAAGTGTCTGAAATTAGGCAGGTTGAGTTGAGTTCAGGTGTAAGTGCCCAAAACAGTTTCATTACTCCTCTAACTTGTGCTGGTTCCTTTTCAAAATGCATTCTAACCAGGGTGGTATAATACACACACTGCTCCACTTACTCTCCTACCACACCCCTTAATTAAAGGAATTTTAAAATGCTGTCTTTCTGTTTGCTTATAAACACTATTAGTCTTCCTGGTGATATGTTTACAAGATTTGCATGCTGTTAATTTTTAACAATATGTTCTTGAACTGTCCATTTGTTCTGAGAGACCAAGTTCTTAAAAGATTTTACTTTCTTTCATTATAGTTTATTGATGTCTTTCATTTCATATGTACAGTGCAAATTGGAAAACCTGCAAAGCTTTCTCATCACAAAATAATTACTGTCTGGTAGCCTAGGAAGTAATAAAGTAATCTTTGCTAATTGAAACTATAAAATATCTGCTTCTCAGAATCAGCTTGTTTGATACCTTGAATAAAAAACACAGCCCTCTGAATTTAACTCCTGTGCTCTGTATTATAAGTTCTCCTCCTTTTCTATCTTGCAGAGCACTTAAAAACTGGAAGTGCTGCTATTCATTATTTTAAGGGTTTTAAATTTTTCAGCAGTCATTTCTTCTAATAAAATTCTATTGCCTTAGGGAATTATACATTCTCACACAGACACTGAGAGAATATAGTCCAGGCTGTGTGGTTCTCATCTGTAGATTCACAGAATTCATGGAAATTTGTATTCTAATTATAACCCTGTGTAATATTTAGCCATTGAAAAACTCTACTTCTGATGTTGAAAGAGGCATCATAGGTCACTTTCTTGTAGTAACAAAATGCTTAAGTTTCAGAGGCTGGAGTTTACACAGACTTTTAGAGTTAAGTATCCTGTGACTATTGAGCTATAATAGGGAATGATTTAATTCAGTATTCTTTGAAAAGCTAGAGAAATATATAAAGAGAGAGACAGAAATATACATCTTCCTCACAGTCTGTAAGTTGAAGCACTAAGCATTTTACTACTCCAAGGCCATATTAATAGCAGCTGCTTGATGCTCTGCTTTGGTTTCCTCTTTGTAGCTTAAGAGGATAAACTATTTCTCCTTACCCAGTGTTTACAGCTCCCCTCTCCAGCATGAGAGAGGATACAGGCAAAGGGCAGTAGCATATTTTATGATGACACTCTCAGGACTACAAGGAAAAGTAAATCACACCACCTGAGCTCCGGGTGTGAAATGATTCCCATTCCTGCCCACAGGAAAGCACCACACTCAGAAAACATTGCAGCCTGAACTACTGGGGCTCAGTGCTTATCCCAGCCTCCTTTCCCTTTGAGGGCTTAGTTACTTTGCATTGTGGTTCATCCAGTGCAGTGGCCCCTCAGGTGGAGGGCCACTTACATTTTCTAGGGAAAACTGGGGGTTTTCTACTTCTCTTTCGCTGCTGAGGAGAATGAAGCTACTTTTAAAGCATTTGCCTCTCACTTTCCAGCACGACAGAGCTGATCTGCAACCTGGAAAATACATAAACACTTGAAAGTGAAAGTAAGCAAATGGTGCTTGCAGAAATTGCTTATTAGCTTTCTGATAATCACAAGAGGCAATATGTTTCAAACACTTCAAAAGAAGTGGAAAGCATGGCCTAAATGTATTCAAACAGAACTCCAGCTGGGCATATCCTGGGAATCCAGGAAAGTGGAGACTGCCTGGTTTACAGAAACTGAGGGCCAGGTAATCTTCCCATTCCAATGACACTCAAATATAGGTAGAAGGATAGTGTAGCACAACTGTTAGCTGTTGCTTGAACACAGGATTCAGATTCATAAAATCAAAACCCCCATTCCCTCCTGCTACCTGCCTTTCCTTAGAGCTTCAGTCATCTTGTCTTTTCCTCCCAATACAGTATAAGGTGCAAAAGGTTTGGGGAAGAATATATACCTTATTCTGTTTCTGTAGTATTTTACATGACAGATTTTAACAGTTACTATAATCCAGTCTCTAAATAACAAATTTAAGTGCCATGTCCTGAGCTTAAACTCTTGCAATTGTCTCCCAAGCATCCTCAGAAGGTTGTGGAATTTGCCAGGAGTGATGCCTAGATACACATGAGCAACCACTTTGGCAGCCGCTTTTTTTTTTTGTGAATGATAGTGATCTATACTAACCCTGAGCATATGCTACTAAAGAGAAGTTTCTCAATTGCCAAGTTCAGAACTAAAAAGCAAAATATTTGTTGCTACACCAGTCTCATACATCAGCAGCAGGAAAGGAGGAAGCTCCAAGTTCTCATTCCAAATGTTTACTTTTATATAAATATGGCCTTAACTGCAGTATCAACTTAAGTCCAAAGGCCTCTATCTCCTGAGAATACTTTGAAAACTTCTTGCTTCTAAAACAGACACATTCCATCAGAGAAGCCAAAGCCATAAAGCATCATTCATATCTGAGTGGCTTTTGTTTAAAAACAAACTGTGTGGAGATGCTTATATTGTTTTTCAGGAGATGGTAGGGCACATTTTATAAACAGTGTGAGGCTACACAACTTTTGCACAAGTATTGTTCTTTTCATGGGATTGCAAGTATTTCTGGCTTCACAAAGTTGTTTATATTTGGCTCAGTCTTTCCCCTACACTATCTGAAAGACCACACCTACTCTAACAAGCAGCCACTTGTTTGTTCTCAGCATCAGCCACACAACCAATTTCACATTTCGCACATTCCCCCAACTCTTCATCATAAGATAAGGTCCTGTGGGAAGAGCTTCAAATCTTTGCATACAGAAGTCCTAGTACTAGAAGCAGTGATGTTGGTGGTCTCCTTGAGCTCTGACAAGATATTTGGGAAAGCAGAAGTTTGGGAAGCAAACACTTAGATTTTCTAGGTCTTGAGTATAAATTAATAAGAACTGAATTCGCAATAGCGCAGAATTCAGGAGGATTGGTATGCCTTGGTACAAAGTTAATTAGGCATTAAAAAAGTCCCATCAGAGCTAGGAAAATACCAAAGCTAGAAAAATATCATCCATAAGTCTCTCTACTGCCTCATTAGCCTTTAGGGCAGCAGCTTTGAGTAAATCAATTGATTAAAAAAAAAAAAGAGGAAGAAGATTCAAGATTATTCAGAAATATCTATTCATAGCTTTGATCACTAGAGTATATTAGTTTCTCTTCCTCAAAATGCCCATTTCAAAGAAACACATGTAACTAAGGGGCCAAGCATCTGTTTTGCCTTGCACTATGAAGTCCAAGGTCGGCATTCTGTTCTCCAAATGTGATGGGTTTCCAATATTCCTCCCAGTCTCATCACACTTTGAGATACTTTGAATTTCAATCTAAATGGTTCACTTGGAGTGAAGTGTTAGAATCAGAGGAGAAAACAACTTCCTTGCAGCTAAGGAATAGGTACCAAAACATAACTTAACATGTAAGAGATGATGCTGTATATAGAGGCATATAGGAAAAACTGAAGTTGAAATGTTTCATTATGAAGAGCAGAAGAGAGAGAAATCCAAGTCATAGCTTTTGAACTAGCTTACTTCTGTAACCAGGCTGCATAGAAAATACCATAGACCCGTGGGCCCTGCTTCAGCCCCTCCATACTACCTTAGGCCAAGTCTGTGAATCTGTGCTTATCTTGATCAACTGTGGACCTCCTTCACATACAGTGAACCTATTGATTTCATTTGCCTACGTGTGCTGATTTTCCCCCCTTATCTAAAGAGCTTTTGCTGTTTACACATGGCCTTCATTTGAGCATCAATAAAGTAATGATTGGGTCGAGTAACGCAGCTGCCTGGGTGGGCTGAGAGACAGTGAATCATACACTCCAGCTTTCTCTCACATGTATCTCTTCTAAAAGGAAGCACAATAAACACCTCTCAGCCTTACATACTGTGTTTCTTCTAATGTTACATTTGCATTTTTATTTCTAATTTCCCATTAGCTGGTCTGCAAAGCCATTACAGTCTTTAATACTGGAATACAATTATTTGACTTTAAGCTAGTGCAAAGTGATCCCCAATTAAAGTGCAGTTGGGTACATTAGGAATGCCTTCTTCCTGCATTAACAGCATTTGCATGCAAAACATGGTGCTTTAAGTAAAATCAACGACTGCCCCTTATTTACACCCTAATTACCCAGTGCTCTTAATTACCAAGTAGGAAGAATTACACTGCCCTTGTCTCACCATGCAGATTTTGTTCACTTTCAGTATCTAAATAAGAAAGAATGCTTTAAAGAGTTTGAATGCTCAGTCTCCTTTCAAGAGCTCCTTCTGAGTCCACTGTAGACCCAGATGCTCAGTGTCTGCAAATCTGATGCAAATACCTTGTGTACCTCAGGGAACTGAGGCAGCTGACTGCTGACACAGCTGAACACCACACCAGCAAGAAGGGGTGTCACTCCACTTTGAAAGGATATTGCTGATTTTCAAGTGAAAGGATTTGTATTCCAGAATGAAGCATCATTTCTCTAACAGTTATTTCTGGAAGTCCTGAGACTCCAATGAATAATGCTACAAGAAGTAGAACTGTTACACAGTCGACTTGTTAAAAAGTATGTTTCTCTCCCTTTCAGTTAAGCGTCACCCAGACATTTCGGAGATACTAAATAAGTGTCACAGAAACATACTCAGAACATGCATCCACGCAAATGTATAGGCAAGCATCTCTGCTTTCCCCCTTGTTTCCCTTGGGCTCCTCAACTGACAGTGGCTCAAGCTAAAAGACTAGCTTTTTTTCACATTTGTTAGCCTGTCCTTTGCGTACTAAGTCAGTCAGTGTGCAAATCCTAATATTCCTGTATACATACAACAAATCTTCCCTTAGAGTTTAAGCTTTGGCTTCACTAATTTGGTCTTCCTGATTCATGAATGTTTATTAGCACCAGCATTCCAGACAGGACCAGGACATCCTCTGTTCAATAAAGAGTAAAGGACACTGATTTCACCATCGTAAAAATGTTTGCAGAACAGTATGTAAATTGATTGGATAGGCAATACTTCAATTTCAATTAATTCCCCCTTTTTTTCAAGGCAGAAACACCTCTTAAAGACATCCTACAATGTCCTGTGTAATATTATATTTTTGGTTTCCTTCTTATGGTCCTATGTTACCTTTCATCAGAATGGACATTCACCACCCATCTAGAAAGCATCTGAGGCACTGTGTGTGATATTAGGGGCTTTCCTTTCTTCTTTTCTTCAGTGGCATGAGGCTATTTGACTCAGTCACCACATAGAAGCCTGTGCAAACACACAGCATGATGCGCTCCATTATCTCTGGCTTGCACAGATAACTCCTGGGCTAACCTTTCAGAAAGAATCAACCCATGACAAGCAAGAATGACATAACTAATCTTATCCTCTGGAAAAAATATTTGCTTGGCTTGAAGTCCCCAGGCAGTCTTGATATGATGCAGTGGGGAAGGGTGGAAATGTGGAGGGGAGGAAAGAGAACTGTTAAAGAAGGAACAGTGCAATCTTACAGGGGCACGCTTTTCCCATCAAGGCAGCAGGAACAATGAACCCCAAGAAGAAGTGCTCAGCCCTTTCTATTTCTTCTACTTCTCTCCTTTCTTACAACCAAAAGAATAAATAAATGGCAAGCCAAAAACTACATTTCTGCAAAATTGATACATAGACAGGGTAAGGAGGATTTTGTATGCTTGGTACCAAACCCACTCAATAAAACATTTGTACCATCGCAATCACTAAGAAATTCGGATTCTGTAGAGTTGGGACTTCCCCTAAGGAGCTACATGGACTCTTGTGTCCTGGCTTGAACAGCAGTTTCTCAGCCTAGCTCAGAAACAGAATAAACAGGCCTGATTCTCTGGAGAGCAAGCCATCAGCCACAGATGTTTCTATTTCAAGTAAAACCAAACTGCCAGGGTTGGGGGGGGGAAGGGGGGGGGAGCAGCACATAAAAACAGAGCAAAGAAAACAATCCCCAAGCCACAGAAAAAGGGACTCAAACCGTTACCAGCCATGGCAGATAAAAGTTGCGGCCAGGCTGAATTTATCAGCCCAGAGCCCTCCCCTTCAGCTTCCGAGGCAGGGCAGAGTGGCTGCCAAGCATCTCCTAATTGTGCAGAGAACTAGCTCCTGTAATGCTGATTTTCCCTGCGCTGGGAGTATGCTTTGTGTAGAAAGATATATTCTTCTGCTGTAGCTGCTGTATTGGGAACAGTAAACTCTAGAGCCTTGCAGAGGTTCCGGGGAGCAGCCTGCAAACCGTCCCTACCCTCGTTGAAGAGAAATGTGCTTAAAAACTGCTTAAATGAGCTTCTCCTCTGATAAGCAGTGCCCTCTTTCCTTAAGAGTGATATGATTTTTTTGGTTGGTTTATTATTTAATTTTTTTTTTCTTATTGTTGTGGGGGTTTTGTTTCGTTTAGGTTTGTTTGTTGGCTTGGGTTTTTTACCATGAGACTCCAAAGGGCAACTTGTTCCTGCCAAGGCACAAAGCACTTAATGCCAACATACACTCAACAGTTCAACTGATACCTGCAGAGATCTCCCTATAGAAACTATCAGATCTACAGATGGTATCAGGTGAATCAAAATACAATGTTTTAATCACATTCAACACTTGAAAACTTTTAAGTTGGAGCCACAGTTACTTTGCTTGGAGCAAAATCTGTCTTTGGGTTTCTTATCTGGTTAATTACATAACTAGTGGTGTTGAAAAGCAGCATTTTCTTCAGTAAATACTGCAGCTCAGGATCTGATTTGTGTGGCTGGCACCATATGTATTCCATCCTTTCTTCCAGATGTGTTGGCACACACCCATCAGCTATACAAATGGCTTAACTGACATATCCTAAAGCCCATGTCCATACCAGACCACCATACGCTCTTGTGGGCAAAGCACATCAGGATCTGTTGCTATTTATGTACATTATCCCCTCAATGGACTTTTATAAGAGTCACAGAGAAAACAGCATATTTTTTTTTGCCCTCACAGTGTAAGTTCTCTTAACATTGATAAATATTTAATCAGTACTAATTATGAAAACAAAATAAACAAACAATCCCTGGCCACTGAATAGTGCCAGAATTCAGAAGAGCAAAGCTGAAGCAGCAGCACAGAGTCAGAGAAAGAAGGATAAAGGGTAATCACTGAGAAAATTCTAGACAGTATCTCTTTGCTTCCAATGCTGTGCTTTGATTATTGTGGTAAACAGATAGCCACCAAGATTGGCTCACTTGTAGTAAGAAACTGGAGATGTGGGGCAAGCCACAGCAGGCAGGTGAGACCTGGTTAGACAACAACAGGGAAAAAAACATTACACAGAAACAACTTCCTGAATTCCAGTACTCCAGTTTCACACATCTGCGAAAGTCTCATTTGCTTGACTAAATCAGAGAGACAACGTAAAGAGGCTACCTCATAAACTACAGTAAAGAAGCTAGACAAAGATATGAAGGTGGATGAAGGATAAAAGAATCTTCCTTATGATTTGCAAAGACTCCTGCCACAGGGAAACACTTCAGTGCTACCAGCTAAGAGGTAAAAGCTTCTTCCAACCCATTACCATCAACTTTAGAACTAAGTTATTTCCATTAGAACTGAAAAAGAATACGCTAGCACTATGATACGTAATGCAGGAAAATGCCCAGGAGAAGCAAGTGAAGATGAGCACCTCAGTTATGAGCCTCATGCATCCCTTCTTTCTCATGCTGTTCTGCTCTCTACCTCCCTCCTTTCCACTGTCAGCCTCTTGTGCAATCGTGAGCAGAGGAAAGTGTCCTGCAGGGCTCAGCACCAGAGACCTCCTTTTTGGTACCTGCAACCAAATTAACTCAATACTGTGAGTCTGGGGACTGAGATCATCTACAGCAATGCATGCTCCTAAAATCTTTTATAGGACAATGCTTGTATACAACCCCAATGAGTAACATACAGATCTTTCTCACCAGCTAACACCACCAAAAACATCCAGCATTTCCAACTCAGTCTCTCACTTCACAAACTAAAGATTTGAGTGATGGAAGTTCCCTAGCCAAACCCTCCTTAAGACAGGAGTTTCAGGAAACTGAAGTTTTTACAGGTAACAGCAGTTACAGATACAATACTACCAAGTAATTTTGGATGGGGGACGCAGCCACGATGGAAAAGGACATATAGCTCAGCATCACAAGGAAGAGAGCAAATGTCATCAAACAATCAGAAGGATGCATGCAAGGGAAAGCTAACCGCATGAAGTGCTCCCTTGATGAGGGACAATGGTGGGGTTTTTTGCCTAGCAAGTTATTTACTTAACCTTTCCCAAGGTCAAGGAGTCATTAGTCAGTGCTGGAGCAAGAGAAGAGTTGAGAAGGAAGGAAAGGAAGTAGTGTTTCAGAGAGGCCTAGTTGACAAGGCCCCTTTCAGCATCCCATGTGATGAAATCTCCCTGGAGCTCTGGGGTGGCAGGCAAAGTCTACACTAAAACAGCCTTATTCCTCTACCTTGTATCATGAAAGTTGTATGAATGGAATTTATTTCAGACTTCTCTCTCCCTTTCTAGTTGAGGAAACTGGGAGTGTGGGGCCATGGAACATGAGTACATATTCTTAAAAACTTGGCTATAAATTTAACTTTAGTTCATTCTTTGTCACCATGGATTCTGCTGGATGCTTATGCCCTAGAATATTGCTGTGAGGCTTGGGGCCACATGGGATGCTGCAAGGGGCCTTGTCAACTATGCTGTTTTTTGCCTACCTCCACATAGTTTTGTTTGGACTGTATTTTTAACAGCAGCTCATGAAAGTGTCATGCAGAACATGAAGCACACTGAATTCAAAAAGCTATGAATACTTGACTATCTTCCCTAGTGCAGAAGGCCTGCTACTCCACAAGGAAAGAGACTAGGTGGGTCTGATGCAATCCACTCTTGTTAAATCTGTGTTAGCTTTTACTTATCTCTCCTTACTCTTTTAAAAACTTGCAAGGAACTTGTTTGAGCAGAAAGCAGCTTTTCTGATCCCCCCCCCACCATGTTGTGACATCTCAGGGCTCAGACTGGCCTCCAGAGACGTTTCACATGTAGGAACTACTGGAATATAAATAACCATCCCAATAATAAAGATGAGGGATGGTTTGAAATTGGTACACTAGTTAGCTTCCTACAAAAAGACACAGAAATAACTAGACTTTAGTTGTTAAAAAGTTAAATAAAACACCCCATTCTTTAATTTGCCAGTGTGACCTGGCAATTAGTCATAGGACAGGCTCCAAATGAATTAAGACAAACAGACCAGTGTAATGGAAATGATAATGTGACCAATAGGAGCAGCTTGAGTTACAGTCTCAATTTTCTCCATGCCTGATAGATTCAAAATAAGTTCACAGAAGGTCAATTGGTTGATTTTTCATTTGCTGATCTCACAAAGTTTTTCTATTCTATTAATTTCTCTCCTCTTGTGAGTTCTCTGGACTTGCCATCATAGTCCTGGGAGACAGAACAGAAGACACTGCCCTGAGTTGTATCTATGCTGTGAAGGAGGTCCAGAACTGGAACTCAGGGAGGGTGACCTGCAAACTCTGAGCACAGTCCAATGTAATTTCCCATTCTTTCCACACATTATCTTCTGCCTGGTGTTTCTCAGACTTTTCCCTTTCACATTAATCAGCTCAGATTTGAAAAGGGAGCAGAGAGCAAAGCTCAGCCCTTGATGATAGCCTTTGCAACTCTATCCTCTGACTGGCCAGTACAATGCAAAATGGGTCATAAGACAGGGTCTGAGACCATTTTATTACATCTAAGAATGCAAAGGAGGTTTGGGCTGCATCTACATTCTGCTCACAAACCTTTCTCTGCAACTTCGAGGATCACATCTTTGTCAACTGCGGACAGGGGGAATGGCACAGCCTCCTGTTTCATAAAGAATACACCTAAGCTGAAGCTTCATGTGCTATTCTTTGCTGGAGAATACTCACAACTACTTGCAATGCCCCTCTTCATTAATGACAGGGGGAACCAGTCAAAATGATATGAGAAAGCCAGCACAAGTGCCATTTCAAAACCTCTGTCCCTGGAAGCAGTCCCTTTTTACCTCCCAGATCAATACCACTCCTGTGGTATTTGTGCAAGGCAACATTGCCACCCAGTGGCTGCTAGCTCTGAGCCTAAGGCCCACCACCCCCTTGCACCTCTGGGGCAGACTGGTTGCATTTTCCATCTATTCCAAGTCAGGAATGGAGTAGGAATCACAATGGCTGTCCACTGCTACAGGGCTGAGCGTCCAAGTAGTTTTTACAGAGGGCCAATCAGAATTTTGGTTATATTTTAGAGAGCAATCACAGTATTATGTATTGTTTCAAATGGAGAGTGCCATCATAGTTTTTATTCAAACCTGGTATAAAATTATTTCATGCTGGATCAACCAGATGCTCTCTAGGATATTACATGAGAATTTTATGTTACTCAGTTGAATTGCTGGTCACACAGAAGAATAGATCTTAAAAAGCAGCAATGTTATATGCCTTGGAGCTGTTTAGGGAAAAATCAGACCAGATGTCCCTGTTATTTAGCATAGGATACCAGGTTGCTCCCTAATCAGACAGCATACAAAGCAGTACTGGACAGCAGAATTACACAAGTTCAGAAGAGAACAAGGGACCCATTTCTACAACGAGGGCAGTCAGCCAATAGAACCAGCTGCCCAAAGTAGTAATTGGAGGGCTCTCTTGCTGCTGAGATCCCAGAGTCAGTGTCTTAAGTGGAAGACACCTTGGAAGACACCTGGACTGAGATCAGAGCAGGGCTCAGTAGATCTAACACTATAGAGCCTGTGTGAGACAGAACAGCCTACATGATGTATCAGTCCATTCAGACATTAAAATTGATCAATCTTTGCATGTTGTTATTTTTGCTATTTGCTTTTAATCACTTTGTTCCATTATTCCCCTTTAAAGCATTGCTCCTCTGGCCTGTGACTCATCAGGCACAGCTCTTCTTCTTCATTAGCATCTTCACTTTTCCAGTGCCAGTGAAATCTTCCATTCCTGGTACTCCCATAACCATTCCTGATCTTTTTCTATCCATATGTTCAGGGAAAAGCCCTTAAAATTCGCAAGTCAGTCTCAATGAGATACTCAATGAGTCCCAGTACACACTTTTCAGACTCAGCTTATTCCTTTATGACAGAATGCTGCAAAATTTGGCCCAAAGGCTCAAAGCTGCAGAAGCCAAGAACTTCTTTACAGAGTTTGATCAGCAACAGCAACTTACCTCAACCCCCGTGTAATCTACACAGAGGGACTCTAAACTCCAAAGTAGTTCTTCTCAAACAGGCTAGAACTAACAAACAATTCGGAAGATGTACAAAGAAATGCACAAAGCCTAGCTTCACCATAATCTGATTTCAGATATCCAATTGCAGTTTATAATGCTTTGCATAGTGAAACTCTTGAAGACGGATTCTTGGCTTGTCTCAGACTCAACAAACTTATTTGCCTTAGGACAAATGCACATGTTCCTGGTATGTGAAGCCCCAAGGCTCAAGGAAAGCCTTGCTGTACAGGCAAGACCTTTCCTCACATTTTTCTGCAGGGAGGCATTAAAGAAACACAGGCAAGAGTGTTTTGCAAAGCCCATACCACACAACACAGATGTGCTCCTGTGGACACCTAGTTAAAATCTAGCTGTGAACTGCTATCTCTGGCCTGGAGTCACTCATCATTCCCTAGCACGAATGCTGAATCTATTGGGACACAGATGCCTCTTTGTCCTTAAAAAAAAAACAGGGTCTTTGTCCAGTATAGTCTTTCAAGTGCTGCTACTCTAAAATAGCAATAGCATGCTTAAAATCAGTCCAGATTAACACTGAAACCCTTGACGTCTCCTTTCATCAAGGAAGTCTGCCCCATGGAGAAGATTTCTCTCCCTCCTCCCTGCAAAGAGGATGTGCACTTAATGGACAGCTCTCTTCATATCTAGGCTGAGATGCAGTCGTCCTTGAAAAGCGTCTTTCAGTTTAAATTCATATCACTACATGAGAGCTATATTTTTTAAAATGTGTCTGACACACATTTTATACGGAGATACGGAGACTTGAGCTCTCTCCACAGCTGTGAAAGCTGTCCCAACATCATGTCCCTTCTGAGGGTGTTGTCTCTTTTTTTTTTTTCCTCCAAAATAGACAGCACAAGAACCAGCATGAAGAAATCTCCTGAGACAAGTATGTGGTACAGGCCAGTTCCTGTCACTGTTGGCCTACAGATTGAAGTGAATTTCATTTGTCCCTACCTTTGGGGCTGCAAAGTCTTAAAAGACTGAGAAGTGCACTGAATTCTGTAGCTGGGAAACAGGAGCACTGTCAAGATGTTTAATTCTTCATACATTCCTGCCTGTTTTGTCCTCAGCTCTGGCATCAAAGCTCCCTTTTACTCTGGTGAGGAGAAAAAAATCCCATGTCTGAGAATTTCCATTCAGGAACCAGTTGTTTGTTTTGGTTTTTTGATATCTTTTCTTTAAGTTTCCTGCCAAAATCCCTCTACCTGATGGATTTTACAATGTCACAAATGATGCTGCATACTGAGCTCCCAAGGCTTTATCTGTGAACCACTGCATATTTGGTTAAAAATGAAGATGTTAAAGTGTCCCACAAAAACCAATTCAGTGGATGTCAGCATACAACACTGTCTCATGTCTCCTGGAGGAAATTACCCTCTTCTTACTTCCTCCACAACCCTTTGTAGCCTGAAAGGTCCTTTTCTATTTAAATAACACTTTGAGGCAGGGGGAGGCTTATAATAACTATATTCATTCACTGATATTTGTAGAGCTCAATAGAAATGACCATGGATGACAGGAGACAGGATTTCCATTTCTGAATCCTGAGAAAAAACATTAAATGAGTCTTTCCAAACCTTCTGCCCAGGGAATAACTGCTGCCAAGATGGAGACCTGGAGGCTCATCTGCTGAGCTCAGACTATTTGCTGAGCACATACAGAAAAGGGGCTGAAATGTTTTCCCTTTCAAAAATCAGGAAGTTAAAACATGAAACTTAGTTGTAATGACATTTTCCTTGATTGCAGATCACTGATAATAGTTTTAAGAAGTTACATTAAAAAAAAATCCTACCAAAAATTTCATTTTCATCCAGAAGTCAGTTTTCATACCCAAGTTATCTTAGTAAAATGCCTTTTAGCAGCATCACCTAGGTGTGAGAAAGCTTCTGTACCTTGTCCACTAACATAGCTCTTTAAACACAATCTAGTTATAGATATTGTTTTCCATATGCTACAAAGAGATGCTTGAAGGAAATTTTTCCTTCAAGAAAAAGGACTGAAGTCCCAGTTCCACTCTTATTTACCTCCCTGTGCAGCAGTATATTATGTGAATGCTAAGTCCACAAGGGCTGGCCACATACTCTTTAGGCTCAGCCTTGGACAACCCATTGCTCACAGTCTGAAAAAGGCTGACAAGCGGGAGTGTTAATATCAAATGACAACTCATCTGCTAAGCCAATTCACACATATTTCAAAGAAAAGCTGAGTCAACAAAGACTGCTGCCAAATAAAGCCGCTTCCTGGCTTGCAAGTCTGTGAGCCAGTTGAGAGTGCAATGATATAATTTGAATAGTCACCCAAAGAACAGATGAAAACTAACCTGGGACTTCCTTTAACACTGATGTTTCAAAACATTATGGAGTTCATACACATACTTTCACTCTCTGCATCTTTCACAAGCTCAGATACAGGTAGCAACATGAAATTTCAGCCCACACATTGCAGTTAACCTGAGCTTTTGGTCACTTCTGGACTTGAAAATGGAAGGGCATTAAACCACCAGTCCAACCATGGGAGGCTCAGATGGTACCCTGGGTTAGATCAGCCATCCCTGATAATGCAAGTAGCTCATAGAACCATTCCAGCCTCAGCATGTTCACACGCAACCTGTGGGAGACCACCACAGTTCCCAGAGAGGCCTCAAGTGTAAAACTGAACAGGTAGCAGCAAAGAACTGCACAATTCCTTGCTGTTCAGGGCTAGATGAAGCTCCTCAGAGTTCAATTGCCTGTGCTCCTTTATGAGTCAGCCTGCTTGCAGGAGAGAAGCATAATCCTAGAAAACAATCAGCTTGCAGCTTATGTCTTGAAAATGCAAATAAGGAAGCAAGGGCATATTGTTAATAGTTATTAACAATAGTTAAAGCATTGTAAGTACTGGTTGCTTGCTATCTAGCCTGAAACATAAATATGCAAGAGCCATGATGCATCAAGCAGGGGGATCTGACAGAAGATTCGTAAGGACTGACCATAAATTCTTGGAGACTGTGATTGTCTTTTTGGCTCAGTGTAACACTTGGTGCATCAGGGCCTTAGAATGCTCCTACACTGCAAGTAATATCCATTATAATTTTCATAAGCATCTTAATGACTCAAGAAATATAGCAACTATGGCAATGGCTCCCTTGACTCCATTTTAACCTAGTCACTAATCTCTTTGCATCAAAGTGATGGACAGCTCAGCTCCTCATAGCAAGAACATCCTGCAATTTCTTCCCAAAGCCTATTTCAGGGACAGATATCAGGTCTCACAGGAACTCAAGAGACACTTCTCTGCACCGCTTTCTATGCTGCAAACTCAGAACCACATTCTTTCCTTCGCTGTACCAGAACAGAGCACATTTTTCCTGCCTGCCAACATCCTGGAGTTCACATTGAGATGGCATCCATTACAAACAGCCTAGGAATAGATAAGCAATCAGAAAGGAAATCCAACAAAGGCCTGGCACAGCCCCATGGCCCTGGCTCCAGCTCTCTTTTGGTTTTAACAGCAAGGTTTTCTGAAGGGCCTGTCTCAAACCTCTGCAGCAAGCCATGCCAAGATTGGTGAAACTGGTGGAGTGTCTTCATTCCCCTAAAGGAACAGACTGGATGCAGCTTCCTGGAGGTATTCAAGAGACAACTTGACATGGTGCTCAGGGATATGGATTAGTGTTGGTTTGGTAGTGTTTTGGGTGTGGTGTGGTTTGTGTGGGGTTTTTTATTATCGTTTGTTTGGGGGGGCTGGGGGTGGTTTTTTGTTTGGGTTTTTTTTTCTTCATTGGTTGGACTAGATGATCTTAAAAGGTCCATTCCAACCTAGGTGATTCTGTGATTCTATCAGGGCTACAGGGATGGAAAGGTTTACACTCCAAACTTCAGAGCCTGACGGCTCAGTTTTCCCCATTAAAATCCTGCTTTTATTTAGGCCAAGGCAGGGATTGATCACTGAACTCCTCTTCCCTACAGAAACAATGCTTACTCCTACCCTCTCTCTACACTACTGTCTTACCTTATTTGGGACGAGTAAGCCATGGGCCCAGCACCTAGGAGGACTGACAGTCTCCTCCTCTGCATAGAACAGCCATTTGTAACCAACTTGGTTGGCAGCAGTCCCTCTTGAACCCAGGTTTTGTACCAAGCACAAGCACAAGTTGGTGTTCTCAGTCAGGTTATTCAGGCAGGTGTGAGGCACTCATTTACAGCCTACACCACTGAACTCTTGAGCATAGTCAGCTATGTAAAATACTGTTACATCTCTAGTGCAAGAAAACAAACCCCAAAAAAGCACTCATGCCTCTAACCAAAACCTCTAACACCCAGATAATTTTACAGTCTGAAGCAATGATCAAGTTGGGAGTTAGTTACTTTTCCTTAGAGGGATGTTAATCCCTTACATGGCATCAGTCTCAGAGAAGCCAGTATTTATGGGATGGGAACTTGTGCCAGAGTAAAACAAATTTGATTGGAATGAGAAAACCAATGGAAAGACAAGCAGCTGGCTTCAGTTAGGACCTTATATTTAGAAAACTTCTGCTAAGGGATTCAAAGGAGGATGGCATCTGTCCCTTGAGGACAGATGAACCTAAGTGAAGACTCTCGTTCATCTTATTTAGAGATGCGATATTTGCCCACATGTTGGCATATACAGAGTACAGTTTGCCCCTTGCAGATGCTGCAAGCACAGAGAAGCATCAGTTGCCTCTGTGGGACAATCCTCTGGTGGGAGAGGGGTGCTGGGCTGGCAGGATTTTGGATCCCCAGAAGACAGGGCTGGGAGGAATTACTAAGGTCAGCTACACCACCATCATACTGCCAGACTACAGAGAAAGAACATCTGCAATAGGAATGGTAAAAGGCACAAGGACTAGTAGTTCCTGCAGTTCCATTTGATGCCATCTGTGCTTGCCTTTGTTTGACTGGGCCTGAGCACTAACTGTCCTGTGATGTGGGAGAGAGGGAGCTCACACTTGCCACCTTTACTTCCTGCAGAGGTTTGAGACAGACCTTTCCAAAATCTTTGCTGTTAAAACCTCTCTGCTGCTAGCAACAACAACTCCAGGAGCCCTGCTAGAGAGCCCTGCATCCAACCAGAGAATGGTGCATAACTGTCACAGATCTTGTCTTCCACCTTGGACACTGATGGCCTCTTTGCAATACTCAGACATCTTGAGACATTTGTTGAAGTGTAGTTTCTCTTCTCCCTGGGCCCAAACAAGGAAATAAGGGCAGCGACTGCACACTAGACCTCTTTCTTCCTGCTTGGGATAGGGACAAAGGTATCAAAGGAAAATGACTCATTAAAAGGTACCAGGATTTTTTTACCTTCAACAGCATAAAACAGTGCAACAAAAAGTGCTATATTTAACTTTATACTCCAGCTGGTCTCTATGGGACTTCTGAGGTTAATGCCTCCATTTAAATGGAAATTGGGTGCCAAATTATTAGCACCTGTTTGCAAAAAGGGCCTCAACAAATTATAACAAATCAGTACAGTACAGTTCCCAGCAAGTGTTCCAGTTACTGCATCTCAACAGGCTAGGTCAGTCTAAGCCAGCAGAAGGACTTCTCTCCAACAAGCTCAACATCTCTGTATGAGTAGTGTCCCCAGGAGATTTCACCTGAGCATGGAGGAAGCAGCCAATTCAGAGAGATGAGGTCAGCCCCAGACCTGGGTAGACAATAAGTCAGCCAAGAGAAATGGGTTATACACAAGTAGGGACTAGCCAAACTGAGAAGACTCTTAAAGCAGTTTAGTGGTGCTTAGAAGGAAAAAAGCCTGAGTTAAGTTTATTACACTATAAAGGTTCTTACAGCAAAAGAGACAGATGCGAAACTGATGGTTTACATAGATTGACTAATTATCCCAGCTACCTCTGATGGAGTCATACATCTAGTATTACAGGAGAGGTGTATTCTGGCTGGCCATAAAACTGTGACTGTCCCCAGGCTGAATCCAGACAGCATTGCTCAAATTAACCCAGCTGGCAAGGTCTGATTGCAGCCTGTCAAATTCAGTGGGTCTCTGACAGTTTCCCATGTTGCAGCAAATAGTATAACCAAACATACTATTGATCCAAGCTTTTCTTCAAATTCTTTTGAAACAAATCTGGTTAGAAAGTGGGAAGAATCATAACCCCACTAACACTGATACGTTGTACCAAAATAAAGCAGAAATAGGTGTTTTGGTTTTGTGCTTTGATCTAGAATTCAGTAATTGAATATGATTTTAAAAATTCAAAATCAACAATAGGATTGTTGATCTTATCTCACAAATATATCATCTCACATAATACAGCCAATGGAAAATCCATTCATTAAAAATCCAGATAATTTAAATTTAGCAATCATTTATACACAAAGGGAGCTACTTCTAAGAGAGGAAACAAGGAATTCAATACATATTATAGTAATGTTTCATCTGTTTTTAAAAACTCCTTTAAAAATCTTCAGCAGGTATACCTGGAGGGACTGTTATCCCACGTTAAAATTTAGTGAAGCAAGGAAAATTTTTAAGTAATTGTGCAGGGGTTGCAAGAACCATCTCCATGACACTAACTCACAAATCTTGTTGTAATGAATACTATAAAAAATTAATTTGACAGTGTACTTCTAAGCCATCTAAAAATCAAGCTATTAAAGCCTTTTATTAAAAAAGATACCCTAAGGACACATAATTAATAGCTAATAAGTTTAAAGAAAACATTTCTTTCAAGTATGAGCCAGAAGTGTTACGAAAGCAGTGGGTCTGGAGTTCCTTCCATTTGTTAGGCCCCACTAAAAACCACACTTTGTCTGTTCCACCAGGTGAAATCTTTCCCCAGCATTAATTAAGTTACTCATTGCAAGCAACATCCCAGAATTAGCCGTTTGTCTTTTAAGAGTGATCTTAAGATCTGTGAGATTCCTGTAAACATGGTTCATAACTAATTTTAGTCCTCATGAGAAATCTTTACCTATTGCTTTGGACTTCTGTTGTTTCTCACTGTTCACAGAGAACATTGCTGCTACTCAGAACAACAGTATGCACTTGAGCCCTGTGCTAGGGTTACTCTTGAAACAGCCTATATAATATCTGACATTTGAAATGTTAATTTGCATGATGGACCTTTCAGCAGGAGGGAGACAACACTAGAGCAATTTTTTTTACCAGCCATCTCATGTATAAGGATGAGCATCCTATCAACCACTTACACAGACCCCAAGCATACAAACACATGGGAGGCTTCCTGACTTGGTGTAGAAATACAAGCCAAACTTCTAAGCTCCCCAACCAGCTTACAGTCATCTTGGTAACAGTGACAATGGTCACTGTGGTACAGATTTCTTCCCTGAGGAGTTTACAGCTACAGCTGTCTGAAATAGCAACAAAAGGAAAGCTTTTCACCGCAGTTCACTGACCAGAGACTGATGCATAGATTGATTTAAGCAATTTGCTCAGGCTTGAATATTCATCCCTGGTAACAATACAGGCTATGTACAAGGCCAGGGCTGTACTGGTCAGCTTTCTGCCATAGCTTCTTCACCATCTTCTCTCCTGGGCACAAGAGGCTAAGCCTTGCACCACAGCCTGAAGATATGTCACCTTCAGGAGCTGTGGCCTTAGGGGAAAGCATTGTCCAAGAACTTGATCTTCCACAACCTTAAATCCTGTCTGCAGCTGAGAACAAAGGGAAAGCATGCAAAACACAGCCACACTGCCTCCTGTCCAAAATACCCTTACAGCTTCCAGGAACCTTATATGTATGAGAGAAAGTTCATCCTGGAGTCAACAAACAAGTCCCTAAAGCCATTGTGAAACTCCTTTCTTTCTTAGCTCTGGCCTCAAGCTTCCTTCTTAACCTGTTTTTGTCAAAGTGCTGAGTGCAGGAGGAAACACCGTGGGTTTTGCCAACAGAGAGGACCAAAAGTACGCTAGTGACTGCATGGAAGAGGAATTTGGGTGGAAAAGGAACCTTAAAAGGGAAACACACTTGGAAGTGCTACAGCCTAGAGAAAAGTATAAAAGAATTAGGTCATTTCAGAAATATTTACAGCTTCACTGCATTGCTGCAGAAAAATCTCACACTGCCCTGTTTAATTTATTCCAGACTTGGAAAAATAAATCTCATTAAGGGTTAGTGCTTTCTTTTCACAAGGGGAAAGCATGTGTTCACATTTAAGATAATTGCTAACATCCATGGCTTTAAAAATAAACCCTCTTGCATCAGCACGAGCTCTGAATCCATGGCCTGCAAGTGCCACCGTTTGAGCCACTCTACAAGGATGCTGTTAAAGGCAGCAAGAGGGGTCCAAACTGAGCACAGTGGAGTTGGGGGGGAAGGAATATTCTTAAAGGAAGAAATTGCTCCCTGTAAGCACTGGTGCTACTCTGAAGCAGAAACTACAGCAGATGCTGTCCCCTACTTTGATACCACCTGGTAAAAGCACCACTACACATTGTTCAGTGCCTTGGGTGTCACCCTCTCACATTCAGCTGATTGTACTGAGCCCTTAGAGAGTCTTAAGACCCCCCTTAAGATGTACATACGCATCCCCGTTTCCTAGAAACACAATCACTGCATAATCTTTTTCAAGATACTGCTTACCTGAAACTATGGTTAATCCTGTACAGCTGCTACAAAGGGAGTGTTAGATCGGGCCTGAAATTATTAGACTGTTAGTTCTAAAGAGAAAGAAATCACTACATGTTCAAAACATTGCAGCACTGCTTTTCCCAGATCAGTTATATATCCAATTCTTCCTGCTTGTCTGCCCTCATCTGTTTTCCTCTGTGGACTCTGCAGGCATTTGCAAAAGGTCTCTGTACTACATATAAGAACTAGTTGGCCAAAAGCACAGATTATTGTTTGAGCATTTGTTAGCAATTTTGAAATTAAAGAAAAATTGAATATTTCCCAATCTGTAAATAAAAGGTCACTTTTAAATATGTCTAAAGAATCATAAGTTAATGAAAAAAATCACTTGACTGTGTGTTTTTTTGTAAGGCATGTTCCTTTTGATCATAAGTCTTTTAATTACCTTGCAGAAATAAATTACACAGAATTTTGAGACAAAGTAATTTGAAAATGGAAAGTTAAATATTTCAAGAATAGCACAATGGTTATTTTCAATACTCTATGTTTAGGGATACACACAAATTCTGACTAAATATATATATATATATTTGAACTTTAGGTCTAGAACTATTTCAGTACTATGCATCTCATAGGAAGATTTGTCACCAATTCCCTCAGCTGAGCAGTACTCCAGAGAACCCAGAGTTTAGGTATATCCCTGCTAGGACAGCTAGCAAAGAAACTGAGGGGAAACTGCTGCATCAAGAAGTGGCTAAATTTAACAATCTTTTTTCTTTTTTTTTTTTTGTCTGTGGGGATTAAATATCACCTGCCTCTGTACTCTGTAGGCATAGCAAGGTTATAACTTCATTTTAGCAAAAGGAGTGTAACAAAACCCTTCTCAGACTTTACATTCCAAATTTCTTTTCTGAAAATTAAATAGAACAGAAGGTAAGATGTAGAGAGAGCTGGATGGCAAGTAGTACTATCAATGCAGAGGCACTACCCTCTGATCTGTCACCTGAATGTGATATTCCTCCTTCAGAGCTCAAAATGCCCCTTTGATCATTAACTCCTGCAGAAAGCTGACTTGACACTGATTACTGAAGGAGGTAATATGTAAAGAGAACATGGAGTTTGCAATAAGATTTTCCCCCTCTCCAAAATTCTTTGTATATTCCCTGCTTGGTCCAATTCTAGGATCTTCAGCACTGTGAGAGAAAATATGTCAGCAAGTAACAACAGGAGGTTGTCATCTGGTTAGTTAGGTGAATGCAATATACGCAAAGGAAGTATGAGCTGCACTGTTTTGCCAACACCCTCACGAAACTCTGTAGCAGAGGTTGCCACATGACAGATTAATATAATGGAGAGGTTTTTACAAGGAACTTTAGAGATAGAAAGATATCTTCAATTTCATCAGTGTTTGCAATCCAGCTATCACTCAAGTTCATTAATTCTGTGATGCCTTTATTGAAATTACATCATTGCATGAACATTTGCAGCTTTGCCAGGGTGATTTTTTTTGTTGTTGTTGTTCTCCAGAGACAGAAATTAGAACAATTGCTATCTGAGACTTGCTTCTTGAACAGATAATTAATCCCAACACCAGCATATATCCCCTAATTAGAATAAGCATAGAATAGAATATTTCAGTTGGAAGGGATCTACAGAAATCATCTAGTCCAACTGCCTGACCACTTCAGGGCTGCATGTTTAAAGCATGTTATTATAGGCGTTGTCCAAATGTCTCTTAAGTGCTGACAGGCTTGGGGCAGTGAGCACTTCCCAGAGAAGTCGGTTTGACTGTCTGACCACTTTCTCCATAAAGAAATGCTTCCTAATATCCAGTCTGAACCTTCTCTGGTGCAGCTTTGAACCATTCCCACATGTCCCATCATTGGATCCCAGGAAGAAGAGATTAACACCTCCGTCTCTGCTTCCCCATCTCAGTAAGCTGTAGATAACAGTGGAATTGCCTGCTGCTGCACTTCTAAAACTTGGTTCTTAAAGACTGATCAGCACTCACAGACTCCTTAGCCATCAAAAGCAGATTCCCAGGGCACTCTGACTAAATAGCTTCAAGCTTGCTCTCCTGAAGTCCAGAGTAGTAATCTGGCTGTTCTTTTTTCTCATTACACTGAAAATTTTAAACTCAACTATTTCGTGACCACTGTGGCCTTGATTGTCATGTGTCATGACTGTCTTAGTCACCTACCATCACATCCCCAATGAGTCCTTCTGTAGTCACAAACAGCAAGTCTAGGAGGGCATCTTTCCTAGTTGGCTCACTATAGCATCATTTGGCATACACATGCTACTTTCAGTCTAGTCAATACAAATAACAGGACAACAAATTACAAATAACAGCAACAAAGACAGGGTGTCACACACTGTGTTAGCAATCCAAGTATAACCTGTGCAGTGATCCCCTTGGCACAGTCACACTGCTTATCCCCAACTAGTCCAATGGTGTTGCATTTGCACTGATAGTATTACCTGTTCTACAAATACTGTCATCTTCTGCATTAAGATATCCACAGTAATCCAATCTCTGCTCTAAATTATATTGATGAAATGGAGGGCAACATTAAGCATAAGGTGACAAAGCATCCTCAAATATGGTAATAATTTCAGAGGCAGAGAAAACCCAAATTTAAGCAAACCTATACTGGCTTTGTTACTTTGGTTTTTTTTTATTCACTGCACATTCACTTCAGTTATATATTTTATTGTTTAAACATGTGCAGTTCAAGAAATGGGAGTATTTCCCATGGCTGGAGGCAAGAAACCATACCCATTTCAGTGCTCTGATCAAGATTTTTACTGCAGAGAAAGTCCCTGTCTACCCATAGACATATAAAGGCCTCAAACCAACAGTCTAAGGCACTGATGGTGTCTTTACCAACAGAACTGAGGTAACAGAGAATGACAAGGGAAACTTTATACAAACACACAGAAGATATATATCATCTGAGGAGACATAATGAGAAGCTGATGTCTGCCTTGCTTTGAAGAGGGCTAGCTCATAATATTCACTGTGCCTCACGATGCCTCTAAAATTGTTATGTAAACTGCATCTTAATGGAGAGTCTTGGTTTGAGGAGAAATCGCTCATGCAGTAATGATCTCTGCAGCACAGCTCCAGCAGCAGGAAAATTCATTAGGAATGCAGGTCTGTTTTGCTGGGAGCAAGAGGGGGATAGGTTTCTTTTAAATACCCTCACTGAAAGCCATTTAAAAATGGAAAACAGTAACCATAATGCATCCAGACACATCTGTCTTGTGCTATCTTAGCGAACTGTAGATTTTAGAAATGTTTTTTTCTGGTTTTATTTTAATTTTTGTGGTTACTTCAGTTTGAGAGGAGCTGAGAAGACAGGAGTCTCCTGCCTTAGCTCTGTGTGAGGAACCACTGCTTGATATTACTATCCCAACCTGGCACAAGAGCACACTGCATCAAGACAATGCAGTCCCAGACACTTAAATGTGGTTGGTTATTGATATCACTCACAGATAAACCAAGTCACTCATGTAAATTGCTCCATGCACATAGTTTGCAAGTACATGGTCTGTCCATGCAGACCATGACCAGGAAACATTTCTAGTACATTACATGAAGCAGTCTCATTTTCCACTCCAAACACCCCTGAAAAAACTTGTGATTCATTAGCCTCTTAATTCTTCTGGACCATTTCTATTCACTGCTTTGACTGTGTCTCCATTTGAGCAATGAAGACAAAACCTACATTCCCTTTAATGCAACACTGAGTGTTAAGCTTGCTTTTTATTATTCTTCTGATCTTGATAGATCAGAACTTTGAGAAACATGGAAGCTGCTTATCTTTATTTTAAGGCCTATCCTCAACTTAATAAAGACAGTTGCAAGCTGGTTTTGTCCTCTTCCTACCTGGCAGCTAGTCTATCTCTGATGAAAACATCAAAAGCATGACTGAAAGCTATTCTTGTTCTGTTCTAAGCATTCCTTCAGCAATTCAAGTGCTTGCAAAAGAGATAATTACAAGCAAGGACTATCACAGGGAGGAAAAAGTGACGGGTTCAAGGTTTTGCTTTGTATCCTTAACCGGTCATCAAAACCATGTAATTGCTAAGGAGAGGGGTCTCCACATGATGCCACCTTCCTCCTTCAGTGAGAGCTGCTTGTGTTTGCTGCATTAAAGCAGTTGAATGTATTATTTTTTCATGCTCCAGAAAACAGATCTCCTGGTATCACAACTAGCCACTCTACAGACTCACTGTCCTGGTCACTGATGGTGCCTCTGTAGATTTGACATTCTATTGCAACATCACTAGAGAGGGGAGAGCCATAGAAGCATCAGTTTAAAGAGTGCTACAAGGACTTCAGCTGCATTGTGCCACAGTGGAAGCTATGTATCTTGCACTGGCAAGCTGAATGCCCACTGCCTACCAAAGTAAGGTTTTGCTTCAAAGCCACTGTTATGCCTGCCTTTTTGTTCCTCCACCCACACGTAAGCCTGGAAGTGACAACAGCAACTAAATTATCTGCATTTCTCAAGCTTGATGCACAGATTGTACCACTGATCTCAGCTTTGAAAAGTGCACGTATGCAGCTATTTCCTCATTCCAGCAACTAGAGGCTCTGCTGATTTGCCAAAGGAAGGTATCTCCACAGACATGAATTTAAATATAAATGGAAAGCACAAGCAATTCCACATCATGGAAAACTCAGTGTGTGCTCAAACAGATGGATTTTACAGCTTGAATTATTGCATTTCATTGTCTTGTGCTGGTGAAGTCCACACTTCTTTATGACACAAAAACAACCGTGGGTTGCCAACAGGCTGTTATTTTGCAAGAGAAAAGCAAGTGAGTAACCACAATGTCAGGCATTCTGTTCAAGCCAGAGGACAATGCTCTAAGGTCAACCTGCGGACTAGACTAGTCAAAACGTAATATTTTGCCCATGACAAATGCTTTTAATGAAAAGCTTAACATTCTCCACAGGAAAAAATTTGAAGAAAAAAATCAAAGTTCTGAAGAGAAAGCATTGTATCACTTTAGTTTCAACTTCAGATGGTAGTTCTGGCACCTTCATACTTTTCAATGCTTACATGTATTCCCTGAACCAAAAGCTCTCAAAATCAGAAGCAGTTTAGAGAGGATAAAATTGCTTTATTCAGGTGGAAATCCACAAGTCTAGCATACCTTACTGGGGACATTCATCCACTATTTATACACAAAATATTCTCATTATTCTGCCTACCTAATACCTAACTCCACCTAGGTTTACATATTCATGCAAAAAGTCCTTTTGCATATGTGTATTAAATTTTGTAGTGTCTGCAAAACACTCCCAGTGGTTGTTTGGGTAGAGATACCCTTCCTCACATTATCTTTTTAAGCTACTGAGTCAATCTCAGGACAGTAAAAGTTTACTGTAAGTTTGCTAATTTCTTGAGGATGGTAAGGGTATCCTTTGAAGTAGCCACAGTTCTGTCCCAAATGGTATAGGAGTACATACTTTGACATACGAGAGAACCTTGAGGTGATTAAGTACTTCTTGATATCCCATCCTTATCACTATCAGCTCAGTGACCATTTTCTCCCACAGCAAGAAGCTCAGTAATTAACTCATTTTAGTTAGCATACAGTTATAAACAAAGCAGAGGCCTGCCTTGGTAACACATGCATGAGTTTGGAGGACCTGGACCCCATCTTTTGTATTTTATTCCCTCTCCCCTCATTAAGGCGGAAAAACAAGTTCCAGAACATTTTACAATATGCCTCCAGCCTTGTTCTTGTTTATTTCACCCTTTGTTCTTCAGGACAGAGTGTGCTATATCTTTTTGCTCCTGATACCTGCCCTGCACAGGAGAACCATGGTGGGTAAGGTTGGAACCAATGCAGTTACCATTTTCTGTGCTGGCCTAGCTGCTAGGGTGACTTCCAAGAAGCAGTTAGAGAAACACTTGTCAAGGGTAGCCTGTGTAAAAGCTCTCTAGATCAGCAGGAGGGACTCAAACCTCTCACAGTATCAAACAGATTCATTTTTATGGTACTTTCAGGTAAAAATTAACAAGAGGCCACTAAAACAGAAGGGCTAAGAGCAACGTAAAAGCAACTGGCTTATAGTATCTTCAGTACAAGCTGAGAGGCCTATGTATAACAACCCTAACCAGTCTCCCACATCATGGAGCACCAAAGTTTTGACAGCCAGGATAGAGACAGCCTGCAAGCAGCTATTCTTATCCTTTCTGGTCCCCTCTGTCCTCCATCTTTCCCACTTGCTCACATAGGAACAAGGGCAATCTCCAGTACACAACCAAGTACCAGTACCCACAAGCTGCCATTTGCCTCTTTCTCCTTCCCTCTCTCTCCCCACAATACCACCAGCCTGTTTGGAAGTGAGCAGGCTTCCTTGAGCAGATATGCAGCCAATCTATGAACTAACAGACATAAGCATTGCTGTTCTGTGCCTAAGCAGCAGAGCCATTCTTTGGGACAGGGCCAGCACTTCACATACACCTTTTATTTATAACTTCTGCAACAATTCATGTTTCTAAAATCACCACTGTATTATATCTATTATTTAACATTTTGTCTCAATGATACTCTGTAATTTATACCAGGCCTTAACGATACATTAAAGCCTTGCGCTGTTATTTTTCTTTGCCATTGTGCTTTTCAACAGCCGAAGTAGTAAGTTTAGCCACAGCTTTGGAACACCCCGATATATCTGGCCTCAACTATTCATTCTCCTGACAATTAAAAGTACTGTTGTTTTGCAGGGGAAGAATTCCTGATCTGTCATGGCTAGAGGAAGATAAGTAGATTCATTTCTTGCCCTTATAAATGAAGTTAAAAGCACAGGCAGCAGTAAGGCCCCTCATGGAGGTCACATTACAATCTCAGTAGCAACAGAATCTTTTAGTGTCCTTACGTGTCAAGTCTTTCTGATTTTTCACCATTAGCTACACCATTGACTTTAGCAAGGTGGGGAGAGCAGGACTGTTCTAGTCAGGTGCAAGGTAGAGGTGTTTGGATCAGAGAAAATTTGTCTACCCCTTTCTCTTAAGTCAGTTCTAATAAGAGTTCTCACTTCCCCTAAGACAATTTATCTCCATTCTCATATGGTTAAGCTCATGTGGAGCAAACCACAGATGCAGAGTCTTTTTCTTCATGATAGGCTACGCGTACTGTGTGACTCTGGGTTGCCCTGTTACAGTCTTGCTCAACTAATTGTGGTTACACTGAGGCCAGTCAAAAAAAAAAAAAAAAACCAACAACAACACTAGAACTAAACAATTTCACTGACAAGTAACTTCAATTTTACAGCTCAGAAAACGTTTGTTTACAAGCCAGTAACATAACTCTTAGTCCCAGATTAGTAGTTAGCAAGTCCCTGTAATACAGCAACAGCACTACTCTAAGACTGAAGGAAGCCATAGTAATATATTAGGAAACTAAAACAAGTACAAAAGAGGCCCTCTCCTAGCAGCAGAGCACTTTTCATTAGGGAAAACTCTTAAGGATCTCAATTTATTATAGCACAAAACACGGGGATACATTCTAAGCACCCTAGGCCCAAACACCACACAAGCACATACACAACATACGAAAAGCTTTGCAATCTACTACCCACAGTCTGCAATACTTTAGATACATAATACTTCCTCAGTTCTAATACCCGTACAATCACATTTTAAAGCACAGCTATGCACCAGCCAACATGCTTTACAGGTAACACAAAAATAAAACAAGCACTTCAGCCCTACCTTGTGCAGATCTTTCCTTGATGCAGCGAAGACACCTAAGCCCAAACAGGCAGCCTGCTTACAAACAGAACACAGCAGCATGAGAAGCATCTTTGGGAGTGGTCCCTTATAAAAGCTTCAGGAAGGCTAAAGCAAATTAGCTACACCTTTTCCTCCCACCGGCTTTCAGTTCTTTTCTGAAATGGTTAAAGTGCTTGACATAATTAGCTGCTAACTGTTAGCAGCTCTATACATTATCAGTTTAATGACTAATTAATTGTTACAATTAACGTTGCCTTGCCTACCCTGTCTTAAGAACTGTTTGTTGGGGAAGGAAATGTTACATCTTAATTAACTTGCTACCAAATTTTAGCATTTAATTAAATATTCAAAATATGCTGCTATTTCTGTAAGCAGTTAATGAGCCAGGGGTCAATTAAATGTGTATTAACCTGGACCCTACTCTGCTGGCATGACAAGGCAGAGACCTTTATTATATCAGAAGGAAATCTGAAATCGGTTCTCATCCTCAAAAAGATGCAGGCAATAAAAGTGCTATGAACACATTTTTGACTAGTAGTAGCTAACCATCCTTTCCCTTAGTCCAGCATTACCTGTAGCACACACCTAAACACACTATGTTTGCAGTAATCAACCCATCAAGTCAGTAACAGGAATGGACTCTCGGGTGTCCCAGTTTCCCAGTTTGTTTTAAAAGGCATGCACATCCTTGTTTTCAGACTAACATGATTTTGTCTCTCTTTGAGTCTGTCCCCACACGAGCGCTGCTCTTTCTGAGCAGGGGGCTTCACTTCCAATGCAGGAAGACATTGATGATGAATATTAATTGCTTTAACATCTTGTTGTGATAAGGCCAAGCACATTTCCGTGCTTTGGCTGGTTGCTAGGGAACTGGGAATGACAAGTCATGGATTTCATTTGCTTCAGGGCCCACTTGGGTTGCAAAACAGCATTAAGCCACAGAGCAGGATTCCCCTGTTAATTATTTAGAAAGGGAAAAAATGTAGTGTTTTTTCTCTCTCCTCCCAATTTGGCTTTCAGACTATGTAGGGTCATTAATCCCCAGGGTCAGACAGCTTCTTGATCACATATGGTACCTTCCCCTGGAGCAAGACAAGGACGCCCCTGCTTGTTCAACAGATCTCTGCTAAAGTGCATCTTGCAGAACACCACATCAAATAACTATATTTAAATGTAATTGTCTGGAAATTTTCATCATAATATTCTCTCATTTCATTTCTAATTTTAAGTGTAAACAAGCTGGCAAGTCAGGTTTATCCTATTGCCTCCACCTGCAAGCAGCACTGCTGGAAGTCCTGCTTCCCTGTGCACGGATTGTGCCTGCTGCTGTGTGTGTGCCTCCTCCTGCCACTAGCCTTGCCATACAGCCATGTTGGAGGTCAGCTGGAAACCCGTTTAAAGACATCCTGCTGAGCCTGCATTTACTGCTTTTCCTCTGCCACTGCAAATGGCATTTGGAACACCCTTGAGGATTGCTGTCCTTGCAGTGGGGATGTCCCCCATGGGAATCCAAGCATGCTTACTATGAGTGCAATGCTATGGAAGATTGTCAAGTTTAGTCTCTACCAGAAACTTGGTCTGCCCATGGAGAGGAACTGAAGTCCAATGTCTGCAAGTATGCCAGGGAAGCAGAGCTTTGGAAAGGACTGATGTGTGGAGTTGTTCCCTCTCAGCCCAGCTGCCCCTTTCTCTTCTATCTTTGTACCCAGGCAAGATGTTTGGCAGTTCACTGGCAATTGCACAAAATCTAGCTGGATACACACTAGTAACTAACTGACTGCCCCCAAGGAATGAACATTTAAATCACTGCTTTGACTGAGGAGCATCAGCAAGAACTTGGAGGCAACCAATTAAAAGAAACATCAGAGACAGAAAGAAATGGTCCATTTATGAGCAGGGACCCAGGCAGCACTATTACCTATAGGGTGTGCTCGAAGGAACCATCCTGATTTGTTTGTTAAATCTCCCAAACACAAAAGCTGCCCCAGTGTCACACCATGTTGAAATGTCTCCCTCCTGCCTTCCATTTGTCCTGCAGCATTCACAGATTTTATGTATTTGCTTCTTACCAGAGCTGAGCAAGTGATTAAGTTAATTTATTAATCAGATTGTTTCTTTTTAAATCTGCTGTGGAATCCATCTGATTAACTATTCCCCAAATGCCATCCCACCAGAATCCATACCTTTTCAGGATGTCAGAGTGATCCATCTGCCCCATGGCCATGCTGCTTTACATGACCGCAAATGTACAGCAACTTCCATCGCTCCAGCATCCTTGAAAAGCAAGACATCTGAGGTTTATCATCCTTGCAGTTGATCCTCACCCATTTGAGGGGTTTTCTTTGGCTCAAGAATTCTGTGTCACAGCCCCTCTTGGAAATGGATGTTCCCCTCCTTCACATGGATTGCTATGCAGTGTGAAGGTGACTCTCAAACAAAAATTGCAATAAAATGCAAAGCTCCACAAAATGGACTGTGTGTTCATAGTTCAACACAATTTCTCACCTTCCCTCACTGAAGGCAAAAAGGTTTGCAGCATAAAAGAGGTAGAATGCTTTAGCCATGCAAGAAGCATAGTTGAATGAGCATGATTATGATTGAGAGGAAATGATAATGCATGGGAATGGGAGTCAAGGGAAGTGAATTCTGTTTCCTATCTCCCACCAAGGGGATAACGTGTGAGGCCATTTGTCTCATCTTCTCTTGTATGTAATGATAAAATGGCTTCACCTCTGCAAAACAGGGTGATCTCCACATCTGGAAAGGTCTATGCAAGTGCTAATTACTAATTTGTTCTATGAACAATAACTATGAAGCTGTTTTAAATGTGCTTTCCAAAGGTAAGGGAAAATAATGATCAACCACAATAATGCATATAGTGAAGGGAAAATAATGATCAACCACAATAATGCATATAGTGTTCTGTGAGCTGTTGCACCACAGCATGGCTCTGATCTGCCTCTAGACCTGCACTGACAAATCACAGCATATTATGGTCACCTTTGCATAAGCAGCAGCTGCTTGAGATGCAGTTATGTGCTCAGGAATAAGGGTTGGTGGCCTCTATAGGAGAAGAGCAAGGAGAAACAGCAGACCTGATCTTTGCCATATAGGCATCTATGGTACCAACATATGACTCACAACAAAGAAAGCCCAGACAGGTAAAATAAAGGAGCGAGCACAAAGGCACTTACATAAAGCCTTTAAAGGAACTAAAGGGTAAACTCTCTGCTTCCACCATGTGCCATAAATATCAGCCAGATATCAGAAAGGCAGAGCAGAGAATACAGGATTAGTCTACACATTTCCTGTGGCTTCACTGACTGGAGCACTTCCTCTTCTGCCTTTCACTTTGCATTCCAGTCATCAATCACGGTCTTGGTTTGAGCAGGGGGTGAGAGCACTTGCCTTTGGGAAAGCTTGCTGCAACTAGACATGCAATAGAGGCAGGGGCAAAGGGCTGCCCTTGGGAACAGATGGCTACAAGCAAGCACTAGCATCACTTTAATATGCAGTTTCATGTCTCTGTAGACTTGAAACAGCAGATACATCCCAATCCTAATGAAGCCAGCAATGTATGTTGATTCATGCATCCAGGTGCTTCTGGGCACCAGAGGCTTGGGGAGCTTTGGCCTCTTTAAGCTTGCATCTTGATCTATTTCTCAGCCCTGGAAAATTCAACTTACATCTGGGACCTACTCTAGGCTACACTGCACTCAGCCCATCCCCTGCAGCAGCACCCAGCGCTGTGTGTTGATGCCATGGTCCACACCACAGGCTTTAAAAGAGGGCAACTGGGCAAGTGTGAGGTTATTTATTTCCCTCCTTCACTGTTCTGGAAAGGCAAGGGAATGAGAGCAGGAACTCTTGCTAACAGCTGGCTGAATCTTGCATAGACAGGTGCACCTGGTTAAGCACCGCTTCCATGGATCACACACACAGCCAGTGTCAAAAATAACAGCATTTTTTCAGTGAGACGGCCAGCTGCTGCCACCAGGAAACTCAGAAATGTCAATTGTAATTACAGCTTTTATTATGAAATACAGTCCAGACCTCATTCCCAATGAGATGCATCACACCACTAACAAAGCAAGCCTTGCCTGAGCCAAGTGCAAACACACTTGACTGTGAGAAGCATGGGGTAGCCTATACCTGTGATCACTCACATCCACCATCACAGTACGGAGTATACACATGCCATGTTACAGACTCTGAATCAAGATTAGGAAGGCTCAGAAATCTCACCAATATTCAAACAGTTCATTAAAAAATAGGCTATTTCCAAAGTATTGATCGTCTCTTTCCTGGTCCTATTAGTTCAGACAAGGAGTGAGCCTCTGCAAAAAACCACAGCCCTAGCAGGAGTTCCAGCTGTCTGAAGAAAATGAAGTGCCAGCTCACTCCCAGCAATAACTGAACTTTGAGTTTCTGTATGCAAACCTGTATCTTTTGGTTTTAACTTTTGCAGGCACAAGTGGGCCTGACATGAATGGCACGTTCACAGCAGTAAAACACACCCAGCCAGAACAGTCCAGAAATCAAAGCAAAACCAACACAAATTGAGCCAAAGAGAGATAATTTCAGAGCCAGCCTCTGAACCACTGCTGGGTTCTCTCTTTATCTTCTCTCTAACTCATTGTGGAAAGTAACTCAAACTCTAACAGGATCACCTGAGAACCTGCCAGAAAATCAAAACATTTGCAAAGCAAGCATCTGAAATTAATTAAGGGAAAGTTCATGACTACTCTGGGCATAAGAACATAGATCAGTAAACTCTGAAAGTTCATTCAGAGAATGTGACATTAACCATCCAGGAACTCATTGTATTGATGAAAGAAGCCAATATGATGAACGAGTGGAGTTATACTTAGGTGTTTGATGCACTTTACAAACATTAGCTAATGAATTTTTCATGAAGCTGAGAAATTGCTTCCAATTTTGCAATGGAATTGCTATGCCAAGTTTCACGGGGTGAGACAGAGAGGTCAAATGGCTTGCCCAATTTCACAAAATAGAGCAGTAGTGAAACAGGGGGCTACAGCTGATATTTGTGCTAAAAAAGTTGCAATGTGGTGCTTTGGTGGTAATTAATGAGATAGTTGAGTAATGAGCATATGGCTATGACAAGCCGTTATCTCTTAGTGGGTTAACAAATACCAGGGGGGAAAGGCTCTTGTCTCATGCAGGCTGTTAACTGCAGCGTACCAGGGAACTTCCCTGAAAAGCCTGTGACTTAAATAGCTGGGTCACACATTGAGTCCGGGAGGAGAGAGAGGCACAGAAAGTTTTGCTAGAGATGAACTCATATTCTAGATCAGTGGCAGAATTAGGAGTGGAACCCATTGTTCAAATCCTCATTTTATTTGCTAACCTCTAGGTCAAATTTCCTTCCCAAGAATTCCCATCAACCCTATTACCTTATTCTGCATAAAAGATGTTTTAAACTTATAAGTTTGGCATTACTAAAATGTGTTCAATACTGAACTGTTTTTTTAAGACAGTCTCTTGTTTACCACAGTAAGGTTGAATTCATAGAAGAGAAGAGTCATTCGTATCAATAACATGCCTTTGACAAGGGTATTCAGTTCCAAGGCAAATAGCTGTGGAAGGAACACATAGCAATTAAAACACATGCAAGTTTGTGAGTACTATGCTCATGACTAGAAAGCTGTGGAAAGAATCAGACAAATTACAATCAGGAAATACCTATTTCAAAGCTCAATTACCATCTCAGTGTCTGATTACAAGCTCATTGAAGCTAATGGGGGTGACAGCAACAGAATAGGTTTTATATTTATATTTTTTTTTCCCCTACAAGAACAGTCTTTGTGGAGAAAGGATGCAGACTTTCTGAAAAATACATTGTGCTTTGAAAAATACTGTGCTTTGACATTAAAAGGAGCACAGTGTCCAACAAGGTGGCAAGGTAGCAAGAGAGTGGTAGGATCTCACTGAATGTTGCTCAGGATTGGTTGTGTTTCACAGTTCATGCCAAATTTCAAGGAGTAAAGACTTCTATTTCCTCCCAAGGCAGAGAAGACTATTAACAACTTGTCTAAGGTACCTCTACTGTGTTAGCTGCACTTCTTCACCAAGGGAGCAGAGGAACATAACAATGTCCATTGTGATCCTCAAGGTACACTGTGCTCATGTATCACACGTCCACTGAGTGAGATACGTTATCCAACACGTCAGCAAGTAGTCTGCATAGCAGGCCTTTCTTCTACGTCTGCTCACATGGGCACTGCACACGATTGCTCTGTGCTGGAAGAAGCAGAGTGAATTTGCTGGGATAGCTGGGATAGTATGAATATTCATGTTTAATACATACACATGATCTTCAGTTCTAGTCACAGACCAAGGTGTCCACTTTGAAATGATCTTGCATTCTAGGGACAGAAGAAAAGACAGAAATGTTTTTTTCTTCTAGCGGTTGCTGAACTATAGCTAGAAACTTGCCATTTTGGGAAAAAAAAAAAAAAAAAAACCAAAAACGGAGACCAGTCCTTTTGCCTCTCTGTCTGTGTGGTGGCAAAGCTGCCCATGGATGTGTTACCATTGATTGTGAGCCATGCCACACTCTCAGCAGTACCCAGAGCTCATTTGTCTGGTTTGATAAAGGCTCGAACACTTGCACAATTCACTGTCATGATAGATGTAAATATTAACAGTCTTTTAATAGGTATATAATAGGTCATTAGTCATTGTCGTTCTGTGCCATTTAAAGCAATATTTATCCTATTAACGTAAGTTACTTTGCACCTACTTGTTGAAAATTGGTTTTACCGGGATCCTCGTGCTTCAGCAATTAATAGATTGATCATACTTATTACTTTAATAGTTAGAAAAATGAATTTTATAATAAAGAGTGTGTTGGCACTCCATTCTGACTTGCCATATGCTTTCACTCACAGTTAGTAGAGAGAACTCTGCATTTAATGGTGGAACCATCTAGCTCCAAAAGCCATAATAAGGAACACACTGTGTTCTCTAAATTGCTGGAGTTTACCTGTTGCCAGCTCATGTTTTGTCTATTTGTGCTTCAATTCTGTTTTTCTATAATATGAATATTTTTCTTCTTCTACCTTGTCTACATAGGTTTTAAATTTTGCAGAACTGGGACTGTCTTTGCATTTTTCCCATGAAAGATGGGCAAATGATGTCTCTCCCAGAGCTCAGGATTCCTAAGCATAATTGTAATATGTTAATACAATAACACATAACATTTTTTTAGCAGTGATTTCAAGAGCACCTGACTTATAATGTAAATGTATAGAATGGTAAGCCTGATGTATTCCACTTCTTTTTTTTTTTCTGACTTAGTGAGGAATTCTCTAAAATTCCAGTATTACAACCCATGAGTGAACTCCTGCCACCTTGTTTGTAGTGGGATTTCTGTGTTGGCATGCTATTAAGAGAAATGGTCTTCCAAGCTTTTTAATTGACTCCTGGTGCTCCTTTCTTACAGTCATTGTTCTCCAGACCTGCCCACAATTTTGGTCTGAAAAATAATGGAATTGCATATGGCTTCCATTAGGGGGAAAATCTCTACCCATCTGTGACCTTGTGTAATTTTCACACCTGAAAATACTTAGAAAATGGCAGTAAGCAAATGCAAGAGACATAGAAACTTAGAGGAAGCCTCTGTAGTTGAGGAGCAGTATAATGGGAAGAGGATGAATAATAACAGCCATTAATAACGAGAGACTACAATTAGAGGTCAGTTGGAGAAAGGCTCAGGGTGTTCCCCTGACTGGCTTCAACGCGTGCAGAAAAACAGCCCTGGAGGTTTACCGCAGAGTAATATGAGTTGTGAATACCTCGTTCATCCAAAATACCACGCTACTACACCATTAATACCAAGAGCATTGCTGAAAGACAGTGGGTTTCAAAAGCAGCATTGCTAATGCTCCACTGGGATATTGGGCCTGGCAATGGGGCGGATCTAACCAGATCTATCTATCAGCATGGGGATATATGGGTCTCTGAAGTATCGCTGATTTGCCAGGGGTTATGTAAAAAAGAGGCTTGCTGAGCCCTTTCAGAGCAGGAACTGGTGTGTTTCCTGTCAGTGATTGGAGGAATGGAGCTGCATCTCCATGCCCACAGTAGTGTTGGACCCATGCTGAGACACCCAAGAGACTTCACTTGCCCAGTTATCCAGAACAACAGCCAGAGTGTAATTTGGGTTTGGAATAAGTACAGCCCCATCCTCTCTGGAGTAATGCATGGATAGGACGTACCTCTCCAGTTATTAATTGTGCACCTATTAAGCTCCCTTTTTTGCTGTTCTGCCATCAGCTCAGCTTTAACAAATGGAGTGGTATTCTGGCAGATTCTTTGTGGAGAAATAATGAACTAGTAAGAAACAAAAGAAAAAAGTCCAGCACTGTCTTCTACTGAAGAATATTCAGGATTAATTTTTTGATGAACCATCTGTTTCTTACACTGTCCTCCTTAGTGTATCGCTTGTTTTATGCATATATAGATAGATAGGAAACATACAACACTAAAGATTTAAGCCAGCTATTCACTAGGGAAGCACACTAATTTATTAATTTGGCCATGGTTCATAATGAAAAATATTGCCCTGCTTCTGCCTGTTTCAGAAGACTGTGAGGTTCTCTCTCTCTGTTACAAGAAACAACTCAGAGCTGATGAGGAACTTCATCCAACACAGGGTATGCACAAGTGTACTGGGGCATAAGAAGGCTCTTGTTGCCATCTATGAAGGGGATTTCCAGACTTGGACACTGAAAATGAGCCAGTTAAATATTGGTGTACTTCACTCACACCAGTTCTACTGGAGTCCGCAGAAATAAATAGTTTAACACCGTTCCTGAGGCCTCTGCTGCAGTGCTCCCTTTTTCTTACATCAATAATAGAAGAGCTGGTCAGCCTTTACAGCTGAGCTTAGAATAGGCAGATGATTTTTTAGTGATAGCTTCTTCAAGGTGTGGGGTTTTTTTCCAGAACCATTACAAAACACAGAACCCACACAGGTAAATTTCATTGCAAGGTGAACTCACCACCCTGAAATCAAATTCTCATGGAAATGAAATGGCTGACCCAAAATCTCCAGAACATTGGATGAGCTTGCATGATAAACAACTTTTAATGGCTCTGCTGGCACCACTGAGTCTGTTAAATGTCACTGCTTCTCTAAATACCACTGGGGAATGACTGCTTTATCAGTATACCGCATTTTTCCCTTTTTATTATTAGTGTCTGCAAAATTGCCATCCTGGAAGCCATTGTGTAGGGACTGCAGATTGCTTCATGCTCAATTCCTCTCTGTTCACATGAACTGTTCCTCATTATCCAAGCCAAATTTTTGTTTGGGACAATTTTAAAGCAAGCTACCTGTTGCATGACAGGCTGAGCTGACATAGGCACCGCATTCCTCCTCTGAAAAGGCAGGACACATCCTCGTGGAGATGCATCTGCTGATCCCTGCTGACAAGCGCAATTAATGTCAAGCCTAATCCAGATTTGGTTTATAGTAAAATCTAAGTCACCAGCATCAACAACTTCTCCCTGCTTCCTTTTTGGAAATACTCTTTGCTTCTTCTAAGTCAACAGAATATTTGCACTACTCTCATGCTTTTATTACACAGGTCTGTATTAGAGGTGGTGAAAATAACTTCCATTGTTAGTCAAAGCAATAAAACTAATGCCAGACTCACTACTTGGTCCATGTGAGCGGCACCAAGTAGATAGCCCAGTCCAGCAGTATATTCACTGTGACATAGCACACCTTACATTGTTTTCTGTTAATGTCGCTAAACTCTGTAGAGACATGTCTAAATACAATTAGAAAGCATTGAAAGCTAAATGACTGGGGGACTTGCATCCAGCTATTTGCCTGAAGCACAGGCTGTTGTGCACAGAACTCAAGGGTTTAAGCATTGACCAAAATAGCAGGAATACAGAGTTTCAGTGGGTTTTGCTTTGTGGTTGACTGCTTTCTGTACTTAGAAATTGCAGCTCATTACATCCAGTACTTTCCTGGGGTGAACGGATGGCAAGAAGTGGCTTATAGAACAAAAGGCAGTGTTGGAGCACATCATGTTTTAACTTTCATTCACGTCGAAAGATGTCTGTATTTCCTATGAGTTTCTTTTGTTTAATCATCTAGGCTACATTTCCAAGATTTAGAAGAAAATTAGATACCTGAAATGGGAAAAAGTGAGAAGTCATAAATTCTTGCACATTTGAAAAGGTAAGATTCTGTCCTTCTAAGCAGTGGCCAGATAGCCAATGCCATGAACATCTGAGTTTTGCCTTCAATTACGTCAGACTTTATCAGGTGTGAAAAGGTTTTAATTAGGGTGTTAAAGCAATGTATGAAAGGTAGGAAACTCTGACAGTGTAGATAAAACAAGTGGCTAGTGGCAATTTATTCCTTTTGGTTCCACAATACACTTCTAGGTTTGGCGTCATGCTGCTTTTCTCTGCAAGGAAAATGTCACCCTTAAGACACAGGCAGTCAAGAGTATTCCAAGATGCCAAAGAGGTTTGGGATTGCACAGAAAGCTGGAATTGCCAGGGTCCAGAGGCCTCCCATACTCTTCCTCCCTGCAGCAGCCCCATCACTGCCCCTCATCAGCCAACATCCTTTGTCAGTCTCTCACAGGGGCCTATCCAACATTTTGCCAACATTATTTCCATCCCGCCTTTGCAGAGATGGACCACATGTTGTGTGGGCTCCTGCACAGCACAAGCGCTGTTCGCTCTTATCAGCGGGTACTGCAACTTAAATTCCCTCTGTGAAGACTTTGTTGTCACTTTGATGTTGCAAGTTTACATTGTGTCCTTGTCAAAGATAATATAGTTTCTTCTGTTTCTTTCTGTGTCACTGTTTCCCCCTCTGGCTCTTTTTTACCTTCACAGTTTTCTTTCTGCTCTCTATTGTGTGGATACAATGCCCCCTCTCAGTTCTCTACCGACTTATTGTCCTGTAATTGCTCTCCTATCTCTAAGGAAGGGAAAATTCATTCCGATTTGATCACCTTATTTTTATCTGTATAATGATGCTTCCATTAATCCATCTGTTTTCAGTGGTGTATCTGGGTGAAGCATGAATAAAATTCTTACATAACAGCACGTCAAATTACAAACTTTCCTGTAACCCATTCTCTAGGATACTGTCACTGTTAACACACCTTTATCTACTTAAACTAATGCTGATGCTAAGCCATCAACACCTCTTCCAGAGCAGGTCCATCAGCTAGAAACAGGAGCAGAAAATGTAGAAGCAGCTGCTGAGCAGGCCATTCTCTCCAGGTCAAAGCCTCCTTTGAAACCAGGAGGAAAATTTTCCTAATGCTTTCCAAGAATGCGAGTTTCCAGCACAAATTAAGATAGTGCAACAGCAGGGGAAAAACCGTGTTACTGAATGCCATAGCAGTATCTGTCAGGTGTGGGTCACTGGTTCCCCACAATAGGATGGTCACAAAACTGAACAGCAGCAGACAGCTCTGTTGTCTTGCCCTGCTGCTTCACTTTGTGCAGTGTTTCTGCACATTCTTCACATTCTTCAGTGTTTCCCCAGCTGCAATACAGTCACAGTAAATTTCATAGTAACAAAATTTTTACAGCAGAAATTGTATTACAATAGAATCACTGTCATTAGAGCTGTTATTATTCCATGATCACTACCATGATAAAGCTGTGCTCATTACACAAGCAGTAAACTCAGTCTGGGGAGAGCTTAGCATAAGATGCCAGGACCAAATATGCCCCATGAGGATTAGAATTTCAGGTTTTCTCTCCTACTTGTTTTTCTTCTTTTTGTTAACACGTAGAAAGAAACCACTGTTGCTGCTTGTCACCTCCTAGCTGTATCAAAACCTTGCAGAGTCAAGTGGATGGATGTAAGAACATAAACCAGGCCACATCGGTACACACCATCAGTTCGTGTATCTAAAGAGCTGTCTCTGTAGAAAGGGTCTCTTATTAGGGCACATACAGAGAGAGACTTTGCCCAGTGCCCAGTGTCTCACCCACTTTACTTCCTGCCTTCCAGTTAATATACTTGTGTTGGACAGGTGAAGGGATTTTTCATTATTAGAAAAGCACATGCCAAGGGATGGTTTGGGATTCTGAGGAGAGAGGCTGAAGAATAGGCACTTGCCTGCAACACAGGCTCACTGAGCCAGGCCTCCCCTTCACTCTGATGCCTGCCTCCACCAGTTCCTATATAAAGCTAAAAGGACAGCAAAATTTCAGCATCACAGATAAAACATTCTCAAGTTTTACAAGCAGAGAATGTATTTTATTGGCACAGACTCTTTTTTTCCTAACCTGGCATAAAAGCTGTCAAAGGGGGTCTATTCTCTGCCATGGAACAGCAAGGGCTGCCTGCCTTCCTGAGGCCAATTAATTTTCCAGTTCTATGTGTGTCTCCAGCACTCTCAGGTTGTCTTTCACCAAAAGGCACTCAGCCCTCCAAACAAATCAAGTGTCACAGACCTGGAAACGGTCTTTAAATGCTCCCATTCAGCTCAAATTCCTAAGAGGCCATAGCTAAAACACCCCTGGGTCTCTCTGTCTCTCTAACCACCAAAAGCAGCTCTGCCCTGATGGGGAAAGCAACATCATAAGAGCTGTTCTTTTGACAGAGAACTTGCTTGAAACCAAACAGGGTTTTGCAGTTAGGAATTAATGTTTTGGAACACAATATTACAGGATTGATTTAAATAGATGTTTCCCTTCTCATTTGTAATAAAGTGAATGGTGCTAAGAAAACCAGAGGGAATTATATAAACTCAGCCTGCCGATTGCTTTATGTCTTTAAATATTTGCCTCCCACAGCCAGTGCTGGATCGTGAGTAGCAAATGACAGGCAGAAGAGAGCAAATGAATATCTATCTACGCAGGAAAATGAAATGTATAAATAGTTATTTTGAGGACAAATGTATTTTGACAGGTATCTAATTTCATTCTGTTGATAAAATGCACTTTGTCAAGTACTTGCTTGCATTCTGGAGTTGATGGCTGGTTCGTTTTGGTTTGGTTTTTTTTTGTTTGGGTTTTTGTTTTTGTTTTTTTTGTTTATTTAGTTTGCAATCTTTCTCTATGGGTAAAAAAAAATCCTGAAAAATTACATTTGCCAAATACCACAAAGCGATTTAATTATTTGTCATCACAAATGTGTTAAAAAGAAAAAAGAAATCAAATACCTAGGCACTATTTATTCAGCACAAACACCCAAAATAACAGGGAGCTGTTGTTTGTTAGTAAAAGTGAGGTTAGAAGCTGTGTCCTTTCTTTTCTTGCTGAAGGGTGTTGGTGTTTCTCATTATAATTGGCTAGCGATGAGAAACAGTGCATGTCCTCCAAATACAGGTGAGTTTATGTTTGTGGGATTATGATATCCTTAAAATTCTGAAGGGAAAACAGACACAGAAAATATTCTATGCTGTGAGAAAACCATTTTCTCAGTTTAAGCACAACAATAATAAAAACAATTGCAATAGTAGTTGTACTGCATTTAATGAACTATGAGTGCAGTGCATTGAGAAAGACAAAGGGGACTGATTTCCAGATGCTGCCTGAATTTGTTCTAGCCTTTGCCCAGAGAGATCAACGTGTGGAATTCCCAGGCTTACCTCTAGCCAGCGTCTTGTACCCAAGCTCACATTCATAATGACTGTCCTGTTGTACCTCAGAAGCTGTTGCTTATCTCCCAGACACACTTACCTGCTTAGTTCTTAAGCACCTGCAAACTACCCTAGTGCCAGAACAGTTTCCCTGCTTGGGGTGTGCTCACAGAGACAGAAGCTAACAGGGTTCAGCTGCCCATATGCAAGCAACAGCTCCTGCTTCAAACCTGGCCCTGCAAATTTCTCTGTGTCAACCAGGAGGGAACTTTGTCTGCGGAAGGGAGCTGCAGCAGGTGAGAGCATGGGATGGTTGCTGCATGATAATGGAGTTGCTTAGCAACATCTGCACCTGCAGTTCATTCAATTAGAATGTTTCTGAGCCTCTGATGAGGCTGAACTTGAAAGGACTTCTGCCAGCAGGGAATGACATGCCATAGTCAGGCAGCAGCTCTACCCCATTAGCTTCAGGATTCACAACCTGAAACAACACAGGGACCAGCATACAGCTCCACTGCCCAAATCTGGGGTCTCCCAAGGCACCATGCCCCTATAGCTAGACAGCAACCAAGGCTGTTCATCACTGCCTCCTGTTCAGCTCCGCATTGTTCTTCAGGTTTTTATTTTTCCCTAGAGGACAATTACTGCTCTCCATTAGAGAGATAACTTCCCACAATCATAGAATCGTTTGAGTTGGAAGGGACACCTCCCCACTAGAGCAGGTTGCTCAAAGCCTCGTCCAGCCTGGCCTTGAACATCTCCAGGGATGGGGTATCCTTGACTTCCCTAGGCAACCTGTTACAGTGCCTCACCACCCTCACTGTAAAGAATCTCTTTCTGGTGTCTAAACTAAATCTTCCCTCTTCCATTTTAAAATCACTGCCTCTTGTTCTGTCACTACACTTACTCATGAACAGTCCCTCTCCAGCTCTTCTGTAGGCTGCCTTCAGATGTTGATAGGCTGTTATAAGGTCTCCCCGGAGCCTTCTCTTCTCAAGGCTGAAAACCCCTAGTTCTCTCAGCCTGTCTTCATAGGGGAGGTGCTCCATCCCTCTGGTCATCCTCCTGGCCCTCCGCTCGACCCGATCCAACAGGTCCATGTCCTTCCTGTTTGAGGACTCCAAATCTGGATGCAGTACTCCAGGTGGGGTCTCACGAGTATAGAGTAGAGGGGCAGAATCACCTCCCAAGACCTGCTGGACACACTTCTCTTGATGCAGCCCAGGACACAGTTGGCTCTCTGGGCTGCCAGCGTGCACATTGCTGGCTTATGTTGAGCTTCTCATCCACAAGCACTCCCAAGTCCTTCTCCTCAGGGCTGCTTTCCAGACATTCTCCGCCCAACCTGTATTTGTGCCTGGCATTGCCACATCCCAGGTGCAGGACCCTGCCCTTGGTTTGGTTGAACTTCATCCAGTTTGCACAAGCCCACCTCTCCAGCCTGTCCAGGTTCCAGGTCCCTCTGGATGGCATCCCTTCCCTCCAGTGTGTCAGCTGCACCACCAAGCTTGGTGTCATCAGCAAACTTGCTGAGAGTGCACTCTATCCCACTGTCCATGTCACTGACAAAGATGTTAAATAGTACTGGTCCCAGTACCGAACCCCGAGGAACACCAATCGTTACTGGCTGCCACTTGGACATTGAGCCGTTGACTGCAACCTTTGAGTGTGGCCATCCAGCCAGTTCCTTATCCACTGAGTGGTCTATCCACCGAATCCATTAGTTTCCAATTTTGAGACCAGTATGTCATGCAGGACAGTGTCAAAAGCTTTGCATAAGTCCAGGTAGATGACGTCAGTTGCTCTGCCCTTGTTCACCAAATGTGTGGCAGTATTGTAAAGGGCCACCAAATTTTTTGGGCAATTTGCCCTTGGTGAAGCCTTAGCAAAGATTTCAGGAGGATCTGCTCCACGATCTTGCCAGGCACAGAGGTGAGACTGACTGGCCTGTAGTTCCCCGGGTCTTCTTTGTCTCCTTTTTGGAATATTGAAGTTATGTTCTCCTTTTTCCAGTCCACGAGGACTTCGCCATATCACTTTTAAAGCAAAGCAGACTGAAATCTATGAGCTACTATAAATGTAGCCAGCAAATCTGTCTGTTTAAACTAGCTCTATTGACCACCCTTACTATCTTGCAACAGGTTTTGGGATCCTCTTAGAGGCTATTGCTGGAGGATGCACATCCTTATTCCAGAACACTCTCAGCACATCCACACTACAGACAGAAACATGCTCACTTCACCCACACACCCATGAAACATTCCAGATAGATAGTCAGTCACTCCTACTCTTCATGAACAATCCAGATTACTCTCCCTTCTGGGTTTAGTGCTTAATCCCAAACATTTATCATATTCTTTTCCAAACCTCCTACTTCTGTGCATGTTCATTCTTCCTGAAAGCTGCTTTTTCTTTAAAATCTCTTTAATTATCTCTTCCTCAGTAGCATCTCCAGCTGGTACCTTCTGTTATGTTATCTTGTGGATTGTGCATTCCTCCAACTAAAAGCGTTAGATCTCTGGAGCAAGAACTCTTCCCTTTCTAGTACAGTGAGAAAGGATAAGTATGACATCCTCTAAAGCACAATACCTTGAGCTGCATTCTGGTAGGTACCACATTTCAGAAAGGTGCAAAGCAGACTTCTCTATTCCAAGTATGTAGAGAACTATCATGTGAAGAGCTGATTTAGCAATTCACCTTCCGCCTCAGCCAAGTTTGCTGACTAGAGACCAGAAAAAGGAAGAGCAACTCAGTGGTTCACATTTTGTGCTTATTCAGGAAGAACTCATTTTGAGCTCGTTCCCATCTCTGATTTTCCATTCTTTTCATTGCTTTCATTTGGTGTTTGCCTTTGGGACCATTTCCCCAGGAGAAGCAATAAGAGTCTGATAGACATAAGACTAGCGGGTATTTATTTTTGACAGTTTCAATTGCTCTGACCCTGCAAGAACAGCTACAGTCTCAGGCAAGGGCATGCTGCTCTTTCCTTTACCAGGACTAGTAATGCAGATCAAATTTGCTTTTTTGCTGACAGGACAACATAGCTCCATATAGCTACTGCCTGGTTGTGTTTCCAGCAGTGTTGTTGCTGTCTGTCCAGAGTCCCTTAATGCAAATGTGTACAGTGAAAAAGCAGTGAAACCTAACCCTTTTGTGAAGCAGTAACTGCAGAAAATAACCGGTAAATAACCAGTCCCAGGAACACAAACTACAAAAGTGAACCCCACTGGAACAGATTTGGGCTACAAAGCCTGTACTTGCCCTCATGTGGGGGAGCACCCAGCACTTCTAGTGTTTTTTCTTTCCAGCCCATATCAGAAGAAAAGGTCTGTACAAGGTGCTTCTCTGGGAGTTGCTATGGTTACACCATGATGTTGCATAGCAACAAGCTAAGCTGAACATCACCAAGGCGTTTTTTCTTTCCAAAATCCTTCCCCTTGTGTATTCATCCAAATGAATAAGATTTATCTCGAACCCCAGCATAAACACACAGCAGGGAATATCTACCTATTGATTTCATAGTAAGACCATCTCTATGAGTAGTGTGAGAGAATGAGGTGCGTGCTCCAGGCACCAGAAAAAGAACCAGGGCTGCTCCACTGCCTGGTGCCTCTCCTTGGTGTGGCACATGAGGGCAGGGTGGGTGGGAAAAGCTGGCAAAGCCACAGGATAATTTTGTGGGGATGGCCATGCTCTGCAAATACAAATTGGAGATTTTGCATGCAACTCCAGGCTATAACAGAGCCAGGGCCCAGGTGAAGAACCACATTTACATCTCCGAGGCAAATATTTAGGAGTCAGTTCTTGCAAGCCCAATTGAGGGGCACCCTGTTCAGAGCCAGGGAAGCAATGGTAATAGCCCCAGAGCAAAAGGCATCCAACACCTCCAATGCACTTTCTTTCAAAAACAGATTTCTTTTTTTCCTTATGCTTTTCAGGCTTTTCAGCATTACCATTCTGGCAAAGAACACATCCGTTCTCCTGCTCCAGAAGTGTGGCAAGTGTGGCATCATTCAGGAATATGGTTCAGACTTCAACATGCCAGGGGAGAAATTTGTTTTGTCACTAAGGCTTGTGCTTACACTGTTGCTTGCACTGACAGGAATGTACATCCACACAGCTAGCCACACATGTTCAAGCCACCCCACATCTATGCACCACCCACTACTGTGCTTATTGCTACATCACATGTCCTGAAATGTACCCAGTACATAGATCAGTGTAACAGTATGCACATTTGCACTCCTGCAATCATACGCACAGGCACATATGCATTCCTGACTGCATTTATTCATCTGAGTACACACCTCTTGTAGCCTTTCACTGCAAGGCTGCGGTAAACTACAACTCCCTGCCATTCCTGGGATGACATAAACACTTTGGAAGCATGATACAAAGTCACATCCCAGCTCAGTCGCTTGTTATCTTAGTCAAGAAGCTACTGTGGGAGAAATTTTTATTGCATTCTCCGGTTATTATTACTTCTGTGAGAAGCTGTCTAACCAGATATAACTCAAGAGTAATGGTGAGCCTGGCATTTACAGAGATTATTTCCTTTGCCATGCAAGAGCTCACCTCTGTTGATCCCCAGCCCTCTACCCTCAGCCAGCATTTTCTCTGGTTTCCCCACATTGTCTGTTTACTATATTGACTCTTTCCATCTGCTTTCTGTTCTCTGAAAAAAAAAAAAAATAAATAAAGGAAGATAAGGCTTTCTTCTGAAAGCCTAACAGACAATCAGCTGATTTTCTTCATGTACTGTTGGCGTGAGGGGACCACATAAGGGCCCCTGGTCTTTATTCTTTATGATTCATGTTCAGCTAGAAACCGTATCCTGCCAGGGAGCACACCATGGCCACGTCATTCATCTATGCAAGTATATGGGCTGTACTGAAAGTCTGCTGGCACAGATCTGCTTAACCTTACTAAGTCCCTGAACAGTCAGGCATGGGAAAAAAAAGCACAATCACCTCAAACAAACAACAGAAAACCTCCATAGGTTCAAGAAAGAAAAGTCCCTCTGCAGATTTACCTTCAGCTGCAGAGCAGAAATGTTTTCTCCTCTTTCTTTTCTTACCAAACACAGAATTAAGGCAGAAAACAGCCTGGCTAGCACTCCGTAAAGCAACTTGTGAACTTTGAATAGCTCACACTTCTCTCTGCATCTCCAAAGGATATTCATAGATTAAGACTTGAGTTTTCAGGGCACTCAGCACTCTGGACCAAGGCTGGTCTGTGCTGCAAAAGCAATTAGTAGAAAGGCTGTTGCATAAGACCTTTGGTGCAGCTGATCAAAAATGACAAAACAGGCTTTAAGTGAGAGAAAGCATCAAAAAGAAATAAGGCAAAATAGGCTGGAGCTGTAGGGCTGAGGGGTTCCACTGAGAGTGGGTAAAAGATAGATGTTTGTTATTGATAAGCCACGGCTTTATTGGACCCAACATTAATCGCTTCTGGTGTTATTTTTAATATGTATTCACCATGCTCGCCTTTGTCATGTGACAGCTCCTAACAGATCTGGTTTCTGTTGCACTGACCTAGCAGACAGGAAAGGAATTGCATCTCACTGGAAGATGGCTGGAAGGGCAACTTAATGAATACAGTCACTAGGCTTTCACTCAGATGGTGAGCCAGGACCATTTGCACCACGTGCTCCCTCTCTGTTTTAGTGCAGCGTCACTCGCATGTTTGAGTGCTTTCTGTAGCAAAAAGGAGCATGTCAGGAGAGTTTAATAACATAGGGCTGCATCAATGTCAGCTGTATCTGTGCAGTGCACTTCCCATGGCTGCAGCTGCCACTCAAGTTGTTCCAACATCAGAAGCTTGGAGATAATTTTGTCACCATCTGGAAGCTGTTGTAATAGACTTGGCACTTAAGTTCCCTCTTGCAAGTAAGGCCAGACACCTGCTAGCCACTAGGCCTTAAGGAGTCCAGTGGCTTTTTTATGTGGCCCTGATGGCTTGCACAAGAACAGGCTCTTTTCCATGAGATAGGCAGAATAGAGTATCATACTCTTGCAATGTCCTGTGTCATATGACCCCCTTGCATACTCCCTCCTTTCACTTTTTCATTGCTGAGGCTGCATGAAGACTCCAGGAAATCCCCTATTATACTAGCTGAGAAGCTGTAACCACTGAAGCTAGAAACTAGTGTGCTTCTAATTACTGGGGCTGAGAATTTCCCATAAGCTTCTGTTTTGGCATCACAAATCTATGTGAGCAAGGACTGGTCTACCAAGTCTACAAGATGACTCCCAGATGGCCCATCCCAAGTCCAGAGCTCATTCCAGAGATCAGGATGCATGGTATCTCAAGCATATCCCACTGCTTTACATGCAGGATGCAGCCCCAATACAAATGATCACAAAATCTCTCAGACTGGCCCATTTCTGCTAAGCGCAGACCAAGTCAGAAATCTTGGTAGATAACAGGGACATATACCTGGACAAAGCAGGCTCATCTTTATTGTCTCCAAAAACTGATCTCAAGTATACACCTGATGAAGTACAGCAGAGGTCCAAACCAGACAATCAAGGCTCAGAAGAATATCACAAAGAAAGCCTTGCTCCAGCATGTAAGCCCTCAGCTGTGTCAGTGCCTCTTCTCCTTGCAGTGGAGGCATTATCTGGTTTTGAATAATGCTATTTGTTTTTAAGCACTGAAAAGACACAGGAACTAATCAAGGGTAGAAGGAAAACAACTGAACATGTAGTGAGTGGTGATTTTGGAGGTTCATTTAAACAATAGCAAAGATTTACTGGTGCTAACAATTCTGACACATTCAAAAGAACATGGACAAAAATACCTGGGGCTGATCCTCCCCTTCGTGTGTGAATTTTTGATATCCTAAATTCCCTTCTTAGTGAGAGAGTTCAGTTGCTTCTGGCAGCCCTGGGGTTCTGGGCACTATCCTCTTTGCAAGACCGCTGGCACCTCTGTTGCTGGACAGATAAAACCACTCCAGACTTCAAAACACAATTTAGCACCCAAGACAAGTATGTTTGCATTGTGCTTCCTGTGACAGATCATTTTTTTGTATTTAAAAACAAAACAACAAACAAATTGCTCCAGTCCAACAACCAGGTGAGAAGGAAACAGCTTGCATTAAATACTTATTTGTAACTAAGTATATCTCCTGGGATTAGGGCTATTCTTTCCAAATGAGAAGTTTATTTGTATTTTTCCATCCTCACAGGGAACAAGCTGCATTAAGACCAAACTATAGCTATTGTTTAGTGCTTCCAGCCCCCCATCTTCACAGAAAATCATAGCCTCTAGAAATCAGTAGTGCCTATATCTCATGGTGACACAGAGTTGGGGTTTTGAGAAATGCACAAAGCTCTGTGATTATATTAGAGCCCTTGGATGCACTTGGATTCAGTGGGCTATCACAATGGTCCAGCCAAGCAGAATCACTTGGGTGAAGCAAACAAACCACTGTGCGATTCGGTTATGGCAGATTGCACAAGCAGCAGAAAAGGGCAAGCAAAAAGGAGCAAACACCAAGTGATCTTTTTTCTGAGGGCTGCAGTAAAACTCCAGACATAGTAACCCTGCACAATCATTGCTTAAGTGTGACTACTGCGACTTTGGAGAGAGTTCAGAGAATTCATTTTAAAGGACTGCCTTGGAGGCTTCAAGAAGGGGGAGCCCATCTCCAGCTTGAAGAGTAAGACACTGCCACTTTCGGAGTGAGCCTTCCATAAGGGAATAAGTCGCAGTTTTGGAGCTGTCGTGTCACCTTCCTGGAGAGAAGGGGCTGAGGAAGGAGGGAGAGAAAGAAGAAAGCAAAAGTCATCCTCATCTACTCACCTCCTCCCTAGTGAGTGTTCAGCAACAACCACTTTCCCTCCAAATGCTGTCTACCTTCTCTTTTGATAAGATTTATGGTCTGACTACAGGTGACAGACCTGGTGCCAGAAGGTCAAACACTTCCCCTTTCCAAGCCCCCACATACTAATGACGACATTTCAGATGAGAATGTAAGGGCAGAGGCATCCAGGAAGAAGATAATTTTCTTGAGCAGTGCAGTGCTCTATATCGGTCTCTAATAATAAGCCTGTGCACTTTAGCATTTGTCTCCAAAATGGACTAATTCAGGAAAGGTAAATATGTCAACTAAATTGCCTAAACATGTTAAATATCCATTGTCTTTTTAAGTTAAGGTTTCACAACTGGTAGAAAACATGATGCATAATTCCCAGAGCCGAGCAGGATTTGTAAGACTGCAGAATGCCACATTAAACTCAAAGCTCTGGGCCAATGATTGCAAGTCCATTTTGCAGTAATGAATTGTTTGTTATAGAACATGTCATAGTGCAAATATCTCATCAGTCATTGCACCAGAGACTACAGTACTCTGAGAAGCTCAAAAATCACTCCTGGATTATGGTAAAAAATTATGAGGAGAGAGATGTGAGTGTTCAATATCAGTAAGAGTGACGTTTCTGTTCTGTTCCATGTTAATAGACAGTGCTTATCCAGAAAGCAATTGGCACAGTTTTCAGTGCCTCGTGTATTGGACTATAAACACTTTAGACAAAGGCTTGGCTAAGTTAGATCTCAGAGAACCAGCCCCAGGGTTCAGAGAGGCATATTTTTCTTCAGCAAACAGTATGTTTGCTGGAGCCCATGTTTTCCTGGCCTTGTTCACATCACCTCTCAGGGTTCCCTCTGTGCCACAAGTAGGACTGATACAGGTAGTAAGTGACAAAGCATTCACTTAGGAGCTGAGAGCCAAGATGCAACAAAGTAAACAGATGCAAAAGAGCTGGTGACATTTTCTTGCAAATTCACAAGCTCCAGCTGCTTAATAACGCACACAGCTGCACACAAAGTATACCTTTAATTAACACACTACAGCAAACTAACAATAACTGATACATGATAATGAGCCATTAATAAATCTTCCCTAAAAAATTTTCTCATGGACTGAAGTGTCTTTTGCTTTATGATTTCCCCACCTCCATGGGGAGACCTGAAGGACTCCTGTCTTGCAGACCTTCCCAGGGGTGTACTCAGCTGTTCTGAGTTTCCAGTACTACCTTCCCACACACAAACCCAGACTCTTCCTGTTTCAGCTACTCCTACATCTTAGCTTCTCTTCTCCCCCAGCAGACTGAAATTCAGCTCCTTTCCTCTGCCTCTGCTCTTGGAGGGAGGATGAGTGCAGCTTCACAAAAGCACTCAGACTGCAGAGGTGCAACAATGCTTAAGTGGGGTCAAACACACCTACCACACAGAGATCTGATGCCTGAGTGGGAGCACTGTATTAATTTCCTACCTCTGTTCTGGGCCTCCCACATGACCTAAAGAAAGCCGTGTACATCCTGATGGCCCCAGCCCACTGCCCCTTTCTGCCCTGCTCTGCCTAGTGGGCTCAGCCAGCACTTACTCCACTGAGCGCACACGTTCATATGCATATTTACACTGCTTCACACAGGGGTGACCCACAAGTCAGGCATCATTTCTGAGCAATCCCGTTTTGATTTAAAAAAATAAATAAATCAGTTCACAGCAGTTTTCTGCCAGTAGCAGAGCATCAGAACAATAATCATCTCTATGGGCCAGAGGGAGGAAGTAATTTATCTTCTCTCTGATTTCTGGCACACATGTGGGCCTGGTATTAAGATATATCCCCACCTTAAAGCTTCAGGAGCCTTAGGGGCTTTAGAGTGCAGGAGGGATCCCTATTTGCCTTGCGCAAGTTCAGTAATGCAGAAAGAAATCAGGGTTTTGGGCCAGCTTAGCTTTTACTGACGGAGTTCTTCCATATCTTTGTTATCCCTCCACAGCCACCTCAAGAGACCCTTCTGGGGAGCCAGGCCAGATTGATCCTTCTTCCTAGATGCAGCTGCTACAGAAGGGGCACAGCTCTGCTGCCCACACTGCAGGAGGGAAGGAGGGAGGCCAGGGCTGCTACGCAAACACCAAGCCATTTTGTTCTATAAAAAGTTGAAAACCCTGGAGACTTTAATCAGAAATGGCACTAATATGACATTTATGCTTCACATTCTTGTTATTTACACAGAGATATCACTCAAGCAAACTCTCTCATATTTCTGTTTCAAATCCTTTCCTGCTTTTCAGATCTCAGGGAGGTGGGCTTCATCCACATTTAACAGGGACAAGAGAGAAAACACACCCACTGTGCTCACTTAATTTGGTCCCATCTTGTGTTCCCAGCCTCATGTTCCCAAGCCCAACAAGCACCCATATTAGACAGACAGGAAAGCAAGGGAGATGTTTCGTTCCAGAATTCCCAAACCTTCAATTAGTGCCTACCAGATCCCAGAGCAGCTCATCATCCCAGGTGCTGTGGATATGGCATCCTCAGTGATAACTCTCCCACACAATTAACTCTTCCTGTGCACCACTGCAGAGCTCATCTTTTTGCTCTGCTCCAGTTATTTGCTTTCCTTTGGCTAAGTCAGGAACAGGATAACAGCCTGAGTCCTCCACTCCTTAATCTATTTTGGGTTTCTGTGGCATCTAATGCTGTTGCACAACAGCTGCACTATTGCAAGTGTCGACCTGGGCTATTTTTATTTTTATTACAGTTAAAAGAAGCTTAGACGAGGCAATTGTTTTCATTACAGCCTCAAGAGCAATTCACAGACATTAGTAATTGTCTACATCAATTCTTTTATTAATGTCAGTATGGTATTCAGAGTAGGGAATACGTATACATCGACTCTTAGACTTCATGCTATCCTTAGCTTAGTTAGATCCATTTAATTACCTCCATTAATAAGCAATAAGGCTCTTAAGAGTAACAATTTCCTTCTGCTGATTATTTCTCAGGCTCCAAGACAGAAAATGCTTTTAACTTGTAGGACTGAGGGGGTAAAAAAGCTTTCCAAAGCTGTGGATCAGGGAGGAAATGGCAAGCAACTTTAATGACCAAGATACTTTTAATGCAAATTCTGATGTACTTTCCTGGTTTAATTGCAGTGGTTACTTAAAAGAAATTTACATAATCAAACTCACAGCATGTTACTGTAGGTAAATTGTAAGGGAGGATGACCGACATCACCAGAGAACGTGCATTAACAACAGGAATCCATCTCAAATATTGACAGAGAAGGAACAATAGAGATATAGGGTCTGTGGGAGTGACTAAGTCTCCCCTGAGCACAGGTCAGTCTTAGCATCAGTTTCTTCCTGAGCCAATTTTACAGACAAGTAGCTCTGAAAAGCCCTGTGAAATGTGTCTCAAACAGCAAGACAAAAGTAGCTTTACAGGGATGCAATCAAGTAGTTTTAATCTTTGTTGTGCTCGTTGTTGAATTTTTTGATTCTGTCATTTTATTTTTGTTTGATGGAATTATATGCTGATTAATAATAGCAACCCATTCAATATCCTGACTAATGAGTGAAGCCTTACACAGCATAAAATCCCTAAACCATCCACTCACCACCCATGTCTGTGCTGCATACAAGAGCTGATCCAGGCAATCTCAGTTCCAACAGCCAAGTTCCAAGTTTCCCAAGCAAAGCCAGCTAGTGGCTCCCGAGCAATAAATACAAATGCTGATCACTTCCAGCTGAGGCAAGGGTTGCTTTTGATGATGAAGGGTTTCAGCTGTTTTGAGCTCAGTTTTAGATTCTAATTTTTTAAAAAAATAAATAATGCCACAGCCAAACACCTTTCCATGTTTCACCAGGAAGGAAAAAAGGAAGGTTTGGAGGTCTTTTTAGATGTCATACTAAGTGAGCTCTCAGGAGGCCAAGCATGCTTGTATTTTTAAAGGTGGATGTATTGAGGAGAGAGCTTTGCATCCTGCTGAGCTGGAGAAATGCACATCCAGTGCTGGTGATATTCCTCCAGTGCAGGTGATATTCCTCCCTGCTGCTGAGATGCGTTGTTACTCCTAAAGATCTAAAGCCCTATTTGTTGCAGAATCACTGACAGCATTGCAGATTTGCTACTTTTCCCTTTTTGCTACCACTGGTTCCTTCTGTGGACACTTCCCTGCACCTTCTCCTTCCAGAGTGCTTGAATGAGAGCTTAGTGTCTTGGCTATTCTGCTGCCTGTTTAAAAGGTCCCACTTCTTCAACTCTTCCAGGCACATTGATCAAAGTTAGACTCAAATGTCTGGCACACAAGTCATAATAATACCCCAGAAGATTTTATCCACAATACCAAAGCCAGAAGGACTGAGATACAAAATCATACTGAATATGTTTTATAAGAAAAAGCTGGCAAAAGTACAATCCCATCCTGCTATTCCAAACCTGAACCGAGAGGCCTTTAGAGGATTCTTGTCACAAAGACAAGATTGCAATTATACAATATCTACTTGCTTTTAAATTAGAATGGTACCAGAAATGGTTGATCTACAGTCTGTACATTTTCTGGAAAATGGCTTTAATGTAACGAGACAAGAAATGTTTCAAGATGTTGTTGTAAAATTCATGAGCATTTTTGAGGCACAGGCTGAGCAAAAATAAAAGAGTCCAATGGCTTTTAAGTAATTTTAAAAATATATTGCTTTTCATAGCAAGAAAAGAGTTCCTGGCACTGAATCTGCAGCAAAGCCTCACTCTCTGTGATGGAGGCCACTTTAAACAGGACTATAGAAATCCACGTAAGCCAGAACTCAAAAAGGACATAAAAGAAAAGGGCACAATTCATCCCTCTTCTGAATCTAAGGAAAAACAAAATATTGGACTTGTTTAGATTTCTGTAAAAATGTTACCTAAAAAAGCAGTTAGTGCTTCTTCTCTTGTATTTGAAGGGCAACATGCAGCAATCTCAAACTTCTGCTGAGAGCACAAGCACACACCACCATTAATTTTTTTTTTTAAGGAACTGGAGTCTCCTGTGTGTTCCTGAAAGAGCATGAGAGCTCTTGGGTGAATGAGTTTCCCTGGTAGAAAATCTGCAGCATCTGCCCTCACTGATATGTTCTTGAGAAGCAATGGCAGAGGCAATGCCCTGGCCATTTTCTGGCTAACCCTGAAATACCAAAACTCTGTGTGTGGATAGCTGGGCTCCTAGGCTCACCTGTGTGTAAGCAAATTCAGAGCAGCTGTTAGGAGAAGGAAGACCCACTCTGCTTCAAGTAAGATTTTCAGAGACAAGATAATTGCAAGACATAGGATTTTGTATCTCTTGCAACAAATGTCATGGGAAAATGCATGTGTATGCTAGTCATCAGAAAAAAAAAAAAATCACACTCAGCTGCAAACAGTTCATCAAAAGCTACTGAAGCAATTGCTCTTTGATTTGTTGCCCTATGTTTTCATTTAGTCTTCCCAGCAACGCCAGTACAGAATATCGGAGTCACTGGCCCATGAAGAAATATCAAAAAGTAAGGAAGAGAAGCAGAATATATTCCCTCAGCTAGTGGAGCTACTGAACTGAGAAACCCCTGTTGTGAAAGGTAAAAGTGGGACAGTATAAGAACCGATATAGTCTAATCACTAATGTCACTGAGCAGCCCCACCCTTGCCTCTTCATACCCCACATAAGATGCCCATTTCAAAATCAGTCCTGCTCTCGGCCACAATTGCTGTTCATAGGGAACCCACGGCCGACTCAGCTAGCACTCCTTAGCACAGTGCCTTCCAAGCCGGCAGGGGCTGTGCCTCTGCCCCGCAGGCTGAATGCGGAGGCAAACCAAAGCTAAGGGATTCAACCAAGTTCATGCAGGAAGTCTGTGTCGCAGCAAGGCACGGAAGTAATAGTCACAAATTGGCACATTCCCACCATGCTAGCAATCCCCTCTTTCTTGACTGCCTATACCGAGGCTATTCCTTTCCCCAATGGTGAATTATATGCTGAAACTTTGCTCAAATATCTGCAGACAACCTGTCACTATCTTCCTTCTTTCTAATTTATTAATCTCAGTTCTGTCCCTTTAAGGCTCCTGCATACACGAAGAGCAAAAAATAACAGCATTTCTTCCCTTTATATGAAAGTTTCAAAGCCGACTGACTTAGAATCGCTGCGGCAAAACTGTAAATTATGCATGACAGACAACCATCAGAGTAGGAGGAGGCGGGGGAGTACAGCTTTGCCACTGCTGTTCAGTGCTCTCACCTGCCTGCTTACTTCTGCAAGGTAGTCACAGGCAAAAAGTCATCCCATGGGTCTCTCAGAGCCACTTCTTTCCAATCTCCTCTTTGCTACTTAGGACCCACCAAATCCTGTGCTTAGGAGCTGCTAGAAGCTTCAGCCATTGGATTTGGGTTGACATGCTGGGGAGGGCGGCAGATTTATACATGCACTACGAGCAACACTGCTCATCCTTATAAGCTCCACAGCTGTGTAGACAGGGAAGAGGGTGTAAGGGAGACAAAGGGCTATGTTTCCCTTGACATAGATAAAGTGCGATGTTTCCCCTCATCAATACCCCAAATGGAGCGAGAGCGGGGCTTGCTTCAGCCATCACTGCAAGGATGCCCAACTCGCGGCCCAGCAGCTAGCAAATCGTGCTGTTTCCTGGGCTGATGCAGGTGCAGCAAGTCCGAGCAGGGTCCCGAAGTTGCCTGCCACCGAGCCGCGCTGCCCTCCTTTCTCCAGGCACCGCCGGCTCCCAGCCCGGCCACGCACTGCCTGGTCAAGGATTGCCCTCTGCTGGCACGGAGGGGAAAGCCTTGCCACCGCCCTCTGCTTGGGCCAGCTAAATACAGCTTGCCTGGAAGCAGAGCTGTGGACAAGGAGAGATCAAAGAGTCATCGAATGGTCTGAGTTGGAAGTCACCTTCAAAGGTTGTCTGGTCCAACCCCCAAAGAGGGAGGCCTCCACAAAGTGAGGGGATGGCAATGACCTCCAGTTCTGACGGCTCCACCAGCCCTCAGGTGGCACTTCCAGGCACCTAGCCCATGGCCAGACTGCCCTGCGTCCTGGCACCTGGCCTTTTTTTACCTGGTGCTAGCCATTTGCCAGGTCCCCCTCGGATAGTTGGGGCAGGCAATAACTATTAGTGCACACTCCGAAGATCAGAGAGTAATTTAAGCAGAAACAGAGCAGATTGCAAGTCAAGGAGCAAAGGTGCACAGCAAAGCCTTTCAGCCAAAGTCCAGGTTTAGGTGTAAATGCTGTAGATGTTCATCACTTTCCACCAGGTCGGGTGGGATGCTCTGTCTTCAACTGAAGTATGTGCAGCTTCATCCCCAGCCTGCACACTGCAGCACCTCGCTCTTCCCTCAAGCTTCAAGAGAGTCCAGGTACAGAACCTTCTCTCTCCTTTGCTTTGGCAACTTTCTCTTTCATTCTGTCCTCCAGCATCACTGCTGCATTTCCTGGACATGCAGTGCCAACCAGACACTCAAGAGCTCTGCTCATGAGAGTCTTTGCTGATATCCCAGGTCATAAGAGTTTGCTTATGTCTGTGCTTTCTTCAATAGGAGAAATTGGAGGGCACTGAGCTCATACAGGATCATTCCCATCCACAAAAGTTGGGGAAGAGCTATAAACAATTTTTCCTTTCCATCAGTGCATCCCAAAGCATTTGAGAGTCTGAGGGAGCTGGGTTCATCTCTATTTTACCAAAGGGGAACCTGAAGCCTCGAGTCAGGCACATTGCTCAGCTGGCTGGTCAGGGTGGACCTGGGGGACTGCTCCCAGCCTGTATCATCACACCAAGACCCCTCCACCCCCCACTGCTCTGAGCCTCTCTGGGCTCCTTACCCTGAAAACCATTAGCCAAGAGGGCAGGGAACAGCCTGTGCTGTCTCTGGGCCCGGAGCTGTTTGTGAACCATCAGGCCCAAGGAAATACTAAATGTGCATGTTCGCCCTGCTGAGCAAGTTGCCATGGTGATCCTTTGGCAATGCAGCATAGATATAGAGGGGCAGTGAAAATGACTGTAATTAATTTAAGGCATTAAGAACAATTAGTGTTTATTTAATGAAGTTTATTGAAAGAAGCACAAAGCAAACAAATCAGATTCTTAACCCATAAAATAATCAAATCTGTTCTTTCTATGTAGATAACGGTCAGTTGACAAAATGGTCCACAGGAAGGTTAAACTGTATTTGACCATATGCTAATAGCAAATCTCATTCTTCAGCATAACAATTTATCACCTGTTCATCTGAAATGAGAACTATGGCCTGTTAATCCATTTCATCCAGAAACAGTGTTTCTGAAGATTAAGAGGTCGAGAGTAGTAAATTCGTTGCAGATAAAGTGCCTTGGCTCATGGCCACCAGCAAAGATCACTGTGGTCAGGACTGATAAAGTGTTACCTAAGAGTGGGAAATCTGTCTGTTTCTCTATCAGTCATCAGCAACTATTAAAGGCGATAGTCTAGAGGTGCCCTCCAGCAGAGGAAGTCCTTAAGACACTACCAGTCTGGCAGCAGCACCACACATACTCTAAGCTTTTGTATTCATCTCTAAATATTCACCACTGCACTATGTCTTTATGCTGGGCTTAACAGCATCATTTCTTTGCATAAACTGTGATAATGAGTGTGTGTCATGCTCACTTTTAGTGGTCACCTCAAAGAGATTAACACTCCTCTCATGCTGCAAGCACTTAGAATGGCTCCTGCTTAAACATGCCATTGGTCAGTACAAAGAGAAGGTCCAGCAGTCAGACCTACTCTGCAGGGGTCATTACATGACCATAAAACATAACACAATGCTCCAACCCAAAACCAGAGCTAGAATGGCTAATCTTCATTGCACTACACAAATGTGGTAGCTATAAAATCCACAACCCCTGAAAACCACATGGAGAGACATTTTGCAGGAAAGGGCTGTGCTTTACACTGCAGCACAGGATGTGCTCAGCTGAATAGCAGCTCTTCTTTGGAGCACTTTCCCAGGACATTGTTTTACAGCTGTGCCTAGCAAGCAAAGTGCCTTGAGCGTACATCAGGCAGCAAACAAGCTCTGCAACTCTGTTGAAAAGATTTCCCCTGCTTTATTCCCCAAGTCCTCTTTTTAGGGCCTCCCTGGGCTTCACAAAGTCACTGACAAGTGTAGGGAAATTTCTCCATTACTACAATACCACAAAAGCAGAAATCCAAGTGTCCGGTCCCATCATGGGATGGTAGAAACTGGAATTTAATTAGGTTACTTCCCGAGTACATTAAACACAGATTCAGGATATTACAGATTTATTGGGCATTGATTAAATGAAAAATCAAATAAGAACTAAGAGAGTCACAGATAACTGCTGCAGCCAGTTGCCAGCTCTCCCTGAGGGCATCTGAGGCAGCTATAATTAATATTACACAGTCCTGACAGGCAAGATAAAAGTTCTGGCCAGGCCAGGATGTAATTTAGCATCTATTTATTCTCCAGCATAATTTATTAACTTGAACAAATATAGTGCAGGCAGATTCGTAGCTAGTATGTTAGGATTTCTCTGTAAAGGGTGTCAGGAGCACACTACACATACTGTTCTTCTCTCTCCCCAGACACGGGCAGAACCCTCTGTCTCAAACAAAGAGAGCCTCCAGCTGAAAATCCAAGTCTGAAGAGAACTTCACAAACAGAGCTGCCAACTGTCCTCTGTAGGCAGGGAACACTGGCTCACCATCACCATCCCATCCATCCCTGGGAAGCTATACCAGCACCAAGTGCACTCCTACAGCAGCAAACCCGAGCCATGCTTTAGCAAACCCCTGCATTCATGCCCTTGGATTAGTGCCTGATTTTAACACTGTTAGCGACAGGAAATTCTATCTCCAATTAAATCAATGGCAAAAGTCCCATTGACTCCAATGAGCCAGAATTTCAAATTCGTCTGGCAAAATGCATACAAGCAGTTGGGGAAAAAACCCCACAAAACAAACACACACACCCCACCCGCTTATGTCTGCTTCACTTTCATTTTCTTAAAAAAACCCTCCTTACCTCTTCCTCCAGCTTTACAAAAATACTCTCTCCTTTCAGTTGTGACTGAGGCCCAGATGGCAGGTAGCCCCTACCCTGAGTTTATCAGGTGGCTTATTCCCATTGTCTTTGACAAGGCTGTTTATAATCCTGTTAATCAGGCTGTGGCCCATGCCAGGAGATACAGTGACTCTATTTGTTACTGTGTCTGTGGAAAGGTAATACCAGCTACACAGAGAATACTGATTCTGAGCAGCTGTTCATCTCCAAATTGAAACAGTTGCTTAAAGTTAAGCCTGCCTATTGAGTATAGTGACATCAACCTTCAGAGCGCTGGGCACTGCCCTAGTAATGCACAGTCTGGCAGCTTAGCATCCAAAACTTCTGGATCAGTTATTAAATCTAGAGCTTGAAACATAGTGTGTTTTGTGTGAGAGATGAGCAGCAAGAGAAGGAAAAAATACACGTAGCTGTGTCCATCCCTCAGTGATCTCTCTCAATCTGAAATCAGACACTCTGTAAAGGATTGGGGAGTCAGGAGGCGGAAGGTTTAATCACACAGGGTTTATGCAAGTGCCTGTCTCTTCCAGATTGCAGGCAGGAGCAGCCACAGAGTTAGAAAACATCTCTCTTTTTCCAAGATGAAACCTTGACTCCTGTAGTTTAGGGCTGTCTTGAAAATTTACATCAGACTAGGGCTGACAACCCAGGTCCTGTCTCCAGGAAAGAACACTAGTAAAACCATCAGTGTGTTTACCATACAGTTCTGAAGAAACCGAACTTTGTCAAAAGCTTTTTCTCTGTTGCATCATCTCCATCAGAAAACAGCTTGCACCAGAGGAAGGTGCCTCAGCATGGGCGCTGCCAGGAAAAGGCTGCAACTATGATGGCTGACCTCCCAGAAGAAAAATAACTCAGGCTGAGCCAGCCACTTCGAGAGCTAAAAATAAAAATAAAAATAAAAAATAAAAAAAAAAAACAGCTGACCAGGTGCAGCAGAAGAGTTGAGCCCATCGACCTGTGACTGGGCCACATGACAGACTGGACCCACTCTCATACATCCAGCACATAACAGACACACCAGACAGCATATATCAGAATTTGTTTCTCCCCTATATTTAAGACTGCTGCTTAAAAATTACCTCCCTTTTTTCAAAGCCCCTGGATTTGGTGTTGGTTGTTTCCTTTAGCAACAGAAGTTGACACACTCGGCAAGGGAAAAGTAAGTAGTTTTGCCCTATCTGTCTTCTGCCCATGAGGCCAAGGAGAGCCCGCTGGGAAGAACTAGTTTGGATGTTCACAGTGGATACTCAGTGGATCTGGAGATCAGCCCAGCAGTCGTCCATCAGCTTGGCACTCTGCAGGTCACAGTTCTGGAGGTAGCACCCCCTGCAGACAATCCTGAAGTCTGTCAATCTCCACACTGCAATTCCTTCTCTACAGCTTAAGAGAAGTAAAAGAAAACTCCCTTTGGCCAGAAGATCCAGAGATGCAATGTCATCTCATGTGTGTACATATCAGTCATACCTCTCCTGTCTGCCCACCTGACTTCTCATCATAGCAAATATGCATCCAGAGGCATTTTGTTCAGCAAGAACTGACCCCAAGCTGCAATAGACTTTGCTGCTCCATTATGAGACTATGCAGATGGAAAAGAGAATAACAAAAGAACTTCTTATCGTGCTCCATTTAGGAAAGTGATTTCTCCTGTTTTATAAAAAATAATTGCCTGCCACCCAAGCCACGCAGTACTGTTCCAGCTGCATCTTGCACAGACAGCGTTTGAAAGGCAAGTTCATATGTGACACTCAGCTATCAATCACTTCTGAAGGACATGCTTTTCTGCACCAAAGGTACATGCAAGACAGTGCAGCTGTATTCTCTCATTCTTTTTATGTTTCCCCTTTCCGTTCTCTGCACTAAACGTGCTTTTCATGAGGTGGATATGAAACTGCCCTTAAAAAAACCCAGTCCTGTGTCTTAAAATCTAATTCCTGTACCTCAGTGTCAATCAGTTGCAGGTGAAGACCTCTTTAGCACCCTGGGGACTGCAGCACAATATAACCTCATAAAAATAATTGGGTTTACTATTAGACACAGAGCTGTATATCACAGTTGGACAGTTATTGGCTTTGCACTTCCTGCTGTTGCTTATCCAGTTCATTAACAATTTTCCCGAAAATACAATTATCTCTGGCAAAACTTTAATTGCTTTAAGGTAAAAAAAAAAAAAAAAAAAAAAAAGCCACAAACACTTACTGTGGAAAAAGTTCTGGGATTTTTCTTCCTTTGTTTGCTTGATTTCATTAAGTATGTATCTATTCCCATACCCTGGGAGTTTTGGGATGCCTGAAATTTGGGTCAGTTGCTTGCAGGTTTTTCCTGGTGATGTGTAAAATCTTTGGAATGAGGTTTTATATTTGCATTAAATACTTCCTCCAGTTGGTTATTTTTTTTTTATCTCATCTATTGTTTTTTCTTCAGTGTTGTCAGCAAGATCATCTGTGTCCTTCACCATCACTCACTCCAGACCATAGTTTCTTGCTCACTGGGGCTTAATTCCTCCACTGATTGCAGAGAGATAAGAAAAAAAAAAAAAAAAAAAAAAAGGAAAATGATGTGGAGTAACTGAATCTGTGGCTGTTGCACTGACTCTGCCCACTGGTACAGCAGTCACAGGAGAACATTCCTTGTGTCCAAAGCTTCCTTAGGAAAGTGACTTTATATTAAAAAAATATATATTAAAAAATCACATAGGTCATCAGAAACTTCAACTATTTTGACTCATTTGTCCTCTTAATGTTCTGCAATTAGCCATTTGTTCTCTTTATATTCTGTAATTACAAAAAAAAAAAAAAAAAATCCCACTATTGACTTTGTAATACTTAACCTACATTAAAATGACATCTTCTTCCCTCTGCTCATTACTCCAGCCTGAAATAATAATCAGTGTGCTAAAATGGAAAAATCCATGTGTGACGAGCAAAGCTCTGAAAGGAGCTAATTAACAGTCTTCAAAAGTGCAGAAATATGACTAAAAGCTATGATGCCAGCAGAGGAAAACAGAAAAAAATTCGTTGTGACCTTTGAGTATAGACTATTAACAGAGGTGGGAGGGAGCTGTTCTAATTTCTGCTAAAGGCTCTCAGGATGACCTTGGTCATGTTACCTAATCCTTTATATTCCTTTTTCTCCTATTAACTTTAGGCTCCTAACCAAGGCAAGCAGGGTAGGCCTTGTCAATGTTTCCATTGGGCTAACTAACTTTACTGAGGATCCAAAAAAATATATATATCTCCGTTTATTAAATATGGAGCTCAAACTAGTGCTCTTTAGAGGAGTGGAGAAGGGCCTTAGACTCCTCTTTGTAAAGCAAGATAAAAATATCTCCTTCTGCAGTTTTGATTTAGCATGTTCTTTCAGTACGATCTTTGTTTCTGAGCTGCAACTTCTAAGGCAGCTTAGCCTAAGACTATTGCTGGATTCAGGGGTAAACAGGGAAGCAGAGGAAGGAGCCAAGAGACAAATCAACAAGATACAGAACGAAGTCAGAGATGGTGAAGTAGCCGCAGTCCTTAAGTGGTTAAACTGAATGGTGCATTTGAAGTGTTGTACAGAGAAACAATGTTCCTCCATCTGAATGCATTAAAAGGACAACTCACAGCAAGGAACATGAGCTGCCCCAGGGAAGTATGCAGAAAAAAAAAAAGTACCTATCTGAGTTGTCACAAAAAAATCTGTAAGTAGTAACTGAAGACATGAAGGAAGGTCAGAAATCTCCTGATCCTGGTGGGGCACCCATAGAAGATAAATGAACATTGCTGTTCACACAACAAACAGGCACAGGGGAGAAGAGACCAGTTATGGCACTGCCTCCTGTGTCCTCTGCAGTTCATTTGTCCTTTTTCAAGTACAGAGTCAGTGCTCTGCACCTCACAGAAATGGTACAGTGCCCATAACCTCTGTAGGGCCAGATATTCAGACATGCCCAGATTTTTATTTTTATTTTTTAAAAGCTGCACAAAGATTTTAGTGCCTAGGTAGGAGCCTGTTTGTGAAACCCTTTGATGATGAGAATTGCTCAAAGCCTTTCTCCTGTTCCTTCAGAGTAAGACAGCAGCAATGACGCTCTGTTCCTTCCATTACTGTACATCACATTGCACACTGTAGGGACAGCAACTGATACAGCAAACCTTTAATCTGAGTAACAGACTCAGGCAAACAACAAATGACCAAATAAGAGTGTTTAACAATCATGGCGATGACAGGTTATATTTTTATTGCTGAAATGTGATAGGCTTCATTATTACACTAGGATTTTGCACATCTCCAATAAATACTCTGTCTGAAACAACTGCTGAATAGCCAAACTGAGGTTATACTAGCCAAACTTGTGAGGGAATCTCAACATTATTCCTTTGAAGCACTTTGTTTGCACCAGGTGTTTTGTTGTCAGAGCTGCCATCAACAAGGAAGAGACAGACTGTCTTGCCAGTTTGCTGTACCTTTTTTTTTTTCCTTCCTTACTGTGGTATTCCCTTAGCCAAAAATAAATATCACCCACCTGAAAATTTTTGTTGGTTCTTGGATACATCATTAATCCAAAGAGTTCACACATCATGAGTCATACCAGGAGATTTAAAGAAAAAAAACCAAACACATGCAAACAAATGTGATCAGTTTAAGTTAATTGTATTTGTATTTTGATTTCCAGTCTTGTAAGTTGCACTCAGAACTCATTCTCTGCTCTTCACTAATGTCATTAGGGTTAGAAAACTTTCCTTTAAATTAAACCCCTGTATTGCCAGCAATAACTTGACTTGTGAAGCAAGATACAACACACAAATATTGCAAGGCTCGAAAGAAAATCATGAAGTGTTGGTAAGCTATCTGTGTGGAATACTGAAACAGCTCTGCCAACAGCCAAGATCTATATATACATCTTTCCCACATTTGAAAAAGAAAGGGACATATCTCCATCAGAAAGTAACGTAAGCCTTTTTCTAATTATTCTCTGTGAGTTTACTGAAAATTGCCAAGTGATTTTGCGTTTCTTTTCTCCTCACTGAGAGTTGGGGGATCAGACAACACTAAGGCAGGCAGAAAACACCTATCCCAGAACATTACTGACACAGCCACACGGTGGAACAGAAATGACTTCTGCCTTGCTCAGGGTTTCATAGTGGCCAGAGGAGCAACCTGGAAGCTGTGCAGTGGCTTATCACCAAGGTCAGGCTGAAGCATACCAGCCTCTGCCACTTCCAGCTCATTGGAATGATAACATCCAGAAAAGCGGGGTTACCCCTTCTTCTCTGGAAAAGGTACCTCTAATAAAGAAGCACCATTTTATTGTGTAATTAAATATGTGCAAGTGGATAAAGGGCTGAAAAGACAGAGTCTGTTATCCAGAGAATTATCTGCTTAGCCGTAGACAGTGACAGGCCCTACTCCAAGGAACTTGTGTGAATTAGGCAGTCTAGCAGTGGGAAATCACCTTCATCGGGTAACAGTCCTTTTGCTGTGATGGTTTGTGCTCACAGCCACTCACTCCACAAGTCAGGCGGTCTCCTCCACACCTCTCCCCATCTTGTCTCTGATACTTAATCCAGCTCTGCAAGAGGAGGTCAGCAATGCAAATTACAGAGGCAGAAAACCAGCCCTCCTTCACCCCTGGGCCTCTGACAATGTAATCGGACATTTGCTCGCTTGTACTCATTTTGTATTTTCTTTCCCCGTTGCAGAAAGAGCAAGGCTGTTAGGTGTACTGTGATTAAAAGCAACCAAGCTGGCTGTTACATGACATGTACCATAATTAGGAACAAGCAAAGCTATGACTGTTAAATCAGGCTGATGCAAAAGCTAGGGAACTCACCTGACAAGTGGCAGGCAGACCTGTTTTTGTAGCAGGTCATCTTCAGCAGAAGAGTGGTGCCTTCTGGCACTCACTGTGGCTGTGCTGTCTGAAAAAAGAAATCAGTGGCTGGGCTTAAATATATATTTACCCTGGTAGGAAAGCAACCTTCTGTGCTTCATGCCAGACCAAAAGTCTTTACCATTTGCTACCACATTTTCAGACCATTTACCTCAAATTCCAGCTTTAAGAATCAATCAAAGTGTCTAGTCAAATGCATAACACAAGTGACAAGCTGGGCCAGCACCTCAGCTGGTACAACCAGCTTCCAAGCACTCACTGATAGAAATCAATGATTAATTCTCCTAAGTAAAGGACCAAGGAAAGGAGGCTCATGCCTATACCTCAGATTGTGCTCAGTGATTACCAGCAGGACATCTGTGAACACCCTCTTGTATTTATTGGCCTCTCTTTCAGGTGGGGAAGTAACTTCCAGGTTTCAGCAGCACATGGCTCACCTTTCACACTTCCTTAGCCCACTCAGGCTAAAGATACCTTATCTTTGTCCATCTAGCTAAGTTTTGGGGAGGTGGCAGGGACAATCCTGTCAGTGAAGAGCAGAGTCCCACAAGATTCCACAACTCATACAATTTCTGGTCCAGGGTAGAATTCTCTGCAAAAGACCCCTTCTAGCTCTAACAATTCTATGATGTACTCAAGAGTAAACCACTGGCCCAGCACAAATGGAGCATGGCAGAGCTGATCCTGAACTTGGGGGTGTATACACAACCATTTGCTCATTTTCCTTGGGGGACTTGAGAAATCCTCCTGATGAAAGTTAGTAAAATAAATGCATTTCCAGGAAAATCTTCATCAAATTGATATTTATTAATCAAAAAGCCAATTAGGGCTGAAAAATCTCCAAAACCTTATGGGTCCTCTCTGGTCTTTTTAGTCATGTCTTCCTGCCTCCCTGATCTCACAATGAAGTTACCATATCAAGTTACCATAGAGAAGACTTGGTTGAGGAGGGGGTATTTTTTTTTGTATTTAGAACAAAAAGGGTATGTTTGACAGGTGTGATGAAAACATTTATTAGCAACCTACTTACCTGAGAACAGGGTAAATGTGTCCTCACATCATAGTAGTATGTGAATATGCAGACTGTGCCCTACATTTGGCAGGATTACAAGGCCTATTGTAATTAGGCCACAGCCTAATTACAGCACAGCCAAAAACTGTTCAACGTGCCATTAAGTCCTTTGTGGGCTGATAAGAAAGAAATGCATGCCAAGGAGCAACACAAAAGCTTGTTGAGACAGGACCAAATATGAGGTCTCTAATGAAACAGGCTTTTGCCAACTTCCACTCCCTCAGGTTCTCAATCAGATATTCAAGCTGCACCTGGGCAAATGAATGGGGTTGCACAATTCAACAGGAACAGTGGTTACCAGCAATGTACTCATTTGTAAATGATGCCATTTATTTCAATGACAAATGCCTGATAATTTACAGCAGCTGAAGCACTTCTACCATCTCCTACAACAGAAGCAGGCAAGCATCCCTACACTGGGGCACTAGCAGTCAACTGGCATGAAGGGAAACTCATCACAGCATCCCAGGCAAAAAAGGCAGACAGGCTTGTTAATAGATGCATGGACAGTGTTCTTGGACAGTCCAAAAGTGTCCACTGGACTCACAGAGGATGTTTGCTCCTGACTTTATCACTAGGAGGCTATGTCCAGGCTGTTCTTTGTTATTGGATTTGAGTCCTCTTCCACTTGTCTTTTCCACTGCAAGCTCTCTAGGGCATGCAATTCCTCCTGATGAGTTTATGCATGAGTGAAAAAATCAGACCGATGCCTTTCTTGACCTGGTACATAAAAGGAGGTATCTCAACTAATAATAATAAAGTTAATGTTCCTGAAAAAAGAAGGTGGTGCTACACAAGAGCATAAGGTCTGGCCCCGGGTACCAAAGGGACATAATAAAGCATCAGTGTTTTGACATCCCCATGCTTCAAGCTTCCCACGGTTTCCACAAGCTGAGCTGAACTGAATATAACACTTAGTGGTAGGAGCAGTGCTGTGCCTTTGGATTAGTCTGTGTCTGGGGAGCTTAACCACCAATTACTTCATTGCTGTAGACATGATAATAACAACAATAATAATTATAATTTATAAGGTTCTTTGCATTTTCAGAGCTCTTTGCAACCATTAACTAATTAACACCACTGAAACCTTTAGACATCCTTTAGTCAGAGGTCATTCCTCCAACACACAAGAGCTATCATGAGACATGTTTGAAAGCAGCTCTTTCATTTGATCTCTATGCATGTGTTCCCAGCTTCTCATTTTCTAAAAGAGAGAAAGAAGAAAGGTGGCAAACAGGTTAAGATAGAGCTGAGATGAGACTTTGATGTTTTTCTGTGGGATCCTCTCTAGTGTTCCATGGTCACTGACTAACCATTAATGTTCTTTTAGAGTAACTCTAAATGCAATGCATTTAGCTGGTGAAATCTCCAAACAATTCCTCTTGAAGCTGCTCCAAGAAAGAGGAGCTAAGCCACGCTGTTTTATGGGAACAGGGGTTGACACATCTCAGTACAAGTGCAGAAATATGCTGCTTTCAGCCCTTTCCTGCATTAGAAAAGAATCTTGAGCCAAAAAAAAAAAAAAAAATTTACATTCAAGCAGCACACCGGGAAAGCCTCGCTTCTCTCCTCTGGTAGCTCCTGAGGATAACCAGATAGATTGGCACTGAATCTGCAGTGACATGTCATAGCCAGAGCACCTAGTAGGAGTCTACCTCTGCTTTCAGCCTGCCTGAATATGAAAGAAATGAGAAGGAAGGAGTCACTGGATTTGCAAAGCACTTGAGAGAAGAAAGCTTGCCATTTTTACTCCATGCCTTGTTTTCCTCCTGGTCAGGCATCATGCCAGCTATTCCCTTCCATAAACATTCTCCCCTTTCTCTGTCCTGCAAGATTTATATAGCATTTAAATAATAAATTGAGTGGATGTTGTGGAATTTATAGCACTCAAAGTAGGTCATTAAATAAATCACTATATAATTTATAAAAATGAACCTGGATTTTGCAGTGGGAGGATTTCATTGGAAAAAAAATCAATCCACAGAGTTTAAAAAATTGAAGGACTGTCAGGGATTTGCAGTATTTAAATACTGTGTATATTTAGAGTATTAACAGGAGAGTGATTTATGTAGGATGACACCTTGGTTACCACTCACTCAGCTAGATGTCTCTGACTGTTCCCCAGCCTTTCCTCTGAAGGATTCTTATCTGGGGAAATCATTGCCCTCTGAGGGAAACAAAACCTTCCTTAATCCTCCAGCAGGAATCTTATAGTAGCCCTTATCAGAGCTCTATAGAAACAGCAAGGCACAGTAAATTAGTATTTTTTCAGAGTGCTAACCCTAGGGTGTGACTCCACTGTGATAGGCTCCAGCAGACAGAACTGAAAAGTTACAATGCTCAAACAAAACCACTATCCTCAGAAAAGGGTCAATGCAAGTGCCAAGGCCAGGCAGTAGAAACAGGTTGCCTCTAAGGACAGTGACAACAAAGTCACAGAATCTTCAGCACAGAAGTTGCACTTAAACAATGCTTTCAAGAAACAAGCTTGCACCTAGCAGCAGCTTCGTAATGATCACTGAAACAAAGAAGTAGCAAGATTTAAAATTTAAATTAGCATGCCTAGTAAGAAAGAACTGATTTACCTGCAAATCCCTGGGCCAAAGCAAACAGGAAAAAAAAAACAGGGACAAGGCAAGCTCTTCACTTTTCTCTAGGACATGACATCAAGTCAGAAAGATTTGCATCCCAGAGAACTAACAGGATCCAGTACCTGCACACCAACCAACCAGGCTGTGAAAGGCCTTTATGTTATATTAATAAAGCCCTTTATGTTATATTAATATAATTCTTGGTATATAATTAAGCACCAGTCCTCACATGTACTCTCCAAATAGTACGAGTCATTAGTTTATCATTCCTGGATGCTACTATTTCAGAGGACATGCTAAATCTTACCCACAGGCAGAAAGATCAGGCACAGGCAGCTCCGACCAGCCAGAGCTGCTGAACTGGAGCAGATAAACCAATCATACTGTGCCAGGCAAACAGCGGGAAAGAGACCAGGTCAAGTCTTTAAGCTGGGGAATCCCACAGCCCCAAAAAAGTCAATGAAAGGGAGGAGTCCTTCCTCTAATTAATCACCAAGTTTCAAAGTGGCAAAAATGTCCTTCTCATGTGAGGGCAGCTCAAATCCTTCTCTTGTGGAAAATGTGGAAGTGGTTTTTTTTTTAATTGGCTTTATGCTCTGTGTTGTTCAACCTGAGCCAGATCTTTTTATTCATGATTGTTACTGTTGAGGTTAACTGCCAATTGCCTTTGCTGTGCTTAAATACGCTCTGAGCTTAACTGAAAGTTAGCTGTGCACTTAAAATACTGGGAACTAGGAAACAATTCTTAGCTCTGCTATAGACCCTCTTTATGGCCATGGCACATCACTTAATCCACCTGACCCATGCTTCCACCTCTGCAAAAGAAGGTGAGAATAGAAATTTTCTCCTCCCTTCTATCTCTTCTAATGGAATGACAAGCCTTATTTCTCTCAGGACAGCAACTAGCACAATGGCTTCAGGAGAGGCTTTTCATGTTTACTGTAATAATACAAGTAGGTGATGATAAAGGGCAAACCAAGTAACTTTATTTTCCCTGATCAGGACAAAGCAGCTGTGATCTGTTTATTTCCTCAATTTGCATGCTGGCACTGGCACAACTCTGACCGTATGTGGAGCTCACAGAGTAGAATGCATTGACCTGGTGGGGGTTCTTGAATAAAAAAGTTAAAGAAAAATTTCTCCATGACAGAGTAGACATTCTCAGAATACACAAAACCTGCTTATTGGAGTACATACCATTTTAAGGAACATTAAATTTAAGAGTTAAACCTAAATCACGTGAGGATCTTCTGAAGTGCTGCACCCTTGAAGTACAAAACTGCAAAATGCCTCATGGTTTGCTTAATCAGGGTCAGTTTCATGCTGTGCATTGGTTGCTAATAGAGCCAGGAAATTTTAGGACTTCTGATCTCCATAAAGGTCCTCACTGTTAAGCAGGTCAGCCCAGAAGGAAATATGCAAATAGAAGTTAGGAAGCTGAAATGTGAATCAAGCAAGATGTCCATTGTGTTCCCCTGTCATGTGATAAAAAGCAAGCTCTATGCACCCCTCCTTAATCTTCCACTCAAGTAAATCTCATCACTGCAATTTATACCTGGATTTGCCCAGCTGAGTCTGTTGTGCTGGAGTCCTCCCCCCATCAGAGGCTTGTCAGGCTTCATGCTTCTTAAGAGCCCTGGCTTTTTCTCTGAACATAGAAAAACAATAGACATAAATACTTTCCTGTGGATATAAACCTCCTCTCTACCTGCTGTACATGCTGGCTAGATCTAGGGATGTTCCGAAACCAGGGGTTCACATCATCTGCCTCTCACTGCTCATAACTGAGTATCAAGAAAGACTTTGGGATTAATTCTGTTTTGCCTGCTGCTTCTTTTCAATAGCATTAGACTGTGCTGATGGATGAAGGGGGGGAAAACGCATAAGTGAGAGTGAATAAACGAATGCAGAGTAAGGTATTTGCCATAGTACTGGCCCATGCACAGAGCACAGGGATTAGTACTGACAAGAGCTTTGTACTGTACCAGTAGCCAACTAAACTGCTCCTCACCCAATGGGCACCCAATTTATGTAAACACAGAACACGAAACAACAGGAGAGGGACAGTAAGTGTTTCAGCCTGCCCTTACTGCATTTGTATAACTCTGAAAGTATCACTAGAACACAGCATTTCTCAAATGAGCCTTCAAACATCATTGTTTAAAGCCAGTGACTACAAAGCATCTTATTGATATTCACAAGGTGGTATTTTTGTACCTTTTTTAAAATGTTAGCACCAAGAAAAAGCAGGTAATTTACACATAATTTATCAACAATGAGCAGAGATGTTCTCTGGTTGGAAAAGAGAGCACAAATTGTTCTGGTACAACAATTTACTCAATCACTGTTGTCAAAGGTTCTGCAGTGCTCAAACAGGAAACTGAAGGGACTCACAGAAGTCAGGAGAGCTGAGAAATAGTGCAGTGATATTGGTCCCCCATGCCGGACTTTCCATTATTGAAGATTGATTTGCTACTCATGGTTAAACTACAATTTAAAGAAATGACTGTGCTTTCATCAGCTGAAATGTGTTTAGCCAGACCATAAAAGAGGATGCATCATTGCAACTCATATTCTGTTTTGCACTTTACTCAAGCCAGAGACAGGCTAAGGTTTTTCAGGAAGGTAAACTAGGCATTGCTAACACTGCCAGGGATTGGGCTAATCAGGTTAAAGCTAGCTCTTGCATATCCTGAGGGGTTTATGCTGTTGTATACTTGTATATTATGAAAAAGTGAACCCCATGCAAATCTTCATAATTCGGATACTCTTTTAATATATTTTGAGTAATAAGTATGGTTGTTTTCAAACTCTCTAGCCCTGTACCAGAGCCACCCTAGAAGGCCTACAGGAGAAGAGATTGAGTCCATGCGGCATTTACCTTTGTTCATTTGGCTGTCCTGCCTGGCCCCAAATCTGACCAGGGCTCCTCTCAACACTTCACAACCTGGTGCTGGCAGCAAAGAGAAGAGGTTTCTTCTCTATGTGATACCACTGATGGTATTTTTGTGATAATCCAGCTCCTCCCAGTGCCAGCACCTCTACAGGTTGCCCTGCAGCCCTGAGGGTCAAGCTTACCCATATGCCTTCTCCCTGCAGAAATCCAATTACTCATCCTTTCTATGCACCAATAATGGAGAGGTCAGGGACAGGCAACTTCACAAAAAAGGGAAGGTCCTTGAGACCCAGCAGATCCTGTCCCATTGCTCACAGAGAATCAGGATGCTTGTGCCAGTCTGCACAGACCATGGCTCCTGTTGACAATAAATGTTTTGCCACTCTTGTTCAAATAGATTGGTAGAGATTGTGCTTTCCCTTACAGCCAGGCCTGATCTTGCTGTTGTCCAGTATCTGGACATGGGCATGTGTATGTGTATCAGTACATGTGTGGAACTATAGAATCATTTGAGTTGGAAGAGATCTTAAAGATCATTGAGTTCCAACCCCCCTGCCATGGGCAGGGACACCTCCCCACTAGAGCAGGTTGTTCAAAGCCTCATCCAGCCTGGCCTTGAACATTTCCAGGGATGGGGCATCCTTGACTTCCCTAGGCAACTTGTTCCAGTATCTCACCACCCTCACTGTAAAGAATTTCTTTCCGGTGTCTAATCTAAATCTCCCCTCTTCCAGTTGCTACACTTTCTTGTAAAGAGTCCCTCTCTGGCTCTTCTATAGGCTCCCTTCAGATATTGATAGGCTGTTCTCTTCTCAAAGCTGAACAACCCCAGCTCTCTCAGCCTGTCTTCATAGGGGAGGTGCATCCAGAGATGCTCTCACCCACCTCTGGATCAGTTCTGTTGCTGGAGCATATTTGTCCTATACACAAACAGCTCCATGTCCAGGCAGTCTGCAGGAGAAGGAGAAGTTAAGACTGAATAGTAATCTTTTAAATGGGCTTTTTATTTATATTCTCATGTTAAGCAGCATGGTAAGGCTGGGAGTCCAGGAACCCCTGGTGTGCTGCAGAGATCTGGGTGCTTTTATTCCATCCATTGTAGAAAATGTTTTATTTGTAATGCCAGTTTGCTTTTGTGGCTGTGCTGCCTTCTCAGGGACTCAGGCCCTTGTCACTTTGAAGATCCTAGCTATTTGGCTGCTTTGAATTCATTTTTTTTAATGAACCTCAGGGGGCCATTGCACTAAAGCATTCCCAAACATATTCAGAGCTTTGCAGTTTCTCCACTAATTAGGGACTCCTTTGGGGCTAAACACAAGAGGTTCTGCTGCTGTGTTTGAAGCTGGCAGTAAGCCAAGACAGTGCTGAATCTCCATTTCAAGTGAAGCATTTTTAATAATTTTCCTCCTCTTTTTTTTCTTCTCCCCAGTCAGTGCAAAGTTGCCAGCCACAAACACAAATGGCTCAGGTCAAGGTGCACCAAGACAGAGGGAAGCATTTTATCAAAGCCTGAATAAAATGGCCAAGTTCAGCAGTGTGCTCTTTTGCACATGTGCACTTTCCTCAGTAGACATTACACAGCTCTCTTTCTTCCACAAGCGCTTTGTTCAGTGCCTGTTAACTTGCTTGCTTACTATTAAAGGCTTCTAGCACCTAAAACTGCAGATCAGATTGCTCATTTGTCACTAACCAGGAACACACCAACCTCAGCAGCTGCAAGGTCAGAGCATGGACAAGGTGGCCAACCTCATGCAGCCAGGCATAGGCCACACATTGCATTACTTTTACAGGGGCTTCAGGTGGGGAAACAGGGGAGAGATCTCCTCCTGAAGTGCCTCAAGGATGTGGGAGTGTCACAGCTGAGAGATGCAAGACAAAATTCATTTGTAGCAGCTTTTCTTAATGCAAGAGCTTTCTCTTTCTCACTTTACAGTTTCCCTACCAAAAAGTGTAATGCACATATCCTGTTTTAAAAAATAAGGATTAATACTTGTGAGAAGGAACCAGAAAAGAAATTGGTATCTTTTGCAATTCATTACAATAACTTATTACTCCTCAGAATTTCCCCAAAGTAAGAAAGGTCTGCTCAGAATGCACTCTGCAGTGCTCAGGGCACCAAGAATCCTGCAGAATTAATTTCCAGGCACATTAATTACTGATTAAATAGGAAGTTCCCAAATACCATTAGAAAGTGATGATTAAACATGTACCATTGATTGGACACATCCTCTCTAACTGTAAGTCATCTTCCTGTTGATAAAGTTCAGAAGGACAAATGTATAATAGGAGGCAGCAGTGGTAAATAAATATAAGTCTCACCAGAAATCTAGAAACCAGCTTCCTGGGATAAAGTTGCAGACACCTTATCCAGGGCCCCACATACTGGCTAGAGTTGATCTGAAGCCAGGAAAATTGCTCATTGCCCACCTTCAATTTGGCAGCTGTATCAGTATTTTTCCAGGTGCTCTCTCCTGTCTCAGATACCGGCTTTTGATATGTCCCATCTCCCTATCAAGTGCTGCCAGGTAAGGTAACGAGGCAGAAAAACCCCATGGGTTCTTAAAATGTCAGTGTCCAAAGAAGGCAAATCTGGAACTGTGAATGGGCTCAGAATTAAGGCTCATGTTTGGGAGGACAATTTCTGCCCTGAGAGGTCACTGTTAGAAAGGAAGGCAGAGCATAACCGAGACAGGGATTTGTGCTTACTTACACAGTTCCTCCTAAAGGCAGGTACAAGCAGGAACAGTGGTTTGTACCTAAGCTATTTAACTTGCTTCTCTCCTAAGCAGAGGATCAGGACTTCAGCATGAGTTTTACACCCTAAACCACAGGTTGAGCAATGGTCTCTGCAGCAGAGCTTCCTCAGGTCCAGACACTGCCCCCAGACTCCTGAGGTCCTCCCCATCTATCGCCCTCTGGAAGCAATGATGGTATTTCCACAGACTGCAGCCTTCTGTCCAGTCTGGCAAAGTCTTTGCCAGCTGGTAGCCAAGGAGCACCAGCCACTGGAAGAAGGTTCTCCATGCGGGCACCACCTCCCAAGCCCGAAAAAGCAAGCCTGGGAAGCTGCCGGTGTGGCTTGTAATCCTCACAGCTCTCGCAAGAGGTCACTGCTGTCTAGTTAAAGCTGCGAGTGAACCGTGCTGCTGAGTCCGATACCCAAAGCAGCCCCCTAGGCAGAGCCTGCAAACCCCCGGACCAATCTTCGTTCCTGCCGACTCGTGGGACCTACAACAGGCTACCGTGGCCTGAGCGATCTCCAGCACATTCTGACACCTCCCTACCACCTCCAGAAATAGCCTTTCAACAGCAAAATGCCAGATGAACGTAGCTTCCCACACCATCTTGTCTCCCTGTGCATGCCATTTGCCCACTCCACCTTAAATTTGAGCTTCAGGAAAGTTAGTAAACTTGGAGATCCATCCCTGGAAGACAGGAAGGGACCACAATGACTAGCAGAGATACTGTCCTCCCCAGCCCTTAAAAGCAAAGCTGGCCATGGCAGGAGTGGAAGAGTAAGCCAGCAAATGCCAGCCCAAGACTACAATCTCCAGACCACCACAGCGACAACCTCCTATTTAAAGCCCCTCTTTCTTCCTTCCTCTTCCTTCAGACCAGATTTCTCCCTTGCTTTTACCATGACAACACAGGAACCAGTACTTCTAGCTCTGCCACTGCTACAGGGGTAGAAACTACATGGCTCTGTGCTAGCCCCACTTATACCCTCAGTCTCACTCACACCTGTGACATGCAGCCTCAGCCCTCTGAACCCTTTCAGCCCCTCAGCCAACCACAGCACCACTCAGAGCCTGGAGTGAAAACAAAATAGAAATCCCCTTTCTCAACTACACCCTGAACCCTACTCAGCACCCCAGGCATTTGGTCATTATTGGAAATGTGGATATGGATGATATGAGGTCTGTGGACTGCCCACACCAGGAGTGCCTGAGAAGCAGAGCTGGTTGAAGAGACATCTTTTCTTTTTCCTTTGCTCCTTTCCAAGGTTTGTTTGCAGTCATGGCTGGGCTGGTCAGAACCCCTGCCTCTTCCAGCCTGATGCTGCCTGCTCCTACCACTGCCTGACATGGTGTGTGTAAAATGTAAAGCAGGCCACAGATGAAAATGGCTTTACAGGGGGTGGGAGGCACTGGGGCTGGATCAGAGCTATGGTACCACTTGGCACCCAGGTTCCCTGTAGCTTGCCTGCTCCCTGCTTGGCCAGCACCCCAGCTCCCACTGCCAGAAGACAGAGAGGGAACAGGCAGCATGTGTGGGGAATGCTAGGGGCTGTGAGTTTCCCTGCACCTCCTATCACTGAGCTGCATCAGAGACTCACTGTTGGGGTTAGCATTTGATTTACATGTTGTGTGGGTTCCCACAGCCACTAAGGAAAGGAAGAGAGTGTCTAGGGACAGCACCCACCTCATTCCCCAGAGGACAGTGTGGCCACATTACCAGGTGTGCTGGGCTTAGCTGGGGTGGTTGCTGAGCCCCTCTGCAGAGGGGCAGGCAGAGGGAGAGCAGGTTTTTACCTGCTCCTCTTCTTTGCCCTCTGCCAGCACACACCAGAACCAGGGCAGCAAACCCTGGCATAGCTGGTGGAAAGCAGCTGCCATCTCCTGTGCAGTCCATGTTCATTTGGTATCCTTTTCCTATCAGCTGCTTTTTCCAAGGGCTATTGTTCCCTCCCGTCCTAAATCCCTACCCCTGAAGCTACCTGCCTTCCCCTGCAGCGCTTAGAGCCTCTGACAGCTGCCTGCCCCTGTGGCACCAAGGCAAAAGCCACCACCCCTGCAAAAAGAGGTGTACCCACTGCATTGCATGATAACACTTCTGTAGTGACATGCTTTCTTCTGAAGGCAAATAAGCCATGTGGCATGGTGGCAGGTGGCCAGCTGAGCTCCTGCCATGCTTTGTTTGGATGAGCAGGGCTCAGATCCCACCTAGGTAAATTCCATTCCCCAAGAAGGTGTCTCAAGTACTTGCACCCCACACTATGTCTGTTCTCGGACCAAACCTGGCTAGAAACAGCACTAAAACACCTGCACTGCTCTGGACAGCTTTATCTCCCTTTCCTATGGACAGGTTTGGAGACAGAAGGGACTGTAGTGCAAACTCCAGGGTCATCTAAATGCTGAAACAGGAAGGACTGCAGTAGTGGCACCAGGACAGGCAACAAGGCTTTCTTTCCAGACAGGCTCAGTAGAGAGGAGAAAGGAATGACTATGGCCCAGGGGGCAGCTAAAGGAGACAGCAGAGATCTCGTCTCCATTTTGGGGAAGAGAGGAGGTACAGGAGGCAAGTAAACCCAAGGGACTTGTTCTATAGACCTTCAAGTCCCAGACTGACAAACTCCTGGCTGCTATTTTTCCTGTCTCTTGTGATCAAGGATCACTGGGGAATCACACTTTGTGGTCTGTCCACAGTACAAAATGAGAGATTTGCAGTGACCTCTGCATACCTGCCAGGAAAGCTCCCAGATGGACTCACCTTTCTGCCTTAGGCAGGTTTGCATGAGAAAGGAGTGACACTTTGCATAAGGATGTAACAAGGGATTGTTACATCCACAATGTTCCATAATGACCAGGCTCCACTTATCCAAATGCCTCAGCAACAGGCCTTACCTTCCAGCATGATGGGATGTAACTCCATGTGTCATAGGTCAAAGCATAGTAAAGTCTGCCTACTTTTCCCTGCCTCCCCAGGCAATCCCACCCTGCATCGCCTCCCAGCCTCTCAAATTTTGCATTTTGTGGGTTTAGGGCAGGAGCAGAGGGAGCTGGTTGAGGAGGCGGCCTGGCTGGCAGAAGGTCAGCATGATGGGAAGCCGTACCTGCAAAACCCACTGGAGGAGGGGACAAATGGTTAGAACTTCACATGAGGAAGTACAAAGAAACAATGGACATCAAGCAGGAAAATTCCCTTGTTAAATTGCTCACTTTAGGGAAGTGGCCTTTTGCAAAATGTTTGCCTTCAAACCAGATTTCCCACTTGCAAACTGCCAGTGAACCTACCCTTTTTCTCCCTGCCGCCAACAGCCCTTCTGATGTAACAGGAGGTAACAAGGAGGCTTTAACACTCAGAGACAAATGCAGAGAACAGTCCGTCTTTTCTTATTCAAGCCTGGATAAAGCCCCTTTAGGGCTAACAGACTAGGATAAAGTGCCTTAAAACTGAAGGTTCCTTCTCCTGTTCGGCTGTGGGAAATCCCATGCCAGGGACACCCTGAGAGCCCAGCTGGCTGAGGATCAGCACTGAGGTGTTTCCCTGCAGCAAACCTGGGACATGTGGGAGGACTGGTAGCCCCCCAGCTGCGGCCTGATGCAAAGTGCATTCCTCATCTAATCTGCAACTCCATTGAGCCTACCTGCCCTACTCCCTTTCCTTTCTCTTTTTCTCTCATCTCCTGTACAGAGGCAGGAGATGGTGTGTGGCAGGGCCCTCCATCTGCTTCCTGGAAGCTGCAGAGAACTGTTGTGACACTGGGGGCTGCAAAGCCCCTTGATAGACAGAGGTGCAGAGCCCATCCCAGCAGTCACCCCACACGCGAGTCACCCCACACGCGAGTCACCCCACATGCGAGCCAGCTCAGCAGTCCAAGCAGTAAAAAATGTCCTACATTTACAAAACATTTGCAAAACAGGCCAGTACACCTGAACTACCTTGAGTCCTTCACCCACCTTCACCCACTCTCTCTTTCCTCAGCACCCTGCCCTGCCCCTTGCTTAGCCTATGCTTGACCTGAAAGGTTTTGCTTACTGCAACCAGAGACAGAGAGACAGCCTGATCCAGTTGAGCTGTGACTCCTATTTCCATGCTCTGAAGCAGGTTGTTGCATGCAGTTTATTCTCTGCAAGACTGCTACAGTTTTGCCAAAAAGACACCCCCTTACTTGCCATCTTCTCTTACTGGGTTGCATGTGGGAGGAAAAGGTTTTGCTTTCCTGGCTTCTGGTATTCCCCAGACAATTAACTCTTGGCAAATACAATGAAGGGTTTCACCTCCATTCCTGAAGTGGAGCCCTGAAATCAAAGTGTTGCTGTTTGCCTGGGGCCTCCAGTCCTCCACCCACAAAAAGAAAGATTCACTTAACTCTGGGGAAGAAAAAAAGGGAAAGGGAGCCAGGACCAGACACCATCTGCACCAGTCAGTACAGCTGAACTGAGCCAGGCTGCCCCCATTCCCATGCCCAGTGATGCTCAGAACCATGAGGCCCCAGGAGCTCTTCCTCGTTGCAACAGGTGGTTTCTGCCTCCCAGAACTGTCAGGGACAGCCATTTAGAGCAGGGCCCTTTGCCTTGTATTTTTGGGGCTCCACTCTGCCCTGCCTGTTCCTGTCAATGCCATGCAGGGTGGAGGTGGACAGAAGCAGCAAGGAGACCTCAGGCTACAGTACTCACCATCACCACTCATGTTGAGGGAGCAACTATGAGCACAAAAGACTGTTGTATTTATTTTGGCATTTGAAACCAGACTTTTGATTTGCCAGCCTGGAAGGGGCCAGCTCCTGCTTTCCCCACCCTCAGTCTGTTTCTGTAACAGCCAGCAGAGCCATGAGGTGTGCTAGGCTCCTGCTAGCCCCCATCAGGGTCCTGCAGCTCCTTGGGTGAATTTTTCGATGCTGCTCTGAGCACAGCTGAGCAGTCTAGCTCCTGCCAGCTTCTGCTCCATCTGTCTCAACAAGGATGTATCCCTGCTGAGTTTTCTGGAATTGGCCTTTAAGAAAATCCTGGGACAGGGCTGGAAACTGGACTGCAGATACTCCTACACATTGCCAGAATGTGAGCTTAGGCAACGTTACAGGGACTATGAGCATGCAAGCACACAACACAGTGTTTACCATGTAAAGGCAGCTCAAGGAATGTAGACCCGCAGAGACTTGATTTCCACACCATGGGTTCCTGAGTGACATGCACACTGTCTATTTTAATCCCTCTAAGCTGTATTTTACTTAGTTCACTCAGAGGCTAAGTAGGTAGAAGGAAGTAATATCTAAAAGCATGAGTGAAACCTCCCATTGGGGGTGTGTACATGTGAGCTGGATGGGGATGAAGAAATATTTGCATTTACCTCATCAAAAAAGGAGTATAAATAGTCTGGGAAGTGTGAGGCTTTCTCAGTTCCCAGGTGCCAGCGCAGTGACATCAAAGTGGATCATGGCAACTTTCCTCTTCTTGGTGCAACTCCTTTGCATTGGGACACTAATCATCCCAGCATATACAGAGACAGCAAAATGTGATTTGCTCGTGAATGCATCTGCAAGCAATCTCACTGTATCTGTGACTCCTCAGGCATACAAGGCAAACACAACCTACCAAGGTAAGCCACCTCTATCTAGACCTCAGAGTTTTCACACTGCACAGACATGCGTCTGGTGAAACAGCAATGCAGAGCAGAGAGAAGAGGAAGAAAGGGTGCTGTCTGGCACACTCAGCTATGGGTTGAAGGGAGGAACTGACTGCCCAAAAGCTTGTCCCCTTTAGCTTTTTCACCCCTGCCATCTGCATGAAATACAGAAGATATTTACTCGCAAGGACCTCTGGTTTGGCTTACAGATATGGTACAGGGGACAGCACTAGCAGGAGATCAATGTGCTGACTGAGGAGTTCTTCCTAGTCTATTCCCTAACTGAGGAAGGGGCAAATAAAGGGCTTTTACTTCCTGTGGTTGGGGGAGGACTACAGTAGATCACCTTCTCTTTGCTTGCAGGCTTCTGGTGCACTTGTGTCACATAAAGACCACTGTGTGAGCAAATACTTCCTTGGCTGAAAACCCTGAAGGCATGGAGTCCAGAGATGGTTGTCTTAGCAGAACAGATAACTTACTTTGTCTAACTTGCTCTGTTTCCAGTTACAATAAGTAATGACAGAAACCACATTGACAGCAGGAATGTGACTGAATACTTACTGCAAGCCTTATCCCCACAAAATGAGTCCATTGGAGAATGGAAAGTGGACAACAAGGAACTTTGCAGGTCTATTGACACAGCAGTATTAAATGCCACTCAGAATGCAATAAACTGGACATCTCCAAACAGTAACAGTAACATAACTTCTGCAGAAATAAGGTAAGATTATTGAGAACTATGGAGTCCTCAACACAGGAAGAACATGGGCCTGTTGGAATAGGTCCAGCAGAGGGTCACGAGGATGACCAGAGGGATGGAGCACCTCCCCTATGAAGACAGGCTGAGAGAGCTGGGGTTGTTCAGCCTTGAGAAGAGAAGGCTCCGGGGAGAACTTATAACAGCCTATCAATATCTGAAGGGAGCCTACAGAAGAGCCAGAGAGGACTCTTTACAAGAAAGTGTAGCAACTGGAAGAGGGGAGATTTAGATTAGACACCGGAAATAAATTCTTTACAGTGAGGGTGATGAGACACTAGAACAAGTTGCCTAGGGAAGTCAAGGAGGCCCCATCCCTGGAGGTGTTCAAGGCCAGGCTAGATGAGGCTTTGAACAACCTGCGCTAGTGGGGAGATGTCCCTGCCCATGGCAGGGGGGTTGGAACTCGATGATCTTTAAGGTCCCTTCCAACTCAAACGATTCTATGATTCTATGACTCTATACTCCACCTTTAAGTATTCAGCTGGGACTGTATTTTTTTGTGTAAGCTTTTGGCGATGCCCAGAACCAAAAGCCCACCTCTAGAACAGGTGCTGAAACAAACATCTTGAGCCTTCTCCAGATATCCTTTTGAAAACACCAAGGAAACATTTTCTGCAAAGCCATATCTAGAGGTCATCCCACAGATGGTCTTCTAAAGACTTGCTCACATTAGTAGGGGTGTAAATTAGTTCTATGAAATGAATGGATTGATCACCCTTCTTGTTTCCATTAACACTAATGGAGTTGCATCAGTGGGAAATATTTGCCAAAGGAAACTGTATCCATTAGCCTAATTTGCCTTATCTCTGGAAAGGAAGAATGCAATAGTTCATGACAATAGTGATTCTAATTACAAGGAGCAGATGGTCACAATATATGGCCACCAAGTTACAAGACATTCCTATCCTATGCAAAGAAGGGCAATAAAGCAGCCAAAGTCTAATGAAGAAAGAGTAGTTCAGATCTTAAAATAAATAAATAATAAAGTGGAATATGGCTGGAGGGCAATATAAGTGAGGTCAGGCTGACTTCATAGTTGCTGTCTCTATCTGCTCTTAATGTCTCCTTTATATCCTCTCTTTTCCCTCCTTCCACAGGGTGTATATCATCTTCACTAATAACTCTGTCGAGTTCAAGAGTGTGATTCTGAACAAAGGTAAATAAGCTTCAGCTGGGCTGTTCAAACAGCAGGGTATAAGAGATATCAAGCAAGGGGCTCATTTGTGCTCTAGTGTTTTGGGAGAGGGGAAAGATGGACTCAGTGTACCTCCAGCTGAAGAATATCTCATATCTCCAATAACCAGGAGACAAAGCAAGACTGGAGTGATAGAGCCATCTAGAAGTTTTTCAGGTTATAATGTTGAACTTAAAACCTTTTCAAGATTCCTTTTTGCTTGAAGGGACATTAAACAGCTATAAATGAGAGGATAGACTTATTATTTCTGCAGATGCTGGCAGAGGCTTCATCCCCTATTAACTCTGTCACACAGATAAAAAGTGGAAATTGTGGCTTTGCCACCACAGCTGATGTTTCTCCAGAGAAAGCCCTACCACCCAGGAGCCTCAAGCCTATACTGATGATGCTCCAATGATGTCAGATAATATATTCAGACATCCCATTCCCCTACCATGGGTTTGAGCCCTCATTTCTGAGAAATCAGAGTTAAATGCAGCCTCTTGGAGTAGGTATGTAGCTCAGCTGGTCCTCTGGACTTCCAATCAACCCTGGGGGTTTCCTTCCATTTCAGTATCAGAAACAACCACTGCACCACTAACCAGCACCCAACAACACCCAACCACCACCCCTGACTCCGTCTCCACGGTTCAGAGCAGCTCCTTCTTCATAGCTGTCATTCAGTTGCTGCTGTTGCTTGTCACAAGTAAACTGCTCTCCTAGAAGTCAGGAAGAGAAGATATGTTGCACCTTCTCCTGTGCTGCACCTCTCCTCCTTGCCTGTGGAACACAAAGGAGGGCAGGCAGTTTATCTACTCAGGAAAACTATTCACTTCATCTGTGTATTAGGATGATACTTGCAATCTACATTAAATTATAAAGATCTGTTTGACTACAGAGCTGATCCTCTCCTTAATCCCCTTGCCCAGAGCCAGCAATCTCAGCAAGATGAAATGTTTCAAAGCAAGTCAGAGATCACTTTGTCCTAGCTTTTCAGCTAGGAAAGCATAACATGGTGAGGAGCAGACACCATCTAACATAGGAACACCACATTAATTAATTCCTCCCTCATCACCTAGGATTCTATGAAGCACAAAAAAGCACAAAAACGCTTGAGGGGCAAAAGGCCCTTTTCTCATCAGGGTACCACGGTCTGCTGAGAAGCTCAAGGAGAGGTCTGCTTTGGCTGCACAGCCTGGGAACCTGCGCTCACAGCACACACTTGTGTGTGTACATGTATGTGCACCACTGACAGTCTGGCACAGTCCCCCATAGTATATTCACCAAAACTGTTGGAAGCAAAATTGAGACTGGGAGGGGAAATTATGGGTTTAGGATTCACATGCCTCAACTAGTTTAAAGTTGCAATTATCTATTCCCACTCCTCACACTGCAAAAGCTGGAGCTGAACCCAAAATCCTCCTGTGGTCGCTATGTTTTAAGCACAGAAAAGAGAAGATGAGCTTTCTTCTTTGCAGTGAGGCAGAGTGGCAAAATGTCCCCTAGAAACAATTAATAAAAAAGAAAAGCTGCTGCTAAACAGCTTTCTTTTGAAACTGAGCAGCCTCAAACTTTTCTTTGCTTCTAGTTGGCAAAACCAAATGGTCATGTCAGCTGAAGCACATGAACCTAAGTGCAGCCCAAGGAGCTGACATGGCCAGCTTCTTGCACAAGCTCCCCATTCACTCAGTCCTGCCCTGGTACTACTCCTTTTCCATACCAACCTGATTTATCTTTCTATGAGACAGGCAGGCAGAACTGGATCCTCCCCCTCACTCCTTACTAAACACAACACAGATCTTTTCTAGTCTTGCTATCATTATATTGCTATTTACATTTATGTGCATTAAAGCTGCAAGTCTTGCTCCTAACTGATCCCTGGGATCAGCTTTGACCTTTTAATTGCTGTCTTGGACCCTGCACAGTTCTCCTTCAAACAATTTAATCACTCGGTAACTAAGTTACAGCACAGAAATGCTTAATATTTAATTATGTGAGTTAATTCTCTGCTTCCTCCCTAACTTGTGGATTTGGAGGCTGATTCCTACAGACACTTCTCTGCATGGAGCTCACACCCACCTACAAAGATCAAGACTTGCCTAAGCAGGAGAAGGTACAGGATACACTGTAATTTCTTGGGACACAGGCAATTACAAGTCCACCTCTGTTATTGCCAACCCCCTTCACCCCAAGCCACTAGCCAGCCAAGCAATTTATTTCCATCTCCTCAGACCTGCGGCCATTTAAACCAGAGATCAAAATAAAGGATATGAATACATCTCCAACATGCAACACAGCAATAAATATAAATGCTCAAGCAATTGTGGGACTTGTCCAGGATACGGTGTGCTGCAGTAAAAGATGAGGGATTTGGGCTGTTTTTTTCTGGCCATGAAGCACCTGACTTCATGCTAACAATAGCCAAGGGGCGTGCTACATAGACATAACCATTTGTTTGCTTGTTTTATGTCAACAATGTCGACAGCTAAATTACTCTCCAGATAAAGACACCACATGATACATTTTAGTCTCTATGACTCACTGAAGACAGAAAATGCTTTGTGAATCATCATCATCAGCTATCATTCAGTAAGATTTACACCATTTTAGCAAACCAGCAGCAGGAGAATCAGATACACTGCAAAACCTCCCTGGCCAGAGCCCACACTGAAAAATGTTGATTGGTTCCATATCGGAAGGGAAAAAAAAAGGGGGAAAAGGGCCAACAGTGTGTGAACAGCATACCCTTCATCTGATGCACATAGCACTCTCTACCTGTGTGACACTAGAATGAACCTTCAGCCAATTATTCACCAAAGCACTATCTTTAAGAGTGTAAAAAAACCCACAATGCTGGAGCTCCCATGGCAGAGGTTTTGCTCTGCCAAAGAGGGAAGGTTAGAATATCCTTTGTGTCCAGCGTTTTCTTACTATTCCCTTTTAAAAACTCATCCAGAAAGTTTCAACAAAGATGGATCAATGCAGGAGACAGCACAGAATTGTCCTCATATAAAGCAGTCACAGTTTAAATTCTTTTAAGTAAGCAAAGTATTTTTTTGCACTGTAAAACCTATTTTCTAGCAGAACTGGTAGCTACAGAAGCATACTTTACCCTCACCCTGTAGGAGAGTGAAGCCACAGTTAACTATTAAGCAAGCTTCATTAAACCTTTCTAAATGGTGCTGTTTGCTATCATTACTCAGATGCATAATTTCTTTGAACAGCAAGGGAATTATTACCCTGGGTATCAATTTTTAGTTACATGCATTAAGTTATTCTTCATGGCCATACCTAATTACTCTTCAGGACATTACTCATGTAATAAAGAGAAACGCACAGTACTATCACTTGATCTTATAGCTCTTAACCAGAGGAATTGTACAATAACTGCTCCTAACTGCTTTTAGAAGCATTACTCTTCCAGCACTTTGCTTTCACAGTATGCCTACAATTTCATGAATCTTTAGAAAAATTTGGTTAATGTTCATTTAAACTCATCTCACAGCCTTATCTGTTTGTAACAACCTATGCTGAGCAGTGTTGCACCTCCTAATCAGCAGCAACCTGCAGCCCATATGACTGATGCATACTGAGTGCTTTTCCCTACAAGGCCTTCCCAACATGGGATTCTGACAATGAAAATATCAAGTAACTGATGATCATCACAGCAAGAACCTGACCTGACTGCTTTTTCCAGAAAGATGAGAATTTGATCCCGTTCCTACAGAACTCATAAAAAATTCCCTAAGAAAAACATGCTTGATCTGGCTGCTTGTGCCAAAAAGCTTTCAGGGGGCTTCAATGGATATGGACTCAAGGTACCACAGGTCCTCCCCTACTATTTCAGCTGTCCACAAACACATGCAGAATGGAAAGTCTCCCATAGAAGGAGATATTGCTTAGTATACCAGTTCCTCATACAGAGAAAGACTGGCTAGCCACAAAAGAAATGAGCCTGTAGCACAGGAATAAGGAAAAAAGAAAACAAAAAAAGAAGAAAAAAAAGAGATTTATGTAGTTCTCATTCTCAAGAATGTTTTTCTATTAGATCAAGAAGCAAAACAACACCAAAGCCCAAGTTATTAAAAATCATAAATGAATCCAATGTCTAATGAGAAAAATAAAAGCCTTTTGTGACTGGACAGGACATAGATTTTGCCGGACTGTCTCCTCTCTAAAAAGTTCCTTTATTTAACATGACAGAACTGTAAATTTCACAGCAGCTTGGTGGTTTGGGTTTGCAAAGCAGGAATGTCTTGAAAAAAAGCAAACAAATCAACAAATTCTGAGAACCCAAATTGCTGGATTGCTGCAAGAATTCTTGTGATACATCTGTGTTAGTCCTTCTGTAGTAATAAACAATAGCAACGTGTAGGAAATAAAGCGAGGAAGGTTGAACAAATCCACCAATCTGATTATGCAGCAGAGTTTCTGACCACTTGAGCTGAAACTCGTGTCACTTCTGAGAGATTGTTTCTTCTCCTTTATAAACAACAATGTTCTGGTCTGTTTCATACACTTTGACTTTATAAAGAGTTCCCACGGGCAGGAGTTTCTTGAGGTTTTCCCAGATGAATACTGCAACGTTCTCTGTGGTGCTAAGAGTGAAACATGAGCAGATTCAGAATTGACAGCAATGATATTCGAGGCTGTACCCAGAAAGGTGAGGGGCCATGCTAAGGGCCACAGGGAGCCAATAAGGAACACTGAATGCAAGAGGGGCTTGAACCATTGCCAGCAAACATGAACTAAATGAGGTTTAATTAATGGGTCGTATCTGTTGCCCCAAGCTGTCCCCAGAACAGGCCTATATGACAAGCAGCAGTGTGCAAAGGGCTCTTCAGGTGCAAGCAAGTGGTGCTTTGCTGCTTATGTGGGACAGGAGCTGCCGCAGCAGACTTGCACCCAGCACAGCACAGCGAGGCAGCAGGGCACAGCAGTGCTGGAAGGCAGGCAGGGCACCCAGCACCTGACACGCTCAAGTGTGTGTCACAGGCGTGTTAAACACAAAGGTATCAAAGCTTCTCTCTCAGATGTTTGACTAAGCCTTGAAGACTGTTCTTTGACCTTGCACCCATGCCACAAGGAGTCTCCAACACCCACCTCACAATCTCAGCAAAGTACGGCACATCCTTATCCAGATTTTTGTGGTCAAGTGGTTCCATGATTGCCTCCTACAGAAAGAAAACAGTGACAATCTTGTCCTGCTTTGTCAGTGGAGCTGGGGTTCAAATTACCATGCAAATGGGACTGGACCAAGGCAACAGTATGTAAAAAATATGTAAGACCCCTACATCTGCCTGTTAACTTCCTAGCTGGAGACATGGTACTGCTTTACATCACAGTGCTAAAGCATTTTAGTCTTAAATCATTCCTTAATTTCTTCTTTATTTCCTACCATCATCACCTCCCCATGTCTCCAGGCTGGTTCTAGACAAATTGCTAAGCTTTAACCAATTCTCCCAGGAGACGTGTAGGAAACTAGTGCTATTACCTGCATATATTCTTTCAGGTCTGTCAGGTTTATAACCATTCCTGAGACTGGGTCAATCTGCAGGGAAAACAAAAAGGAGATTAGTAGCCTAGCTACACATCGTTATTACCATGGTTGCTGTGAGCCTGTACAAATCAGATGGGAGTATCTGTGCACTCAGGACATCTGAACCATAGGAAAAATATCTTTCCACCTTCACACACTGAGTTCCAACTCTTCTCCTGATATTCCCAAAGGCTAGGTGCAGCCTGCAAACAGCTCCAGTGGTTTCACTCTCTCATAAAAGCTGACACCAAGGAGAAAAACCTCACTGAAACACAGAGTCTTCAAGCAACAAACCTAGCATGACAATAAGCAGGAAAACTGGCATTAAAGTGCTGGACTGAACAACCAGGGACAAAACAGAGCCTGATCTCAGGGCATCTTCCCATCTGGAGAAGGCACAGCTCCAGAAACAAAATCGGGTTGCTTAGTTCACAGCATATTTGGGGAAAGCGGAATAAAGAAGCTTTACAATTTTAGTTTCCGATATGAATAGAAGCCCCCTAAAGATTTCCACTATGAAGTGGAAATCTTCAAAAAGTTGTTTGGAAAACATAAAAACCAAAGTCTAAACAACTGCAGAATTCACAGAGCAAGGACAGTGAAAAACAACTGCAAAAGCAGAATGTGCTTTTATATTTGCAGCGAAATACCTCGATAAAACAGTAGAGAGAATCAGTTACTGGAGATACTAAGCCTCCCTCTGGTTCAGTAGTCATCCAAAGATGCCCCACAGGTCTGACCAGAACCTATACATTCTGCAGTGAGGCTCTGGCAGATTAATTTACATGAGGATGATTACAAACTTTGGATTAAATACAGCTACCTGCAAATCCTCATTAGAGGCAAGGTGAATCCAACGGTGACTACGGAAAACCTTCTTCTACAGTGACATGTACAGACTTTCCACAAACATCCTAGAAAACTTAGCAATTGAGCTAGAACTTCAGTACTGTGGAAGATGGATGTCCATCTGCCACACTAAGGAATGCAAAAAAAATCTTGATCACACTTACCTCTCCACGCACAGTGACTGTAACTGAAAAAAAGAAAACATCAGGTCACAATGACACCATGAACCTAATAACAACTGGGACAGTCAACCCATTCATCACTAATCACTAATAGCTACACAAGGACCGGTGCAGGCTTCCCAGCACTTAAAAATAGGGCTTTTTTTATAGAATGGGTACCGGATCCATGAAGAATAATGACTCAGAATCACCCAGCTCCTTGAAGAAGTAATTCTCCAAGGTCTGACGCCCAGAGACACACCATACTAATTGCCCCTTGCAGACAGAGATAAGACTAGATGACTTTTCAAAGTACCTGTTCCCTATGACAGCCTGTGCTCTGAACACTCAAGATCAAAGTTGCTTGATCAGCGACATCTTCTGGACAATGCAGACACTCTAGGTGCCCATACAATCACCAGACCTCCAAGATAGTAAGATCTGAGGTCAGCTAATAAGTCTTATGACATCACAGAATGCCAGAGAAGAAAATAAAGGGAGAAAGTGGCCACCACCTCTCTAAGAACTGAAATCACTGCAAGGTGTCATTTCAATCCAGAAGTCCTTTCAACAAAAGAGACAAACGCTTAGAAACATCATCCTTATAAGGTCAGCATTCCTTCCCACAAACACCAGGAGCTGAGACCAGAATCACAGCTCACTGGGCAACTTACAAAAATAGAGAGACACTGATTTGATAAACAGTTTTAGCAGCATCTCCCTAGCTTTTCAGCAGTTTTTTTGTTTTGTTTTGTTTTACAGTGGGAACATCCTTCTTATAAGAAAAAGCAAAAATTGTTGTGCCCCTAAGTCACCTTTAAAGCAAAGGATGAATCTTCAATACAGCAACCTGTCAATCTGTCTTCCCTGGTAAATCTAGTAGCTTTGTAAGAGAGATCTCAGGGTAGCTACAAAAAACAGTGCTAAACGGCCTAATAAATGGAGAGATCTGATTCCGCATACATACGGTATAGATGGTAGGAAAAGAACTTGTGAAAACAACATTAAGTAAAGTTTACAGGCTGTTTAAATTGCATGTCTTTTCCTTAGAAATAAATCTTAATTCAAAGCAACGATTTTTGAAAATTGTAAACAAGTAGCTTTGATTCATGAAGTGACATTTTGAGAAATGTATTATCTATTTAACGTAACAGCTTGCAAATCCATGCCACGGTTCAACCCTAATGCTGCTGAGAAGTCCTACCAATTCTAAAAAACCTCAGAACAAACCACTAAAAAGCATATCACACTGCTGAGACACATGACTGGCCATCTCTCCTGTGGGTTATTCTGCATTCAGACCAGCCTGCCTGAGAGCAGCCTCTGTCCATAATTACATGCGTAAGCCACCCCTTACCTTTATAGTTGTGTCCATGGCCATTTGGATTGTTGCATTTCCCAAACAGCTTCAGGTTCTCTTCATCACTCAGTGGCTTACTGTGAGAAATACAGATATGGTATTCCATTACAAGCTTCAACTGCAATTGCTTTCTAGCTCTTCCACCTACTTATTCTCCCAAATTTAACTTACCAACTTTTTCTACCCAGAATGCACAAACAGAACCAGAGGAGACTTTGGCCCCGGGAAAGATGTTGTTGACAATGGGGTTTTTGTTTGCTGTGGTTTTGTATTTACATATGCAGGTTTCATAACAACTCCCTAATACTGCTGCTGTATAGACACTAACAGTTATTCACATATGAATATGGCAAAATGACTTGGGCTCCTAGAAGGAAGTGCCTGGAGTGAACTGTGCATATTATTATTAACTAACAAAGCTTAGGGAGCTTCTCCAAGAAGTATAAAGGACAGCTTCCCTCTCTGAAGCTTTCCTTTGAAGAAATTCAAGTGCCTACTCCGAGGAATATTTCATGTCAAGACACTCTTTAGGAATACCTAAGTTTTGAGGAAAAGGCAACAGATTAGGGGCAGTGTGAGTTGCTCACGAACTGCAAATGTAATTTGCTCCGTTTAAAAACAAGGCTTCGGTTCCCATTCAACCTTAGTCAGGCACTGGTGTCTAAAGTCAGGACCGGCCACGGGAGGCTGCAGAAAACGGACTAAACCAAGGAGAACCGGGAAGCGCTCGACGGCAAGCTGGCACGCCGGCCTCCCCGCGCCCGGCTGCGGAGAGGTGACTTGCACCGCGCAAACGCCGCGCAGCTCTGCGCGCCCTCCGCACCTCCCCGCCGCAGACGGCTGGGGCGGAACCGGGTTGCCGCGACCACCCCACGGTTGTGCCCGCGTCCCGGGACGGCGGGGCCGAGCCGCTCACCTGTGCAGCCGGTGGCAGGCGCTGAAGGAGACGGTGCGGGAGACGCGTGCCAGCCGGGCAGCGGGCGGCGCCATGGCAGGGCCACGGCGGGTGGGGCTTGCGCGGTGGCGCGGCAGGCTCCATCCGGGCCCCGCAGCGCGGCTCGGCAGCGCCCCCCGCGGGAGCCGCAGGACGGGTCGGGACCGCAGCCGGGGAGGGGGGCCCGCCGTGCCAGCCCGGGCAATTGGAACTGCGGCAGGACGGGCTGCCTAGGGGAGCGGTGGAGTCACCGTCCCTGGAGGTCTTTAGAAGACGAGTGCTGGGGGACGCGGTTTGAGAATGGACTTGGCAGCGTTAGGGTAACGGTTTGTCAGGGTAACTGGGGGACCGGGGACTGTGCATCCTGCCTTGTGTTTTCTCATTGACATTCCTCTTTCAAAGTCTTTCATCTGCTGATTTATCTTGTAGAGATAATGTTAGCAAGGATTTGGCCTGCAGGCCAACAGTTCGACCTTGTGTTTTGTTCTAGTACACCAATTGCAGTAACCATGTTTATAAACGCACCAGTGCACACAGGTGGGTCTGGCAAAGACTGCTGGCAGGCTCTGGCAAAGACTGCTGGCAGGCTCTGACTGCCTTGTTTATGCAGCAATCCAAGAGAAGCAGTTCACAAAGCAATCTTCACCTGAAGGGACTGAGATACCTAAAATAACAGCTCTGTTCACTCCAAACGCCTGCATCTGAGGAGCCTTTGAGGATACCCCACTCTCATGTCATGTGCCCAATTTGAGCTGATTTAGAAAAGTGTGGACACAGGGGACCTTCCCTGCACCAATCACAGGTGCCTGTTGATTCCCATTGTATCTTGGCAAACTAATTTGACCTCTGGGATGGTTATAAACCTGACAGACTTGAAGGAGTGCACTCTGGAAAAACACTCACGGATTGCAAGCAGAGGAATCCATAGTGTGGTGATTTCCAGAAAGCTTTGGGAAAGAGGGTGAAACCTGGATTTCTCAGCACTTAAACAGAGGAAACTGCATCAGCATATTCCTTTAACTCCTGGAAATTCTTGGTGCCCCAGGGATAACTGGGACTATCTGCTACAGAGTGGCAAAACTCCAAGCTTCAGGGGGGCAGGATTTCCGAGTTTTACATAACGTGAACAGGATTAAAAGCAGCCCTTAAAGTAGTACAGTTTATGTGCACGCAACATAGGCAGGAGCTAGGATTGCATGCAGTTGAAGTACATGGACTTTGCACTGCAGGGCATCTTTCTTCCTCTGAACTATTGATCTACAACGCTGCCTTGGGTACTGCGGCTGCTTGCAATTAACAATGGGTTTTACATGAGCCTCAGACACTGCCTTTCCCTTTCTCACCTTGCAAAAAAGAAGTTTAAAGATCAGCAATGGTGACAGAACTCTACCCGCAGTAATTAAGCACTTCTTTATGATCATTCAGCTTCCAGTCCTGGAGGTGTGACCTCTCTGGGGGTTGTTCTCTCCCCCTGTGCACAACAGGCTACAAGGGGGCAATTTCCCTGACTGATATGGCAAGTTAGAGACAGGGGACTGGCTGCAGCAGAGGCAGCAGCTAGTCGACAGGCCTGGAACATCATCAACAGGAGGCGTTTGCCATCTAGTGGCTTTGTGAGATCAGCTTTGGCATGAGCCTCTGCTTTTGTGCAGTGCTGCTGCCCTAGTGTACAATCTTTGTTTCTCTCCCTTGTCTTTTCACAAGACCTGTGAGGAAGGTGAAGAATGAGGGCAGGAAAAGGAAAGAAGAAACTTCACAAGGTTTTATTTGAGGGCACTGCTAGCGCACAGAGAAAAGCACTACAAGTACATACAGGTTCTGTAAGTGTTTGCATCTACTTTCTGGGGTTCACTGGAAGAAGTCTTTATGCAATGGGCATGAAATTACATCCCTTCATTGGGCCTACAAGTTACTATTTTATTCCTCACTTCTGCTTTACGCATTTCAGCCAAAGTCACTGCCCTAGACACTGATACTGTCTTCCCTTCAGGGCGCATTGCTACCATGGGAAGGTAATGGTCATCATAGTTTCCATTTTCTCCCTTGCAAGGCATGGCAACCTTTGTGAACTGCTGCTAACTGGTCTATCAAGATAGTCAGAAAATTAAGATAAAGCAATGGGCTGTTTGAATGAAGGGGCTTCTGCCTCCCTCAGACCCTTTGCTGTCTATTCTTAGGAATACAGAGTAACTCAGAGGTTAGGATGGAGAAAAAGCACATCCTTCATCCAGGGCATAATGCAAAGGTGTAAGGTAAAAGAAATCAGAGTTTTTTTCTGAGCTTAACCTGGTCCCAAGTTATGGGAAGTGACAAGATCTTCAGTCAGTGTGAAGTAAAAACACCATGGAATCCATAAGGCATTTGCACTGCGATTTCTGCTCGCCCCAATTCTCTGAAGGTCTCTGCATCCAAGACAAGCAAGAAAGCACTTTGGTTCTGCAGGATGATAAAAAAGCCAGAATGAATGCCCAGGCTGAACTTCATTCCACTGCCCAACCCACTACATCTGTCACCCACAAGGGAGCCCAAATGTACAACCAGGCCTCACAGACTAAACCTGTAAGACAATTGGCCAGGAGTACTGATAGTCACAGATGCCACTCAAGAAACACATTCCAAGGTGCATTCCTACTTGAAGCTTGCCTGGCTGTTCTTGGCAGTTGCAGAGGCACACACATTAGGGAGCATGGTGCTAGAATTATCTGCCAGAGTGCCTCAAATTCAGTGTTCTCATTTAGAAAGTATACCTAATACTATGTGACTTTGATGAACTAGAAGCCGTAAGTTACCTCAGTGGGTGAGACCACTACAGACAAGATGACTCCACTGTCTTCTGCTCTGGCATTAGGCACTGGCACAAACACAGGCTCTGATGGGTAGGATTCATCCTCCTGCCAAATCTAGCAAGCACAGTTATATAAGAATGTGTTTCATTTCATTAATGCTTGTCTACTACAGTTGGCAGTGTTGCAAGTCGGAGCACTCCCCACAAAGATACCCAGGCATACTCTGTGCTCCAAGAAACCTATAGTTCAACCTTTTAATTATTTTCATTCCAGTAGTATGATGGTGCCAGTGTTGTGACAGCATGCCCATTGTGTCAGGCATCATGCAAATAGGCAGTGAAAAGGGTTCCTATTACTCATTTCATCCAACCGTTTGCACTGGCACAGGTATAAGCTACAAGTTTAGAAAACACCACCATCCTAGCTGGCACACCACCCTATTGCAGACAATGCATCATGGAGAGAGAGGTGCGATGTCAGAGGAGATTTATCACCATTACAACCTGAAGCATAACTACTGCTCTTTCTGCAGGCAAAGCCATAGCATCCCAAAGCTGTGCTAAAGGATGTCACTCTTACTGCAAAATTAATATCTGGAGCAGAATGATTAAAATGTCTGTCTCTTTCTGAGGACTACTAACTCTCTCTAGCCTCCAGGAAAGCTCTAACTAATAAGCATTTAACAATTTGGAGATCATTATTTCCTGTTTAAGGGAGACACATGGAAAATCCTAGCTCGTGTTTGCATTTGGAAATATCCTAAACTTTGTTTCTTGCCCAAGTCATAAATACTGTGGCGGTTTATCTCTAACTGCGTTGGCTATTTTCTGTACTCTCTGGTAGAAGATGACTCTTCTTTGGCCTGGAAGACACATACATACTTTATGCAACCCTTTCTTTTCTGTCTTCTACATAGGAGCCTGGAGTGATATCCTATCCTGTTTAGTAAATGTGCCACATTCATAAGGTGCTAGGCAAGAGATGAAATTAGGAATCTCACTTCAGATGTATTTGAACACAGACTGCTAAGAGTAAAGTGCCTACTGAATGACCTATCTTCAAGGCCAGTTCAGTGGAATGACTTCCATTGCTGAAAAAAGATAATCTCACTTCACCTTGAAATTCTTGGTCTCCACATCAACCTTGATCAAGGAATCGCCAACCAAATGTCGAAAACCACATCCGTAGAAGTAACGGTACCTCCTACCATTGTACCGAGAGTAATTGATCTGGGGGAACTCCAAGCCCCCAACCTTTTCAAAGCCCTCAGGGTGAAGATTTTCATGTGTGCACCAGACCTAGAGGAAGTATGCATTACATAAGTGTCAGTTTAGCTTTGACTGGGCAGAAGACCTGACTGTCCCATCAACCCACTGCACAACCATTGTGGAAAAGAAATGTTTAAAGATGAGCTTGACATTGCACTGAGGCAGGTCAGTTCCATCCATGGCAAGTACCAGTTCCATCTTCTTTATCTATTTCACCCAAAGAACTGACATCACAGACCTTAGAAACCTCAAAGATCAGTCTAATGTGAAAAACAGGAGCAAATTCATGCATAACTGCACTCCTGACTCAGAAAATCCTAGGTCCAGTACTCAGTAATCTGACGTACAAAGTACACACAGAGATGACTCCACTCACAGTGGACAACTCATGTTCTATAGCACCGAATGCCACTGTAGGGCTGTTCAGAACTGGAAGCAAACAGCATTTCTGTACCGAGGTGAAAGCAAGAAGGATTTTGAGAGTGAAGCAGCTGAGGTTTGGCCAAATATCATAAAGGCTTATAATCTACTTGGGCATTTTTGGTAAGTCACAAGCTATCTTTTCTCTCTCATTTAAGGCAACGTGGTAGTCTTTGCACTAAACCACTAAGTCTCCTCTAGTAACGACCAAAACGCGTTTGCTTGGTGAACAAGATTTGAGAAGATAATAAATAGCACAGGATGATAACTGTTGTAGACAATCTCACCACAGCCATAAATGCAGTTATGTAAGCCTTTAATACATACCTTGCCATCTGCATCTTTCACAGCCGTTGCCAACGTATAAGGCAGTGGGTTCAGATTCTTCCCTACAGGCGTGTCTGAATTCACATTCAGTGGGAGAACAAAGCGACGAGGGAAAGCTCGGGATATTGAGTTATAAATCTATTATAGAGACAGAAAGTTATGAAGAGAGAAGTGATGAAGAGAGAAGAATGTCATTTCAAGCTAATTGCCTTTTTGAGTAACAATTCTGAAGTTTTTGACATTCCTCCCTTCCCTGAAATCTTCTCCTTTCTGAGTTTTACCAAGCTCTGCTTGATCCAGTACTTTACAGCAGAAAACAAAAAGACAACCAACTAAATGAGTCAGCATTGCTTTCACAGTAATTAATGCTCAGCTGGGTATGCATATCACTCAGTTATCCTCCAAATTCAGTACAGGGACACATGCTACACTAGATTTTATTCAGTTAGGACAGACTTACATTGACCCTTTTTACAGCCTCTCCACATATGCACCACTGACTGCGTGACATAGGCCCTTCTCACCCAAGAGCTAATAGGGGAATTACAGAAAGTGGGACCTCTGTAGCATTGAATGAGCAGAGAGGGATGACAGCATGGTATGGACACCAACCATACCACTTGCTGTTAATCTTGCAGCGTAAATGTTGGCGCTCTGTGAATTAATGGAAGGAGGGGCTTGTCCAGAGGATCTGACTAAATGCCTCTGAAGGAGTCTCCCTCTACCATAGACAATAAGGCGAGCAGACGGAGTCTACTGTATCTCAGTTCAATGCCTGAAGTTAGCCTGCATGATTTTCCTCTTCCATTCACAGGTACATGAGGACGTCATGTTTGGGAAGTCTAGGGTGGTGATGGATTTATTTGGGGAGCAAAGGGGAGTGTGAACTAGCAGCCCCCAGTGTGGCAGACATTCAGGGAATTGCATGAGAGGAATAGTTCCACCATCGCCACTAAAGTTCTGTTCAAGCCAACGTTAGAACCCATAATACTTCCAAATAGTAAGCCTTCTAAATAAATAGCGACAAGGGCCCTGGTTTGGTGTTTTTCAGTTACTGCAATCTGTAACTCACCAGTTCAATGTGAAACTTTACATTAATCATATGTTAATCTTGAAACACACTTTTCAAAGCTTTTGTATTTTATGTAGTCACAGTAAACTTATTGGTTGAGGAGCTCTGCCAGACAAAATATGGTTTGGTCATCAAGCAGAAGCACTAAGCTTGCTTTGGGGAAAGCAGACAAATCATGCTCAGGCATGTCCTAGTCTTTTGGTACAGTGTAAATTTAAGATTCTGTTCTGAAATGACTTGCACTTACGTGAGTGTATACAGTTTGATGGCTATACTGCTTGTCAGTTAAAGAACGTGGGTGTTGGAAACACACGCCTAAGGTTGACATAAGGACACCTTCAGGCAAACTATAGCTCTTTTGTGCTCAGAAAAGGCTGAACAACGGCTCAGAACATAGACAGAAGTAGTTCAGATTTGTCTGAACTTTTTGTAGAAATGCCTGCCCTTCACTCACAGTATGGTGGGTTTCCAATAAACACATCTGGAGTACAAGAAACAGAAAGCACCACTACTTTTCCAATGTATGACCTATGCAAAATAATGCCTCTTGCATGGCTTTAAATGGTGCTTTTGACAGAATTGCACATAAGTGATTTATGGGTATATGTTGTAACATGAACATGAGGAACAACATATGGGTTTCTGTGATTTATATAATAAAGGCTGGTTTTCTGAAGTAAACAGAGTTTTTTTTCTTCTACTCTTTAAAAGTCATGCAAAAACTTATTTTGCATACTTTCTTGAGGGTGGGAATTTTATTACACAGGGATAAGGAAAATGAGATTTTAACACAAGTACATTCTGCCAGGCTGATAGAGATCTGTCACACACCAGTTTTAAAAGTTTCAAGGAAACCCTGCATGGAAATTATCTGCTAATAGATTTAAAAGGAAAGAAAAAGACCAACATATCAACAGATCACAATTTTAGGTTTTTTATATAGTTGCAGTTCCTTTCCTGAGTTCACATCCTCCACCTTGTGGTCCCCCAGAGTGTTCTCCATTCTACTAACCTGAACCTTGCTTCAGAAAAATAACTCAAGCAGCGTGACGCTCCCTCAGATCCTATGCAACACAATGAAGAGAACTTACCTGATCTAGACCTTCCCCACTCTTTCGCAGATTCTGAAGTTTGTAAGTAGCCAGAGTTGTTCCATCATCCTGGCAGCATAGATCAAGGACCACACAGCCATTATCTTCAAAGGCATTGATTTGGTGGAAAGTAGCAAAGGGCTTACTGTACCACTGCCCTGGCAGCACCTAGAGTCACCAAAAGAGAGACTAAATTTCCTCTCTAAAGATCTGAGCCACACCTCAATTTTTTCTTTTCTATCCCCCATTTCGTTCCCCACTCATTCCTTGGTATTTGTCGTCTTTTGCCTTTATGTTACTATAGAATGGCTGCTTTAAGCCAGTAAGTAGGCAAAACTAGATGAAGAAAAGCCAAAATGTAAAGCAGCTCAGGATAGGCCCCTTGCTGTCTTGACTCCATCCCTATAGCAACATTCCCAGACCATGACTAAGCATTTTCTATTCTGTAATACTTAGCAACTGCATTTCAGTCCCCATGCTGCAGTCCTAGGAATCCCAAACTGCTTATTTCTGCCTGTTATTTTAGGGCTGGCAAAGAAATGAATCAATAGAGAGGAAAATGCATGAAGTAATTCCATTTTTAATGTTTATAAAGCCTATATTGCAGTAATGTCTGGACTGACTCATACAGCTATCTGTGGCTGCTACCCAGCAGTCTTCTCTTGGCATCTAAGATTCCAGCTATGGCTGTGCAGCAGCTGAAAAGGTCAAGGATTCGCCTACCTCCCCAGTGTGCTTATTCACCACATGGAAACAAGTATCGTACTGAGGGTCCCAGCTTATCCCGTCAGAAATGGCTTCCCCACGGAGTTTGGAAGTGATAATCTGCAAAATATTCAGCTTGATGGGTTGCTCAATGAAAATTATGTAGTTTTCACTCATTCCTGAAAATAAAAGTATTAGGCAAATGAGATGATAAAAAATCTTGGGGGCACAGGGCAGTGAATAGCCCTTTTTTGCCTCACAGTAGGCTAAATTCACAGAGTTTGACATAGTAAGCATTCTTACCAAAGCTGTGATAGTAGGAGGGTCTCATCTTATCCATTGGAGCAATGGAGCACAGCACTTTCGCTCCTTCTAACGTGTCACTACAGTTTGACTTTTGTGGAGGGACCCGAATGATATTATACCTAGACCCTGGAAAGGAGAAAGGGTGTTCAACACAACTGAGATGCGAGACTGTCCACATTCATGAAATCAACGTCAAGCTGTGCTCCTTCTGTTTCCCTAGAATACTAGGGAATATACCACAGTCACAGCTAAACTGATCAGAAAGCAAAAAGCCAGTTATTGAGTCCATAAAACAATCAGAGGATTACTTAGCAAAAAAAAAAAAGAAGCTTGAAAGGAAGCAGAAATATCTTCTCAGTCTAGTAGACTGCTGTCTAATTTTACTATCTGCAAACATTCCTTATCTTAACTTAGAATATCCTATAATAACAGGATCAGGAAGAAAACCAAGTTCATAGCTTGTGTATCAAAGGAAATGAAAACTTTGAGCCTTGGTGATGACTGACATGCATTTAATAGATCTGAGCATACAGGCAGGGAAGAATGGCACATTTGAATAATAATCTTTAGTTGGGTCTCTCCATCTGAAAGCAGCATGTGCTGCAAAGCTAGACATTGCTAAATTCAAAAGGAAATGAAAACAGCAAGAATGAAAATGATCAAAACTGGGCAACTGTTCAGTGAACTGGAACCAGCCTGAGGTATTATAATAAAGGGCAGTGGGTGTTTTCAAAGGCCTCAGGCACCTGAAAAAGAAGGTAACTAGTGGTGAAGGCTACCTCTGAGCAGCCATTACATCTAGGTCTGTAGTTTGTGAAAAAGAAAAATATCCCAGAAATTCATCTTTGCTGTAAGATAGCCAGGTCACTGTAATAAATTCCATCTTCTATCCTATAGAAGCCCTTACAGTCCTTATCAAAAACCAGTTATTGCAAGTGGAAAATGTGTGGCTAAGGTCAAAATTCCTTGGATGAGGCTTCAATGCTGGATGGGACTTTAAAGTCATTCTCCTGTTTCCCATCAAAACTTGGGAGAGGAAGAGAATATCTGTTGGATGTTCACAGGCCAGAGTCAGAAGCATCTGAAAATAATTGCTGAGATAAGTCATTTCTATTGGACAGATTGACACCCTGAAATAAGAACTAGTCTTGTTTGCCATCATTTTGACACAAAGAGAATCAGCAATTTCAAGGTATCTATAGACACTGATGTTTCTTCAACAACTGCTCCTTGAAGTGACAGCAAGAAGCAGCCTATACACCCTGCCCACAAGCCAGACCTGGCCATGCTTAATCTTACCATGTTTTCCATAGGAATTGCCCATGTTGTATGTTGTCCCATCAGACTCATAATGAGGATGAGCAGTGGCCCCATTCACTGCAACAAATTTGCTCCAGTCTACCTGCAAATGCCAAAGATTTTCAGTCAGTATAGAAGTTTGCTGTTGTTCTGTAGCAAGCCACAGTCTTTCTAAATGTTTGGTTTCATGAAAATCTGAGGGAAAATAGCTTGATGATTATGGCCCTAATGTGGGACTTAATCCTCCATTTTCAGCAATCTTTCTGAAAACCTTGAAAATCAACAATGTTCCTCTCTGTGTTAGTCCTACCAGTAAAATGGTACTAGCAATACTAGCCATTGCTCTGAAAGACGTGAACATTATTAATGGCAGGAAGTGCTGACACAGGGGAATGTTGCTGATATGAGCATTTTATCTAGGACCATGTGTATATAAACACAGACATGCATGAAGAGACAGTCACTACTCCAAAAATCCACCAAGTTTTTTGAAAGCACCCATAGCTAATTGTCAGTCAGTGTTCATTCTCCTTAAAGAGAAAACAGTTTAGTTTCACTGTCTGCTGCTAGAAGGAACAGCTAGGACAAAGGTGCAATTGTGAGTGCTATTGGATGTGGTTTGGGTTCTGACAGTGCATGGGATGTGTTGGGAAGAATGTCTGAAAGAAAAAAATTGGAGAAAGATCAATCCACGCATTGAAACATTAAAGCATAGAAGACATGCTTGTTTTCCAAGTTTAAAAAAAATGGCTTTCATGTATCCAACCTGAGACCCTTTGGAAAACCCCAGTAGAAAAGAGTGCCATCAGAAGCTTAGAAAACCATGTCCTTTTAAAGCATCTCAAATTGGAGAGTTTAAATGTGAAATCATCCCTTCCATTTCTTCACTTCACAAAAAAATAACTGTCTACATCTAAGAAGCAACTTAAGGGGAATTTTTTTTTTTTAAATGACAAGATGGGTAAGCAGAGATGAACATTCAAACTAAAAATACCCACGCATCTTTTCATCACTGCATTATGGTTCACAAAACAGATAAAATTGGAAATTGTCAAACTCTCTATTTCAATATGGAAACGGCATCCTATACTTCATAAATAGAGTTTCTTCATGACTCATAACTCCAGGGACTCCTGGAATGCCTCTCTCAAGATCTGAGGCTATGCTGAGTCTGGTATTTTGCGGTATTAAATAGTCCAGGGTGACATGCAGGCACTGCAGTTAATACCGGCTCAAGAATAGCAGAATCCTTCCTCAGTCCTCCTCACAGTTGTCCAGTCCAGCAAATACCCAAATCTCCTCTAAGGGTGTGGGCAGGAGGATATATAGCTTATGATATAATTTCATAAATCATATTCTTCTCTCATATACAGCCACACTCCTGCAAGATGATGCACTGAACATATAGGAAGACTTCTACTCTGACTTTTTATTCATGGGCATAGCATGGGCAGCTGAACTTTGACTTGGAATTTACATTGACTTCACCACCCATTTGCAACAACGGTTTTAGTCAAGACTTTGAAGGGCCATTTTGGATTGTTTCAGGATGAGGGTGTAAGAGGGAGATAAAGGGAACAGATAGGAAGAATGAAGAGAGAGGCAAAAATACAGATCTGAGATCATTGATGTTAACTTACTCCTGCATGCACTTTTATTCTTCACACACTGTTAAGTAGAGACAAGTCCAGACAAGTAACAAGTGGTTTGGAAGAATGCCAGCTGTACTTCAACGGAAATGAGTCTATATCTGTCTCTCCCCTTGCTTACTAGAGTGGGCAGTGACTGAATCATCACTCATGAGAGCTATCTTATTGCTAAGTAGATTTTTCAGGGACCATGAAAAGATGCTTATGGCTATGGCCCAGAGCTGCACTAATCATTTATTTCGTAATCTGGGTTCCCCCTTGCTGCCATTAGAAACAGCAAGGAATGATTCTCCTGTACCATAAACTAAACCGCTTACCCCATCTGCCCATACCTTTTCCTTCGTTTCAAGTGTTTCCGGGTCCACTTTGTACATGAAGATGTTCTCATTGCTAACATAATAGTCTCCTTTATATACAACGTAGTTCACACTGGCATTGTCACTTGGTTCTGAAACAAAATCCCCGAGTAATATACAGCTCTGTTTAAGCTCGTGTCACATTATAGCAAGTTAGACATGTTTAAACAAATAAACCCATTTGCGATGACACTAATCTCTCTGTGATTGATTAGAAATATCTCACTAATCTACAAAGGCACTCAGGAAACTGTCTGCGCAGGTGAGTTCAGAATAAAAAGACAAAGTCTGGCTCTTGTGGAAATCATAATCTTCATGCTTCCATATGCCCTTTGTTTATGACCTCTTATTTCTTCATATTCCCTCTCCCTTTCCTCCCTAGCCAAAGTCCTCTCCTATGACAGCCATGTGAAGAGTGCTATGTTTGATTTACAGTATTGGAAACAAGAGAGGCAAGACACGGGCTGAGGGGAGGGCAGGGACGCTATTTGTGGGACAGAGCTTGGACGGGGAATGCTGCTTCTATTCTCTTTCTCCTTAAAACTGAGTCAGGGAGAGGCCTTTTGAGAGCTACACTTGCACAATAGCCAGAGCTGTTCTTGCTACTCCTAGGGGAGATGAGGCTCACTAGCCAGGTGGCTGAGAAGAGCTGAGGAAAAATCAATTCCCCAAACTGAACATTTTGTATGATGAACAGAGAGCCTAAAGCTGGTACAGGAAAAGTCCGGAGGACAGACCTTCTTGTAGTGAGGAATAGTCTACACGTGTGTAAAGAGTCAAACAGGCGAGGGCATACAGAAAAAATCTGCTGGAGCCTGGAAAAGAGGATGAGGGATGTTGACAGTTCTGAAATTTACTGAGAGAGGTGGGGTGGGCAGTTGGGGAGTTAGGCAGACCAATGAGGTAACTTATGAGCACCTTTGAAGAGAACAGATGATGTGGCAGGGCAGGTTCTGTCTCCTCAGGGAAGATAAGAAGCAGAAGATGGGCACACATGAGTAACAAGTTGCAAACTTTAGGACTGTTCTGGTTTTAGTGGAAGGTACTTTGCTTGCATTTAAGCCTACTTCTTCCTGATATACATAGAATACTATAGGCAATGGTACTTCCATTCCTGTGCAATACTGTCTCTCACCCTACTCATATCATCTCCTGCATCTTAGTACAGGAAGGAAAGGATTAGCCCATTTACCCTACAAACTTAGCAAGGCAAGGTGTTCTAAGGGCAAAGCTGAATCACAGGTAGAATGGCAGATTGTAATGCTCATTATCAGGACCACACAGAATGTCCTTTGGGGAAAGATTTCTGTTGGAAATTTGCAACAAACTCTGGAATAGAGTGAGCTGAAGTGGCACTAAACCATTAAACTGAATGGGCCTTTCCCAGCTAAGTCTGATAGCAGCTTGCATTTTTTTATTGTTGTTGTTGCTGTTCATCTTCTAAGATGTCATCTTCTAAGAAAAACCTGGACTCAGACTAGGCCTATCAAGCTTCCTCACATCCCCCGTTAAACCCAACCACAAGTTCCCCACGAAAACCTCAGAACATTTCTTATTTCTTAGAAACCCTCTTACGTGGCATCTCAAAGCGTGACATGAAGCGCTCAAAGACACTCTTGCATGGGTCTGGCATTGCCAGTGTTCCAAATTCTGAGACCACAATGCGGTTCTGCTGGCTGTTAGTCAGGTAGGAATTGCTTTGCAGAAACTTGCTCCGGTATGTCACTCTGCCATTCTCCAACTGGAATTGATGCAGCAGGGCCATGCCATCAAACCAATGGTTAAATCTTCAAGAAGAGATAAATAACAGAAATTGGACACTATATAATGCTCTCCTATACTGTTTCCTCTTGCCTTTAGGTTTATTATTGTTTATAAAAAGCTAATGCCCACACCCCATGAACACTTCAACTTGCGTAGCCTTGTGATGAGTCCAGGAAAACAGTTGAACTGATTGAAACAAATCAAGTGTATTTGTAGCTGTGAGATCTGAAGTTAGACACTGAGTTTCAGTGAGATTTGTGCTCCCTACTTTACTTTTGAAAGTATACCTGAGGTACTTCTGAAGATGCTATGTATAAGCTTTTCAGGGAAATTATCTATACTGGCAAACCAATCACTCTGCAGACTTCTGCGTATAGGAATAGAAATCATGCTTTACTGTACAACAAGAATAGAAATTATTACTGAAAAGCCCAGCCACACAAGAATGAGCCTTTTGCTCTCAGCTGTTTGCAGATCTCTCTAAAATGAGAAATCTCTGAGACATTGAGAAAATATTATGGTCTATCTCTGGAAATACAGTAAGATGATCTCCTTTGGCCTGTTGCCGTCATCAGCTTTGTGGGAGAAAGAGCTAGATTTGTCAAGTAGCTAGAATGGCAGATTCCAAGCCAAAGGCAGTAGTTGCCTTCTTGATCTATTTTAATGTATGATCTTTAAAATGAAACAGATTTGCTTCTAAAGCAACTCACACAATTTCGTAGAATCATAGAATTGTCTAGGTTGCAAGGGACCTTAAAGATTATCTAGTTCAACCATCAACCTCACCCTGACAAAAATCACTAAACCATATTCTTAAGGACTACATCAACCTGTCTTTTGAACACCCACAGGGATGGTGCCTCAACCACTTTCCTGGGCAGCCCATTCCAATGACTGATAACCCTCTTGTGAAGAAATGTTTCCTAATATCCAATTTAAACCTCCCCTGGCGCAACTTGAGGCCATTACCCCTTGTCCTATCTCCTGTGATTTGGGAGACAAGACCACCCCCCACCTCTCTACACCCCCCCTTCAGGTATTTATAGAGCATGATGAGGTCTCCCCTCAGCCTCCTCTTCCTCAGACTAAACAACCCCAGCTCCCTCAGCCTCTCCTCATAAGACTTATTCTCCAGACCCCTCACCAGCTTTGTTGCCCTTCTCTGGACCTGCTCTAGCACCTCAATGTCTTTTTTGTCGAAAGGGACCCAAAACTGGACACAGTACTTGAGGTGGGACCTCACCAGTGCTGAGAACAGGGGGATGATGACCTCTCAGGTCCTACTCACTACACTGTTCCTGATACAGGCCAGGATACTGTTGGCCCTCTTGGCCACTTGGGCACACTGCTGGCTCATGTTGAGCCAACAGTTGACCAACACCCCCTGGTCCTTTTCCGCCAGGTAGCTCTCCAGACATTCTTCCCCAAGCCTGTAGCACTGCATGGTGTTGGTGTGACCCAAGTGCAGGACCTGGCACTTGGCCTTATTGAACATCATTCCATTGGTCTCAGTCCATCAATCCAGCCTGTCCAGATCCCTGTGCAAAGCCTCTCTACCCTCTAGCAGGTCGACACCTGCTAGACACCTTGGTGTCATCCGTGAACTTACTGAGGGTACACTCAATCCCCTCCTCCAGATCATTGATAAAGATGTTGAAGAGAACAGGTCCCAGTACCAAGTACTGTGGGACACCACTTGTGACCGGCTACCAACTGAATTTAACTCAGTTTACCACCACTCTCTGGCCTCAGCCCTCCAGCCAGTTTTTAACCCAATGGAGAGTATACCCATCTAAGCCATGGGCAGCCAGTTTCTCCAGGAAGATACTGTGGGAGACTGTATCAAAAGCCTTGCTAAAGTCCAAGTAAACAACATCCACAGCCTTTCCTTCATGCAGCAAGCGGATCACTTTGTCATAGAAGGAGATCAGGTTTTTTTAGTGCAGTCAACTTTACAAATCCTGCCCCAGATTTCAGAGTGCTCGTGGGAAGGACTTTTGTTAATGACAAAGGACTAGGAGCGTGGATGTTTTAATCCCCGGCTCTGTTCCCTCGTTATATCATTCTGAGTAGGTCACAGCCTCTCTGTGACACAGCTCCTCCAACCTTAATAAGTTAACCGTGCTCCTATTTTCAGAGCCCTCTGGGAGTTTCCAGATAAGAGAGCAACTGTTCTTAAAAGAATGAAAACATAAGCATTTCTTCCTTGCCTTATTTAAAAGGAAACTACAAGACTTTTGGGGGAGTCCCCTTTAGGTTTAGGCAGAGCTCAGACCAGAATCATTAGAAAAACTCACCAAACCTGGACTTACTTGTCCTCACCAAACTCAAACTTCCCAGGACCATTCCTCAGAAGATTGCCATTAATCCATTTGGGAATATATCCTTTGATCTTTGCTGGGATGGGCTGAGGAGTCTCCTCTACGGTCTGGATTAAGGGCGAGATGCATTGCAAACCCTTGGGACTGTGGAAGGTGTTTTGCTCTTTTGATGGGCTGGTCAGGAAATTCTTTAAACCTATGAAGAAAACAGTGAGAACAAAAAGAAGGTAACTGAAATTTTCACTTGAACAAAACAGACAATTGCTAGAACTTGAGTTTGGATGTCTAGGACAATAGTATTCAGTATTCTGCAAGCAGACAAGCTGTAGTGGATATTGAAACTAAAGCTGTGTTCCCATAATACCCCACAGATCCAGAGGGAGCAGAAAATCCAGTGGATTTAACTCTACTAGTTAATTCGTTAGAGTCACCTGTTCTGCAATCCAAAGGAGGTAATAAAATATGTGATGATAGGAAAGAAGAGAACTTTTCTTTGAATTAAAAAAGCTTATAGCTGTAATTTATTAAAATAACTAATTGAGATCAAGGACATCTATTCGTGAACCAGGTCTAGTATGGACAAGACCACACACTAAACAGAGTCCAGACTGATACTGGACTTCAATCTGATTTTTTGAGATGGCAATTTGTTCTGGTTATACTAGTCACTTTCACCACTAGCCTAGATTTTTTAATCCAAGTGATTAAGTGAAGCTGCTGCGCAATTTACTTGAGAGCCTTTGAAACCATGTGTTCACAACTGCAGAGGAAATTTGCTATTTCCAACAGGAGAGTATCTGCAAAAGAACGGAGTTGGCAGATAGCATTTTTCTAAGCTTGCTTTTTTAGAACAACTACAGACAGAACAGGTGCTAGGCATGCGGGAAGGTAAATTGCAAGATCCCTTCAATGTAGTTCTCTGGCTTGCCAATCCTCAAATCCTTCTTTAGATCTCTAATATGGTAAGTCGGGTAGATAAAGAATTCAGACTGCAGGGCTAAAGCAATTAAGCTCAAACCACCAACACCCTCTCCCTCTTAAAATTCAATTAAGATCTGATTAAATCCTATATGAAGCACTCAATCTGATCCCAACACTAGTGCTTCTGAGTATTTCCTTAGACATAATGTAGTAGAGGCTTTTCAAATCAACCAACACCTGGCAGATTTAGTGACTGCCATCAGTATTTGCCAAAATGCAGCTTTAGTAGGCCAAGCTAGTTTGTAAAGATGTAAAATATGCAGAAAAAACGAGAGCAACATGTCCCTAAGGAGTATATTTGCATCCAAGCAGAAACAAAGATGGCATGACCAAGGATGGCACTACATAGAAACTTCCTGGAAAGTAGCATAATTACATCCAGGTATTTAGAAAAATAACTTCACAAAGGAGCCTGAGCAGGGCTGGAAAAGACCTTGTGGGTCATCTCCTCCCAATTGCTGTCTCAGAAAGTCATATATGTGAACTGTGTCTTAAAAGTTACTGCTTCCTGGCACTTACCCCCTCTTCGGAAGACTTCTTAGTGCTCAGATGTTCAGAAAAATCCTTTGAATTTACAGGAAGACTTTATTCACAGGACAGCATGTCCCCTTTGTTCTTCTGTCAGCAGTGTTACATGTTACTCCCTCTCTTGTATTTAGAGCAATCATACCACTTCCTAAGCTAAGCAAGCCTAAGTTCTTTTCATTTTCCTTCTACTGTTATAGCTTTGCATTCACCTGATCATCTTAGTAATCCTTCCTGAAATCTGATCTAGTTAGAATTAATCTAGTTGGAATTAATTTCCAGTCAGTCTAGAAAGTGCCTGAAAACAGGCTATATACAAGCATGTGTAAGTTAATACCGTGTCCTATCAGACCAGAAAGAATCAAGCATAGTAAGATAATGTACTGTGTGTACTTCTGTGAACCACTCAAATGAGCTGAAGATCCTCACAGTAATGTATGCAAAATATTCTCAAATTAGCCGTATGAGTCAAAACAGTTTTCAGAAACACGACAAGCCATAGAATCATAGAACTGTTTAGGTTGGAAGTCATTCTTGGACAGTTTGATAAGCCAGGTTAATGAGAGGCATGCAAGAAGAAAGGAAGGGGTTGAGAGGGAAAAAGACACCGAAGGAAAAAAAAAAAGTCAATAACCTCCTCTCAGCTCTGCACAACAGAAACAACTGTGTCTTATACTTGCATTACATAAACTGCCTCAGAATTGCAGATCACTGCTCTGATCTGGAAACAAGATATTAGACTTTCTTAGTGACCATCATCTACAAAGCTACCCAAGAAGACACCAATCTCTGCAAGAGACAGAAGACAGACTGGCTTTTAATGTTGAGCAACATATAAATAAATACTGACTCTGCTCTACTGTTCCAGCTATGCTCCAAGATAGAAGAACTTGAATAAGCAATGAATCCAAGGCACTACAGTCCCAGTGGGGCTTACTGTATTTGCTTAAATGTAATAACAAAAATCGGCACAAGATTACAGCCTGCCATCTCAACAGCCTAAGATCTAAACTTCCTTTGTTATATCAGAGCAGAGGCAGTGCCAAATACAGCACTGTAATTTTTCCTCTAAACACTTCTAAAGACTGTAAGCAATTACAGCAGAATTATCATAGCCTGGCACTGTTTTTTCATGTACTGTTTCCACTCAAAGACCAGTGTGCCATGTTTTCTCTGTCTGTCACAAATTGATGTTCTAGCATTGAGTATTTATATCCAGAAACAGTGGAACTAAAGACAAGGATCTTGAAAAAAATTCTGTACAGAAGCAGGTACCCTGCCTGCTTTGGGTAGGATAGCAATAAATCAGATATTAAATTTACTTAAACAGAAAGGGGTGGGATGGAAAATCTTAACAGTGGACAGAGGAAACAGAAAAGATTGACTAGATCCCTCAGGATCTATGCAAATTCAGAACAACTATACAGCTGATCCTATACCATAGAGGATTCCATACCAGTAAATCCTCTGGAGCAAGATATGGGTCACACTATGGTCCCTGTAGATCACACACTGGAAGAGCAAGGCAAACAAACCAACTTTCATCATTCCCCCAGCCCAAACTGAATTTTCTGTAGCTATTGATTTCTGCCATCCAAAATCTAGCCGTCACCCTCTGCCTCCCCCAGGGTTGAACCCCTCAGCTCACCTGAGTGTTCCACACTCATTTCTGAACTGAAGTTGTTGCACTTGCCTTGTGTCTGGTGGGAAGTCCCCATACTTGACTCCTTGTTCCATCTAGCTTGTCAATTTCCCATTATAAGGGAATTAGCCACCCACTTCCTTGCTAACAGGCAAAGAAGCAAAGAAGAACATAAAAGAAGTGACAGAAAACACGGGGAAAAAGAAACGGAGAAAGGGAGTGGAGAAAGGCTTGTCAAAAGAAAGTAAGGGAGAAAACAACTCTGAAATATGTATACTCTTGCGTGTGAAAATATCATTTCCAAAAGACACCTGTAGAAATAGATTCTACACTTCAGGGGTGTTCTTTTCCTGACATGAAGAAAGTATAATTTCTTTGTTAAATATTGATTTACACAATCAAATCCTTGGAATACTTATCTTAAAAAGGCACTACAAACAACATAGTGTTCCTTTCCTATGAGCTAGGAAAATTTTGCCCTTGTCACAGGAAACATATCAGATGTAATGAATTTTATTCACACTTCATTATTATCACTTTTCACTCAAACGCCTGAACAAATAAGAGACCGGTTTCTTTTTCATGATTCAACATTTTCACCTTTTAGCTAAATTGAGACAGTTCTATATCAGCAAATTTCTCCAAGAAGACCGTAGTAAAAATCAAAAATTTTCAAAAATATATTAAAAAAGGCAAGAAAATTTGCAGGCTTTTCATGTCACTCAGGTAACCAAGACAATAAACACATCTCTTTATGTTCCTATGAAATTCAGCTTAAAAGCATAATGAAATAGGTGGAGTGCAAGAGAATTTAGAGGAGAACCCCAGTTTAAATAAGATTATACAGTTGTTGCAGTTTGCTAGCATGTCAAAAGAACATAATAAATTTATGCACGTAGGCTTGTTCCCCAGCAGGAAAGTACTTTATGACACTCTGACACGTTAAAACCACAGATTGTTTTAGATAACATTCCCAACGTTGGACTTAGTATTTGGTGAATTAGTTTGCATTAATTACTCTGCCTCTGAATTTTCTGTCTTCTATCTCACAGATGTACTTGATGACACACACACCAATTTATTAACAGGTGTGGTAAAACAGGACTGTTCCTAAATTTGTATCCATTAATGTGTTCCACTGGCACAATAAAGCAGGTTTGAGAACTTTTCATATTGTTGGGTAGCTCAGAAGCAATCTTTTGATTCTAAAGGAGAGGAAAACACCACCACCATCAAAAAGCAGAGATTTTGGTGAATTAAGATTGGTTCCTACAACTACGACAGCTTAAGTTGTCGCACAAATTGCAGAGTTGGATGGCGATACAAAATCCCTTGGAGTACTTTCCCACTTGTATGTTCAGATCAGTAATGTCACTGCTCTGAACAAACCTCCATTTCACAGCCCACTTCCGAGTCTCACAGCAAGCTCCCTTGAAGAGAGAATCTGCTGCCTACTGGTTTTTCAGCTCTAAACCATCAGTATCTGCTAGTAATCTGAGGGAATCTGTGCAATGGACTTGTTTCTCCTGTTTATCTTTTCAAATATAGAATACATAACAGAGAATTTCTAGCTTCTAGCAAACCCTTAAAATTGCTTAGTTCCTAATTGCTGATCAAGAGAAATGAAATTGCTCTACCGACCCGTGTCATCAGCAGCTCTTAACAGAAACAGAAAACCCCTTTCCAAGATGATGTGATAGAAGGATTTCTTTGTTTATGCATTTTACCTGGAATGAATTGCATCAAAGAGCAGAGGAAATACCTCACATGAGCGAGCAGCAGGCTGACGGCAGACAAAAGGATTTTGGAAAACATATTCCGCTCGGAAGAAGGCATCAGATCGGAGATGGTCAGGCAAAGGTACCGGAGCCAGGATGATAGTGTGCAGACAGCACTGATGGATCAGTTGGAGAGAGCTGCCTGCCATCATCATTTCAGAATAAGAGCCAGGAAAGTCTGCCCTAGCAGAGCAGGATGAGCCAGCCTGCCTGCTCGCACTCCACTGCTACAGCCAGGCCAGAGCTCACAGGGCAGGGGGGAGACCTGCCAGCAGCCCCAGCGGCTAAGCAGCCCTCAGACCCTCCCAGCAGCTGGGCCACGTGTGAAGTGCCACAACAGCCAAAGCATACATTACCACTGCTGGAAAAATGCTACAGCTCTATTTGCCAACTGGAGCTGGAGAAACTAGAAGACAGGGGAGAAGAGGAGATGTACCTGTGTAGCGAAGCTTCAAGGCAATTCTTTTAAAAATTCTTATCACCTTGTCTTGTCTTTTTCACCTGTCAAAAATACTTTTCTTTGCCTTGTTTCAAAATCTGAGTAGCCAATTTGCATCTCAAAGAACATCAAGGCTTTAGGAATATTGGTTGCCACACCAGATTAGACCATCAAATCAGTCAGGGAAGTACCAGTGACAGGCTGTGCTCTGCTGTTTCAAACTAAGGTGGATCTTAGAAGGACCCTTGCTTTCAGGATGCTGATTTGCAAGTGCACTGTAACGGCTCTGTTTGTTTCGTGTTATTAAGCAGCACTTAAAAGCTGCCCTATCGCTTGAGAGAGAGCAAGGCAGCATACACAGTACTCTAGGCAGCCCATAGCATTGCCCTTAACATGGGACAGATTATTACTCATCCTAAATCTTCTGCTGCAAATTAAGCTGATTTCTTCTTGTCCTTTCCACAAGACATGTGAGCACCTGACTACTGTCCTTTCTATAACTTATCTGTTATCACACCTTCCCTTGCTTTATGCTTTCTCTAAATTAAACAAGCTCCACTGCTTCAACCTTTCCTCACAGCTCATGTTTTCTTCACCCTTTATTATTCCTGTTCCACACCCAACCCACTTTATTGTTAATAAGCAAACCTATTCTCCAGCTAAGACCAAACTTGCATAGAGAGCAGGAGAACAACTGTTTTTATGTCTTACCTGCTCTGCTATAATTAGCACATCTCAGCTGTTAGTTTTTTCCACCACCAAATAACATAATGACAACTCTAGCTATTACTCTGCTTTATAAGTAACATACATGAGTCCCCTTGCTAGGCATAGTACTTTCCCTTGTCTATCTTTGACCTTTATCTTGATTTCAGATTGGCCCTTCATTTTATTGAGATTACAGTGAATTTTCAATATATGTTACTGATAGCATTCATGGCCCCTCCTAGCTTGCTGCCATTTGAAAAAATGAACTGTGTTCTCTAACATTCTCCTTCTAAATCATTCAGGAAAATATGGAATAAACGAGGCTTGAAGCACATCCCTGCAGGATGCTATCTAGGCTGACCTTTCAGAAAAAAAAGTTATATTCCTTTCGTTGACTTTTTAACTCATTCTTGATGTAGCCCCTGCTTCCAGATTGCTCTTGTTTTTATATAATGTCATGCAGGATGGTGTCAATTATCTTACATCAAGCTATACCCAACTTATCATTTTTCCACATTGGATTTGATAAAGGGTCTGGTGTGGGGTTTTTTTCAATTTATTGTTCCCCAGTTGCTTATAAAGTCATTGTTGAGAAATTAACTTAAGACTCTCTTCGGGATGGGAGATAGGCTGATTGATCTATGATTCTTTGCCCTCCTTTTTTCAGGCTATTCATCCTGACAGTGTAAAATACCCACTCTTTTCCAGTGCTGCCCTCATCATCAGGTTTTCAAAGACAATTCAAAAACAAAACAAAGATTCTATTATTAGCAAAATTGAATTCTGATGACTTCTAGACAGAACTTAGTTAGCCTTAAATACATCTCTTACCTTTTTCTGTTATTATCCACATTCCTACAACTATTCTAAAAGGCAGTTTCATTTTAAGTAAACAGTCACAACTAGCCTTTCCTCAGAGAATAAATCTCTTTGCTGAATACTGAGCTGTCTCTGCACTGTTATTTTCCATTTTTAGCTTTTAGATAATAGAAGAGCAATAAGAGTAACCAAGCATGGCTTTTTCATCACTTACTTCCCAGAGTGTGAAGGTTACTCACAGCAAGCTCAGAAATGCAAATAACCCACTGTCAAAAATCCCTTGACTTCAAAAGGGTTGGAAGTTTGTCTAAATGTTTCCATATTTAAAAAAAAAAAATCCATTTATATTCTGTTACTGATCTGTCATCTTAGACATACTCGTTAATTTTCTAAGACGCTGCAGCTTAAACAACAGGAGGAGAAGCTTAAAGAAAATGTAGTAACCAGCTGAGCTTTGCTGATCAGATTTGGCAGCTTTAAAGCCAATTAATTTTCTGTTCAAGCCTCCTTTGGTAAAACTGGCAAGCAAATAGTGATGGGATGGGTGCCAGTTGAATTTCACAAGTAGCTCATTCCTCAGAAACAGAATGAATGAGCTTTTCATTTTGCATCCAAAGAAGAGATTTTAAAATCTGGTTTGTTTCTCACAATAAATACTGAAATATACAATATAGGCAGAGCAAAACATCATTAGCAGGGTAGAAAAATTATAGACAACTAGAAAATCAGTAACATTTTATTTCCTAATGGTTTAGAAGAAAAACAGTGTGTAATGAGGAGTCCTATATATAAAGATAGTAAGTGGGACACTTAAGGGACAGCCAACAGGAAAACGCTCCATATTTTTAGCTGGCAAAGTAATTATGGAAGGTTCCCTTTTATACAGGAAGAGACCGGTTGCTTTCATCCATAAATAAGTGGGCATTTCCATTGCTTAAGTATTTTTGACTTTCAAAAGAGACAGGACTAGTTTATTTTAAATCAATGTTGTTTTAAACTTTCTGAACTTCCCATTTCAAGCTGGAACTTTACTACATATTTTATACCTTTTACTTAGTCAGTGTTTATTTTTTAATATATGCTTGCATAGATTTGGGCAGCAAAGCCAGAAGACTTGTTGCTCTTAGCAATTTAAACTCTATTTTTTAAAATGCCTTTTTCAAAATCTTATGAATCTTTGAATGACTTCCCTTTAGGAAATGCAGCTACACTTCATAATCTCAGCTAGGTTACTATGGCTGTACTTACTAATTTACTTTCAATGTCTTTTCAAGTTCTAAAATCCCCTTACCACCACAGAGATCCCACTCTAAATTATAACATCTAATGACAACCAACTGCATAAGAAATCACTGCAGAAAATCAACTCATCAGTTACAGAGGTATATCTTGAATTTAACTGCACTTGAATCCCAGACTAAGCAGTTCTTCAGTTTTCAAAGTATAGTTTTACTATTTTTTATTGTATTTTATGAAGTTTATAAATGGACCAAATTTCTGCAACAGTAACACTATGTGTCTCTGCCCTCTTGATCCTCTTAAGGGAAGAAACGTAGATTATGTGATCCAATAGTTTTCTGAGTTCTACTTCTTAATAATACTTAATGCTAGAGCCAAAGGTTTGCAGCTTAGCTATATTAGCCACATAGAATCTAGATGACCTAAATCCAGGTGATTTAAAAAGGTTGCATAATTTTACTAATTATAAACAGATAAAATGCAGCAAGCTTCTGATTTCATAAACAGGTAGGTATTAAACAGTTAGTGAAAGATGTGTGATTTTTCTTTAAAGACTTACACAAACAGATACATTTCTAAATAAAGACACTTCATAGATGGCAATTTAAAACTCTTCTTTTTGTGATCTTTATAGATGGTCATAGATTTTTGAAAAACTTGGCCCAATTTTCTAAAAAATTTAACTTCCAAAAATCTTATTTTTCTCCTTCTTTCTTCTATTTAAACAGCATTACCAAGACTGATTAAAAAATGAGATAGAATTCTTAGAAAAAAGGAAGAGGCTGGTAAAAATACGACATAGACTAGAGGTGAGATTTTTGGAAGTCTTCAGAAGCTAAAGATGCAGATAGGCACCTTATGGGATTTTAAAATATTCCTAAGTATGTAAGGCGCTTACTTGCTAAGGCGCTTCGAAAATCCTACTAAGTACATATCTATCTGCATCTTTAGGTATCTAAATACCTTGGAAGATCTCATCCTAGATGTCCGGTTTCTCCCATTATTTGTTTTACCAGTTTGTACCAGTTTGACAGGTAGCACCTTTGCTTGTGACCTTTCTCTAACAAAAGGGGGAAAGGATTAAGAGAAAATTAATACACAGTACTGGGGTAAAGATATATCTTATGCTAGCAACTGGAGTATCTAGGGCTTTTCTTTATTATATCAGCCTCCTAATTTGCACAAATGATTCTTTGAACATTTTATGTTTCATCTTTTTTAACACAGTCAAAGTACAAGAAAGAAAAAGTGCTCCAAAAATTCCATAAGCATCCTTAACTAAATTGGATATACACCAAACAATACTGATGTATCTAAATAGCAAAATAAGAGAGCAGTGTAATTGTAGATTGTGTTAACATTATATAGTTTTTATTGACATTACCAACAAAGTTTTGATTTGCTTTTCTGTTTATATCAAAATGGCCTTGGTTTAATTTGAAAAGCTGTAGAAGTATTAAAATATATTTTCAAATTAAGACTTTATACCTCTTCATACATTTCCCACAGCAGTAATCTTAATAGAACTCTCCCATTTCTAAGCTGATCTTTTCAATCTATCTATATTCTGGGACAAAATGGAAATAAGATAGCAAATACATTCTACTAAGATTTTAGCACCTAAACATTTTCTAAATTAGAAAGAATAAACCAGAAAGTTATTGATATGAAATAATCTGAGGTCCTTTTCCACTTACACTGCAAAATTCTATGTTTCATATAAATGTTTCTATACTATATTCTAGAGTGAAACGTTTGTTGTGACAATAAAAGAAAAAAAAATCCTTAGCAGTGACATTGGAAATACCACAGCTGCTCCTGAATTCAGTTGTATTGAACTTCCATAGCCTTGAAGCCAAGCAATGCAAAATTCGCTCTACTTTCTTTTTCAAATACTTCAAATATTTTCTTGGGATGGAGGCACAGGGACAGCTTAAGCAATGGGTCAACAACTAAAAAAAGATGCCTTAATGCATAGAATCCCTTGGAGTCAAAGGATTTTAAACAGATATCTAATATTGTTTTTTATGAACTACCACACTACCACTATCCTATCTATTTATTTAAAAAAAATTGCTACCCAAGTTCTTGAAAGTTTCCTGAACTGCTAGAAATATTTACATAAAATATTTATGAAATAGTCATCACAGCACTCATCATAGTTTATATTTTAACACATAAAATATACTACAAGCTTTGCTCTGCATTTCTGCAATTTAATTAACTCCATTTAGCTTTGCAGAGTATTTGCGATCACAGTGAATCTCTGTTTCAGACTTTCCCTTTTCTGTTTTAAGTGGTTTTCTATGGTCCTCGCTTCTTTTAAGATTCCATCAAGTTCTTGGACATAAGAAGCATCCATCGCTGCTCTCTCACTTAATTGAAAAAATCTGTAGTTAAAATCAATGCTGATGCCATTAACTTTCTCACTATTTAAAACTGGTTTTATGTTTTTCTTAAAAATGTGTTGTCTATCAATACTGAGTTTCTGACCAAATTATTTCTCTGCTGTAACAGAAAACAGCATTGTTATTTCAAGGTCTGTGTTGGATAGTTTTCAGCGTTAATTTCTTTTTCTAGAGAAGTTAGAAAATTGCTGTATAAATAGGACAAAATTAACTTGCCTTAAAATGTGAGCATATTTTGATAACAAGTTCATAATTTCTTTGTTAATTTCTGTTAAAAGAAAACAGTAATTATTTAAACATTTGAATGAATTGTCATCTCAACATCAAATTAGGTAATTGCATAGTTACTTTCAGTATATTTAATACATCACCGATTAAAGCTTTTTCCAGTGGTTCAGGTTTGTAAAGGGACTGTGAGCTCTCAGAAAAATCTGTTTTGTCAAAGGAAGAAAACTGAGGATTTTCTGAAGCTTCATTCTAATAACAGAGCACAAAAACAAGCTTAGCACAGATACAGTTTAACTGAAAAAAAAAAAAAGTTTTAAAAAGATCTTGAGAGACTGTTTTCAGAGAGGGTGCTGTTGGCTTCACAGCATCACCATTCATACACATAGCATCTCAGTACTAGGGGAGTGGCTGAGAAGTAGCAGTTGAGATCTTGGGTTGTATCAGTAAAAGCTGGTGTACTTCAGCAGCTCAATCTTGAGAAGTCCTACATGACCATGCTGCAGTGCATACCCAAGTTTGTTGGTTTTCAAATACTAAGAGAAATTTTAGTCTCCTTATACAAGCAAGTCATGTTTCCCCTAACTTACATAAACAGCCACAGACCTCTCTGCCAGGAACCCGTAGCAATGACAGAGAAGCACACAGGGGCAGGGGGCTGCATGGCTCCCCTTGGTCTAGAAGAAAGGTCCAGGTCCTCCCTCCCTGAGGATCATGCAGTACTGCTCACCTCCATCTCTTTTTTACGTTTACTTCTGTTTTCATCAGCTTTTTGTGTGTTGCTTGTCATCACTGCCTGCTAAGAAGTACGTCATATTTGGTAAGTGGTTACCTTGTGTGACTGGAAAATACATCTGTACAAAAATGTGCAAACCCTATAACCAGTACCTCTGTAAGCTCCTCTGCAAAGGAGCTCTCTTCCTCACTGGAGAGGGGCAGAGCCCCGCAGCACGGTGAAAACACCGATCAGGGCTGGAGAGAGAGGGCCTAAGCTCACGGCTGTCTCCAGCTCTCCTGGGCCGGGCTGGGATCACGGCCTGGGCGCTCTCAGAGGTGCCAAGGGCACGTGAGATTGGCCTTGGGCTGCTGAGGCCGATTCTGCCTTGTCCAAAAGGGGTCTGTCTCTCCCCAGCTCTACCTATGCTTCCCCAGGACCCCCCACCCTTCAGGACAGCAAGGCACCCCCTCCACCCTGGAGGTCTCCCCGCTCCTGGACCTCTCTCCTCAGGCGGACAGTTAACGGTCACCGCGGCCGTTAGTGACCGGCGCGCGCGACGCCCACGCCCGCTCCCTGAGGCCCGGCAGCGCCGCCCCGGCCGGCGGCCGGGTAGGACCGGTGCCACCCTGGAGCCCTGCCCGGAGGAGCTGGCTGCCGGGCTCAGCTCCTGGCCTCATTAACTACAGTAAAGAAAATCATTGCAAGGTTTGAAGTTATGTTGGAGTAAAGGGAATTGTTCCCCTGGGTTTTTTTGCATCTTTTTGGCTTTAAGAGAAGAAAGGATCTTAACCTTACATATGTTATCCAAATAAGCTCTCAAAAACTCAGGAGAAGAAATGAAACCAATGAAAGAACGAGAACTAAATACTTCCCCAAAGTAGAAACAATACCCCAAAGTAGAAACAATATTTAATATGCTGTCACAGCCCACTTCAATAAATTCTCAAAAAACATTTTTTATCACCCAAACAGGAAACTCTCCTGAATAAAGCTTTGATGCCTAAATTTTCAAAAAGGGTTAAAAGTCATTTGGAGCGAAGAAAAGAGATACTCAAAATAATTAATATCTTCTATTCCTACCTATAAATGAATACTATTTTGAAGATTAAGAAAATTATTCAGAGGTAAAAACTTAAAGAGCTGAAACTGTTTATTTCAGTTGAAAAAGACCGAAAGGCAATTTGATTGGACTTCACAGGAAGGATCTATTTGTTACAAAACGGCTATCAGAAAAAACGTACAGAACGGGTGACCAGAACCAGAAGCCAGTTAAGCTTAGAAAGAATTTTTTTCCTGTAAGAACCAACCATTCAAATAAAGTACCAAGAGGAATGGCAGAATTACAGTTGTCGTATAAAGAAATCAGCTAGATCAAGTTTTTTAAATCAACTTCGGATCACTCTCTGGGATACAAATTTAGGTAAATATAACTGCACACACATACTGAACACCATGTAACAAAAGAGAAATTTGAAAGGAGATGATATAATATTGCTGTCTAGTTGCAATTCAGTCAGTGTGTTTGTAAACAGAGTGTCAAAGCTGTAGCTGACAAAAATTTACTTTTCTCTGTTTGTTACAAAACAGAGGGTTTAGTAAGTTGCCGAGTTCTGCTTGTTTCAATTCTTGTGAATCAATTTTGTAAGTTTCTTTCAACAACTTTAAAGAACGAAGATACATTTCCATAGCAGGTGTAGTGGCTGCTTGTCTTAACATGTTAGTGAAATATACTGCTCCCTGCAGGTAGAGCAGTTGAAATCCATGGTTATTAGTAAAGTAAACAGTATTTTTAGGATTATTATTTCAGATGAAGGGGAAAGATATGCTTTTGACCTCGAAATTAAAGCATTCCCCACAGACATGCATTATACTTTTTTTTTTTTTAAATTTTGTTTTCCTCCAAAAGTAGCAACAGGCATGCAGACAGGTAAGAGAACATCTTAGAGTCTTGAGCTTGGTTATGATTGGAAGTTTGGGGGTTTTTTGTGGTTTTGGCATGGGCTTTTTTCCCCCCCCGGCAGTCCAGTACTAAAACTTAAGCACACTGAGCCACACAGCTAAATACCCTAATGCCTTACTAGTCAGAAAATCAAACACACGTAGATGCCAGTTAACACTGACAAATTCTATACAAGCTATACAAAATATTGGTTAAATATTCATTCCCAATTTTGCTTTTCTGTTTTTTTTAGGGCCTTAGCTATCCTATCGCTACCCGGTGTTTACCATTGCAGTCACGGCAACCTTTATTGCATTAAGCACTCTGCAGCCACCAAAACCAGCACTTACCTTCTGAGAAGCATCACGCTTTGGGGCTGCAGTTAGCAACGAATAATGGCCATTGCTGTTTTATTCATTTGCAATTAATATACACCTGGGAAACGATTTACAGCTGGTAAATTAGGAGCTCTCTATTAATCTGGCTTTGAGTACTAGCCTCCTGTATCAGATCCGAGATCTTCCCTGAAGCTACTGAACTACAAACAGAGGGAAGATAAATTGATGGTCTCCTACCAGGCATCAGGGACGTGTTCCTTGGTGGTGGTGTTATAAAGAACTAGATGTACACAACACATTTTCAATCCGAAACTGGCTTCCCCCAAGGCAGACACAAAGTTTATCGGCAACTTGCAAGCGTGTGAAGGGGAAATCCACACGCTAAGGGCTAGTACCTGTTTCAAAACCGCTTGAAACTTTATGGACCTAAAAAACAAAGAGACTAAAACACGCTGGTGTAGAAGCAAGACTTGTCCTCCGACGGCATCTGTGCGAGATAAAGAGAGTCGCAAAAGATTTCCTTTGTAACCTCAGATTTGCATGATTTGCTTTCTCCACCGAGGAGGGGAAGTGCCGCAGAATAAATGCAGACGTAGACAGATATCTTGGGAAAGAGTGCGAGTTTCCTCTGCAGTTTGTTCACTCGGCTTATGTGCTTGTACGGTGATGCAAGCCGCTAGAAACCTCCCTCTCTAGATCCAGAGACGGCTCTCCTCACCGCATGAAGGTGACACGGCGGTGACTCGCCCCGACCAGCCGGCACTCCGCGCCCACCCGAGGTAACGCCTGCCTGCGGGGAACGGGACGCCTCGCGTCGCGGGGTCCGGACGGGTGGTCTCGGGCGGCGGCCGTCCCCGCCTCTCCGCCGGCAACGCTCCCCCTTCCGTCTCGCATCGTTCCGCTGCAGCCCGCCGAGGAGCGAGGCAGTATCGCCGCTGCCTCTCCGTCCCCGCCCCAGCCACGCGGCTGGAAGCTCCGGGACAGCCCGGCGGGGAGCGGGCGGGTGGGAGCGTGTTAGGCGGAGGGCCCTGCACCGCGGTTCCCACGCAGCCCCGGGCTCCGCTCTCGCACAGGCGCCCAGAGGGGCGCGGCGCGGCGCGGCCCGGCTCTCCTCTTCCCTGCCTCCCCGAGTCTCCGCGGGCGAGGCGGTACACATTACCTTGGACGGTCAGCTAAAATCTTCTTTTAGCTTCTGCCTTGCCTTTCAAACTTGCTTGGTAAAAGATCGAAAAAGATTCGATCTTTTTATCTGTTTTGCCCATGAAATGAAGGGCCGCATTTTCCTTTAATCCTTTACCAGTAAGTCCTGCCTATGCCTTCGCCTCCGCTTTAGAAGAACAGAGTAGTCCTCGACTTCTGGGTTTACTTCACATCATATGAGGCATGCACTGCTTGGTCGTGTGGTATTTGATCTCAAAGATTTGGGTGTGCATGTTTGCAAAGTCATCTGCTATGAACCTGGATGACTCTTCTGTACAGACCAGCTAGAGCTATAGACTGTATTAAAAAAGGATGCGAAAAAATAACTTATGAATACATCCTTCAAAGTGCTTTACTAGAGGGAGAAGGAAATTACTGTGATTTCCCCCACCTGATGTGTGTACTTATTTACTTTAAGTTGGCATTGCTCAGTTGCTTTATATAGTAAGTCTTTTCCAAGTGGTGAAATAGTGTCTTCGAAGTAAGACAAATGTTTTGATTGCACAATAAAATCCCAGTGCAAGAGCCAGTAGTTTCCATTGTTTGCCTAGCTTTAACACATTTTTTTTTGTTGTTTATCTTTTTTGTGTTTAGTGCAAGGGGAAAGAATGCCTTGAGAGGAGGTGGTAGGTTTGAATGAAGCAATTCATATTCTAGACTACTTACAAAAAGTGACTTCAGTGTTTTTACTGTCACTGTTGGCTTTGTTTATTTGGTACTGTCTGATCAACAAGTTTTCATGAATTCTGCTATGACTGTCTCCTCCCGTGTACTGTACACAGAGGCTAGGCATATCACTCCAGGGTGAAGACTTTATACAAATACTGGGCTTCTAAAGCTTAGATGAAGTGATGGTGAGTGTCAGTGTGGATGTTACTTTGTGCATCTGGCCAAAAATTTTACATCACTCACAAAACCAATTAAATCAGATCTTGCAGATAGTAAAGTAGCTAGTTGTTATTCTTGGAAATTAAAATGCTTTAATTTCTAAAAATGAAAATAAATCGGGCAAGAGCATTCATACACAAAAAGCATTTCAGGAAAATGAACAAAAACTTTACTAAGATTATTTCCTTATTTGAAATTTAGAAACAGAAAATCAAATGATGATGTGACAGTAAGATAAGTTTTGCAGGTGCAAGAGGAAAGAACTAATTTGGTTAAGTATGTTCATGGAGCTACTTATTAGGATTCCCATAGGAAAAGAAAATGGTAATGAATTATTTATTCCCATGTAACATCATGTAAAATTGAAAGTTTTGTAAAATAACAGAACTTGAAGGATGCTATATGTTGTTCTAAATAATGATAAGAGACAATAGAGGAGGAGACTGATTATTTAGAAAAGCAATTTTGCAACAGGTAGTGAAACCTGCGCCAGCCCTATTACAGTATTGTGTGCTAGCAGAGAACTAGCCCAAGAACTCCCTTGCCTTGTAGAGTAAGAAACATTGCTCTTAATTCTGAATCCTCTCCACATGTTTTTTGGCAGAGGGAAGATGAGTTGTGAAGAGATTCTTGTGTGTCCAATACAACTTGGAGAAAATTTCTGCCTCTATTTTGCAGGTAATTACTACCCACTGTTGAAAGAGGCATTCTGTTTCTTCTTTCTGCATAGAAGATCAAAAGCTGATACACAACTAAATCCTTTCCTTAGGCTGGCATCCCTGGTTTTGTGGAATCCTGTTTTTTTCCTCTATGTTAGCTGAACAATCCTCAAAGCTGTTACAATCCCCACCCACTTAAAAAAATGATGATAGTACTTAGATTATGGAGCGCAGCTATTCACTGCAAAAAGTCTGAATTTGAGACAGGCGTCCCAGAATGGTCAGTACCATATTATTGTTGAACACCTTAAGCATTTAATAACTTCTTTCTGATTCAATACTGATTAAAAACAATCCCTTTCTCAGTCTGATTTCACCTAGTTCTCCCATAAGCTTAAGTTTGAAGTATTGTTAGACAAGTATGTGATTCAGCAGAATATTTGTTGCTTCATACAATACATTCCTGTAAAGGAGACTTAGAAAGGTTGTAATACTGTGCCATGGAGTTGGAATAAGTGGAAAACTTCCAATCTTACAGGATAAAGTTAGTTAGAAAAGTATCTCTTTTTTAGAAGCAAATGACTGTTTCTCATCCTTTTGCTCACTTAGAATAAAGGCGCTGATGAACGCAAAAAATTGTATGCCATTTAACCCTTTGTTATAGCTTAAACTGATGTGAACTGCTCACCCTTAAGTAACCCTAAAACATTTTGCATGACTCTTGGTTTGGTGGTAACTCCAGTTCTCAAATGACTGGTGGTTTCATCATTCTGTTGAGTTTGTTAGGCTCACAAAACACACCCTGTAGTTAGAACAGCTTACCTTGGTGAGCTAGTGATACTGGGGAGTGCAACTAGAAATGTGTAGGTGGCTGTCTGGCTTCCAGTCTTGCAGAGCTAGACTGTGTAGAAAGTGGTTTCTTTTGTGGGGGAAGAACTTAATGTTGTTTTTTCTTTCCTTTTTTTCACTGCTCACTTGGAACCAAGATGATGATGGTAAGGTGAAAGCTCATAATTTATTAGCTTCATTACCAATTTTACCTGAACTACTACTCACGCTTACTCACCCACAAATGATAACAGCTACTGCTCACCTTCTCCATCTAAAGCTGCTGTTGCTTTATCTCCTCCTAAGGTACAGGATAGTGGCTTCCCTAACAGAAGGACCTTCTAATGCAATTGTAACTATTGGGCAAGAGAGAGAACTGTTGCTTCTTAACAGATACAGTAGCTTCTCTTACTTATACGTACAGACTGCTGTATTCTGGGAGAGCCTTCTGTTGTGCCTGGATTGCCACAAACTGGTGGAAAGAATGATGTGGCCTCCCTTCTGTTTGAGAATACCATTCTAAGAACTTACTTCACCCAGTATCCTTACTGACAAGATTAAGCCTGTAACCTTACAACTGTTAAGATATGAGATAATTACAGCTAAAATATTTGACCCTCTCTGCTTAATATTTCTACAGGGCTGGAATGTGATGCCTTTTGTAAAGAAAAAACTCTCCTAAGATTCCTTCGCAATGTAAATAGCCAGTTGCTTGTGGTTCGACCAGATTTAAACATGGCAGCTTTTGAAGATGTAACAGATCAGGAGATGAGATCTGGTACACCATTTTCCAAATATATACTATAACCATTGCACTAGTTCTATATTCTAGTTGTGCTTTTGTTCTTTATAATCCCTGACTCTAAATGATGAGACTGAAAGTAAAGATTTGCAAGAATAAAGCTAAGAGACCTGAAATTTTGCGTCTTGTATTAGTAATGGATTAGATTAGACTAAGGTCTGCAGGATATCCCATGAAGAAAAGGGCTGCTCTAAAAAAAGACTTTTGGTTAGCTCTGATCACAAACTAAGTTCTTAATCCTTTTTTTTTGTGTGTGTGTTTGTGTTGGATTACAAAAAATAATTTTAGATTTAAACAGACTATGTATTTAGCACTAAAAACTTGTACTTTCTTATAAGAGCAGTAGTTAACAATGTACTTATTATATGGTTTTGGCTTTGATTTTTGGGGAGGCCTCAGCAATTAATTTAGAACTATATTTAACATATTTATTTACAATCACATATATACAGATATAATCTGATTTACAGATGACTGTTGATAAATTCAATTCTCACTTTATGCATGCAAGTAAAACAATTTCAACATTCTACCTGTACTAACTGGTAACTTCACATGCTTTCTTGCAAATTCAAAATCTTGGTTATCAAATGATTACAGAAAGTCAAATATGTGCTACCAGCCGTCATAAAAATTCAAGTCCTGATTCTCCTGTCAGGAAAAGTATCCTGGGAAGTCAATGGAATGGTAAGATACAATATAGTTAAGTCATTGCAGCCCTCTGCTGAGTTGCTTAGTAACAAACATTTTTTGTTTAGGCAATGGAATGCACTTCAACATTCACTATTACAAAACTACCACACCTTCAGCAGGGATGCCTGTTGCATTCAGTGTCCAGGTAGAAGATAGAAGTTATTACATGTGCTGTGAGAAAGAATGTGGAAAAATGATAGTCCGATTTAGGGTAAGTATCTGCTTTCCATAATATATATATATAAATAGTAGGCAAAATTAAGAATTCAAACCTGTGTGAGCTGAAACAAACCTGCTTGTGTTTTGTCCTAGGACTAACCCATTCCCTTTTTCTTCTTCAGGAAGGAGAAGTTCCTGTAGACATTCCTGGTGAAAGTAATGTAATCTTTTTCAAAAAGACATTTACATCTTGTAGCTCCAGAGCATTTAAGTTTGAATACTCACTGGAAAAAGGAATGTTTTTGGCCTTTGAGGAAGAAGGCTCCTTAAGAAAATTAATTCTAAAGAAACTGTCAAGAGAAGATGAAGTGGACGAAACCATGAAGATAAGTTTCTAACTTAAGTCAGATCGAAATTCACAACCTATGACATACTTCAGGAGTCTTAAAATATATTTTGGGCTTTTTATAAAAGATATCTTATTCCAAGGCAAGTCAGTTTTATGTTTTTAACTATCATAAGTCAGTACAAAATCAGTCAGTATCTTACAAAGGAAAATAAATGCAAATTCTTGCCAAAAAGCAGCACTGGAATGTTTTCCATTCCAGAAAAATGAATTACACAATGAAGAAACAAGACTCTGCATGTGTATATAGTCCTGAATAGTTTGATGCCTAAAAACACTTCCTGCCTGTTGAATTTGAATGCTTTAGAATTAGGCGTCTCAGATGAAGTTGACCAATTTGGGGGAGGGAGAGAAAACTGCTTAAAATAACAGACTTCATAAGCAGACCATGCACCTGGCCAATCAAGACTTGGGGATTACTTTTTCACATCAAGAATATTTCCCAAGTCTCAGTCATCAATCCCAGATATACAGCAATATTCTTGCCTTCAACTGAAGCAAAAACAACAGACAATTTTTAACTTACTGGAAATCTTTGAGAAAATTGATAACTTAACCGAACAATTAATTAAGAATACTTAAGAACAAAATTTAATGGTAATTACAGGGAACGGAATCTATTTCAACAGGCGTTGCTTGGCTGGGGAACACATGCGGTTCATAGAGAAAGCCACCTCAAAACCACAATGGATAGGTGTCAGAGCCGTGAGCCCCTAATATCATAGATCTGGATCATTCCCAGAGCTCTCACACACTTCATTTATCACACAAGGTATCTTGAACAAATGCCACATACAGATACACCTTGTGTTTCATCTCAAACGAGGAAATGTCAAACACTTTCTATGATACATGCTCAGATTGTTTGGAGGTACTTAACACAGACTTGTACACGTGCATCTTCCTCACTATAACAAAAAAGAAAAAAAATATGTTGCATTGACAATTACATCAGACTATGTGAGACAGAAGCAACCGTCTTAATTCTGAACACAAGATTAGCAATACAGAAGTGGCCAGGCACATGGAATTTCCCATGGTTACATGAATAAATAAATAAAACTTCCAATCCAGATTTAAAAAAAATGAAATCAAATCAGAAAGTCTTACAGAATTCAAACCACAACTTACTCATTCTGGTTATTGCATAATCAGACTGACGGTAACAAACAATTCTCTTCCTCTTATTATTAATGGTACCATAGGAGTACCATTAGAATACGGAAACAGTTAACCACTCCTTACTACTATGAAAGTAAAAAAAGATAAAATGGAGAAGAAAGTTAAAAACCAGAATCACATTTCCCCCATAAAATGGCCTAAAGACATAGGGGAGAACACTGCCTCAGGCTCATGACAAGCTATGACAGAGAGGGTATGTTTGTTGTATTTTCAATCATACAGGAAAACATTTACTAGTGTTTATTTAGAAAACCACCCCCCAAAAAACCATTGCAGATGAACATACAGATTCCAGGAAAAATATGAAAGCCATATGCTATTTATAGCTCCTAAATTTAATCTGCAAAAGTCTGTTTCCTCTAAGTCAATTATTGCTGTATTTTTCTAATGGACATTACTCTTGTATTAAGTCAAGTGTAAGCCACTTCTTTATGTATTGTCCTTAATACTTAATAAAAATACTTTCTAACATCTAAATGAAGTAATGCAGATTAATAGTATGACATAGTATTTGAACTTGATATTAGAATAAAAAAAGAACAACCCAAAATCTGCAGAGAAAACATTTTAAGTAACCCAAAAGTAGTAGAAATTATTCAGAAGTGTACGCACAATTTTGGTAAATTCTTTATTATATGGATTAAGAAAAAAGTATTCTCTTTTCTACATTTACTCTTAGGGTCTAAAGAGTTACAGAGTGTGCCTTACATACAGTTCAACTGTTGTGATGTCAGAAATAACAAACAGTTAAATTTTCCACAAGTTTGCTTCACAAAGTAGGAAACCAAACAACAGTCATTGTAGAAAAACACCCATTAAAGCTGAGATTACAATGAAGTTTACCTTCAGCTATCTAAGTCTGTCACTGATGTAATTAATTTATAGTGCAGCTTAAATCACCTGTCACCTGGACGTTATCACCTTTAAGTCTACTTTTTCTTTTCTAACATTTTTACTGCTGTTGGATTATTTATTTCTAAAAGAAGAGCTCTGAACTTGCTGCAGCATGTACCTACTATAGACCCTTGGTTATTAATTTGGTTTGCATTAAACATGTTGGTAAAAATACAATGAAGCAGAGGCAGCAGTGAACAATCATTTTTGTCAGAGACTCGGTCACATCTTAGAGGCTCCACAGCATGGCAACAGCCTTGCAGATACCGACATCATGATAGTTAAAGTAGCAAAGGCCAGCGAAGGTAACAGCCGACAGTACATACAGACCTGTATTGGCCAGCTTAATCGGTATATCTCCATGGACGTAGTCAGTTATAACCTGTCCAAGACCCCTACGGAATAAGAGTGAGAAAAAAGCTGCAATCAGAAAAGAGCATTCCTCACTGATATTCACCCAGTTTATGTAAGCGTTCTACTAAGATGGCTCAAACACATCAATTTTTCACCTGCTATTATCAACCTTTGCTAAAGAACACCCAGTTCCCACTCAAGAAGAAGATGTATCCATTTAAAACAAGCCAAAACATTCCACATATACTCTTAAAAATATACATACTGGCTCAAAGTTTTCTTAACAGTACTGCAGAAATAAGATGTTGAGCACAGCTCTTCCAACAATAGAATACATAGAATCTGCCTCCAAGAAACAGTGGGCAGCTTAGCTGACTACCAGACTGAAGAAAAGAAACTCAAGAAATATCCTCCTTGTTTGGACAGCAAGGCATGGCTCTGGGACCAGCAAACGTACAGAAGAATCCAAGATGTGTATTTAGATTAGAAAATAGTGGCAACCAAAAAATTAGCATACTATGATTTTTTTCTACACCTACAAGCAAGTTCTTGTCCAGATTTTAACTACTCTTTAACAGGAAGACAGAGGATGCTATTAAACTAATGTGGCAGTACCATTTTTGCTTTCTGCAATGACATATGTCAACTTGGTAGAAAAAAGAACCCTATTTAATGCCACAGTTTCCTTCCTAGGATTTTGCCTTGGTCTAGTCTTATGCTGAAGGACTTGTCCCCTCCAAATTAAGACACTCTAGGGACCTAGCAAGGTTCAAAGTCCTGCAGCAGATGCCACTGCAAGTAAACACTGAGCTCAGTTTCACTTAGATGGAGTTCTAATACCATAAAGATCTCAAAAGTGAGAAAAGGGGTGCAAGGAACCACTGGAAACATAGAAGAGAAGCAGAAAGTAGAAACAGTCAAAGGCAACTACTCTCAAACTGTTTTTACAATTACAACTAGACAGTGGAATAAGGTCAGGCGGGCAAGCAGCATTTATACACACTTCTAGCCTTCCAAAGTGCAGATAAATACACCATACTCAGTCACAGGCTGCCCTTCAACAGTAGTGTTGATAAGCGACTGTCGTAAGATCTTTTCTTTGCATGGCACAATAAAAAATGAGCAATCCTAACACTTCTCAGAAAAACTGGTGTGTAATTTAACAGCACGCTAATTATTCACTCAAAGGACTCATGGGAAAGGACCAGCAGCCCCGAAAACAAGGAAGAGAATTATGAGAAATAGCTGATGTGTGGTAAACACACAATCTAGCTCACAAAACAGCAAGTCTGCTGGGCGGGGGGAGGGGGGGAATCTTTATTACATGCCAGAAAAAACTGTACAAGATAGGCATTGCTTCAGATATCTTGAGTCAATCTGTTGATAGGTTAGCATTTGGACCAAATGCTACCTAACTACCTGAAGCATTATTTCCAACATATTTTAGGACTAGATTTCCTAAGGAAAAACATAGCAAAATGTTAAAGAAAACCCCTCAAAAAATATATGCAATACTCCTCTGCAGTTTCTTATCAGCTACCAGAGGGACTATTTGATCTGTTATGATGATCAAATTAATGTTTATGGAAAACAAATGATCTTTTTTCTTTTAAAAATATTCTAGCACTGAATACCTATGAAATTATAAGAGCAAAATTTCCCTACATAGGAACAGCTTTAAGTTTTTAAGACAGCATTTTGCAAGATAAGAGTTTAATACTTGAAAAAATGTTCCAGCTTAAAAATGAGACAAAAACCACATGGAAGTGGGGGAGGAATTCACTCTGATAAAAGTTACCAGCAGAGCTGAACAAAAGCAGCACAACATCTTTCTCACAGGTGAAGTCCCCACGCTGTTATGGAAAAAAAGATTTCTACTATGACCAATCCTGACCCTTGTCAATAAGAGACATTCACTGAAGAATCAAATGTGCGTGCATCGACACAAAAAGTCATCCAGGGAACCCATTTCAACACATCAACCTGCAATAACCTCTTCCATTGCCTGCAATCAGGTCACATGGTCACATCTAGCAATGTACCAACTTGCACATACCAAACAAGTGAAGAAATGCTTCCCAGGCAGGCAAGCTTAGGTCTATGTATTTTATATTTGAAAGAGTTCTGTTCAGTATATTCAAGGATAGATACATTTCAGATTGATTCTGAAAGCCCTAGATTTGAGGGCTTTGGGGGAAAAAAATTCCCTGGTACACCTTTGTAAGGGGTAAACTGAGACTTAAGAAAACCTGGCATCCTAAAATACTGTGAAGCTGCTTATCAGCTTTATTCCTGTGACAAGAAACTGCAGACCAATATCACCTCAAGAACATAAATGCTGCCCATGAGGCCAACCATGCACTCCTAACTAGACTCATCTAGCCTACTCGCAGAACTACACTTAAGAACACGAGCAAGCATCCATTTCCCAGGAATCAAGTTCTCAGCCTCTTCAGTGGAATATTTGATATGAACTCTTTATTATGCAGAATCTCATCACCATTAAGATGTACAAAGCCAGCCCACAGCACAGAACCTGGTAAGAACAACTTGTTTTTTTACAAGTCCTGCCTGACTAACCCAGTGGCCTTCTATGATGGAGTGACTATGTCACTAGGTAAGAGACGACCTATGGATGTGATCTATCTGGACTTCTGTAAGGCCTCTGACATGGTCCCCTATGACATCCTGCTTGCCAAATTGGAGAGACATGGATTTGATGGGTGAACTGTTCAGTGGATAAGGAATTGGCTAGATGGTCGCATTCAGAGGATTGTACTCAATGGCTTTAAGCGATGACACCAAGCTCTGTGGTGCTGTTGATACACCTGAGGGATGCGATGTCATCCAGAGGGACCTGGACAGGCTGGAGAGGTGGGCTCAAGTAAACCTCATGAAGTTCAACAGGAGCAAGTGCAGGGTTTTGCCAGAACCTGGGCCAGAACAATCCTCAGTATCAATACAGATTGGGCAACGAGGTAGTAGAAATCAGCCCTGAAGAAAGGGACTTGGGGGTGCTGATGGACAAGAAGCTGGACATGAGCAGGCAGTGGGCACTTGCAGCCCAGAAGCCCATCCTGGGCTGCATCAAAAAGAGTGTTGCCAGCAGGTCCAGAGAAGTGATTCCGCCACTTTGCTCTGGTGAGACTTCATCTGGAGTACTGTGTGCAGTTCTGGAGCCCTCAATANNAGGGGGTTGGAGCACCTCTGCTCCGAGGACAGACTGAGGGAGCTGGGGTTGTTCAGCCTAGAGAAGAGGAAGATGCAGGGAGACCTAACAGCAGCCTTCCAGTACCTGAGGGGGCTACAGGAAGGCTGGGGAGAGTCTGTTTACAAAGGCCTGCAGTGACAGGACAAGGGGCAATGGGCTTAAACTGAAGAAAAGCAGATTTAGAT